>CANTUT010001125.1:0-467500 GCA_947687605.1 Reutealis trisperma
ATTCATGTCACTTAAAAAATATGTATATTGCATTCATATATCTTATTAGAGTTATTTTCTTTGGACCTCTAGGTACAAATCTACATTCTTGATTTGGATTTCTCCTTCAAGTCTATACTTTGTTTGTACCTTTCTAGATTTTAAGTCCTATTATTAATATCAACTATTATTTCCTTAGGGTAAAAAAAAAATATATCTTATTTATAAGCGTTTGAAAATATTCAACTACTAAAATATATATATATATATATATATATATATATATATATATATATATATATATATATATATATATATATATTGTAAATGGTTATATAATATAGGCTTTTGATTAATATTAATTATGATATCAATATTGAAAATAAGACTCCAACTCTCAATATTACAAATATCATTAAAATGCTATAATATGAATTATACATTATTTATCTTAATGATATCTTACTAATTAATTAAAAACTGTTCACATCTAACTAATACCATTAAAATTCCCTTTCTTCTAAATAAAAATAAAAATAAAAATAAAATGAGATTATATTATTATCTTATCAAATCACATCTAACTAAGCATCACTGTTTTTTTTTTTTTTTTTTTTGCCCAAAACTATTTGCTTTCATTATTGGATAACTTGAGAGGACAAGCCAGAATACAAAATTTGTAATAGCTCTATAAATTTTACAATCATCCAATCATCAAGAAGATTACCATCTATTTTTTGGGAGGCCACCTAATCAGCAGCACCATTATAGTTCCTACTAATCCAAGTAATACAACAAATTTGAAAAGAAGATTTAAGCTCTTTAACAATAGAAACCTGAGCTTGAATATCTAAGTCTGGCATCACAGAATCGTTATTGCAATAAGAGACTAGAATTCTACAATCTAATTCAAAATGGCAGGCAGTCCAACCTTTCAAAATTGTATGCTTCATACTAAACACTAGTGCCTTTGCCTCAGCAGCCAGTAGGGACCTTGCAAATTTAAATGTAGCAACTTCGTCCTTCATCTGAGTCAGAATCCCTATAAATGAAGGCTAGAGCTGCTATGTTGTATTAACATCAAAACCTGCATCAACATTAAATTTAATTATTGTTGGTGGTGGTGGTTTCCATTTCAGTTTCCTTACAACATTGTCAATAGCAGTATTGGAATTCATTTTCTTGGATTTCCAAAAAGACAAAAATTCTATGAATTTATGATGTGTGGCTTCAAAACTCTTTCTTGGATTTGGTTTGGCTCTATTGAGCACCAAATTATTTCTTTGTTTCCATACATGCCAACAAAGGAATGCAACTTTAATCATAATCTCCACTACATTGGAAGCTTTCATCTTTTTCGCAAATGTGCTCCACCAGTCTTGAAAAGATTTAAAATATGAGATATGAGGAATAAAACCAATGTTACTACCTAACCATGCCGCTCGAGCATGGTCACAGAGGAAAAGGATATGTTCAATTGATTCAATAATTTGATTGCATCAATAATTTGATTGCAAATATCACAGATAGGCAAATCTACAATTCTTCTCTTAACCAACTTTTCTTTTGAAGGGAGTATGTCTTTGTAAGCTCTCCAGATAAAGATGCCAATATTAGCTAGTAATTTCAAGTCCCATATGCTTCTCATACTAACTGGGGTACCAATGAGGATGATGAAGGTGGATTACAATTATCCCTTGATTCCCCTTCTTGGAAAATCAATTGGTAGGCTTTCTTGATAGAAAACTTTCCTTTTTTAGCTTGACTCCAAACCCATTTATCTTGCACATGTCTCATGCCAATGGGGATTTTCATAATTGCATTAATTTCAACTTGAGACAATAGACTTCTTAACTTTGGTAAAATACATTCCTTTCTCTCTGTCATAAAATCAGCAACTCTGAAATCGATGTTCTCTCTAGGTTAGCTAGAAGTGAGTTTGAATGATGGAAGGTCTGGAATCTAGGCGTCAGACAAAAAAAGAGTATTGCATCCATTACCGATTTGTAACCTCACTCCTAATTTCAAGTATTCTTTAGCCTCTAGAATACTTACCCAACTCCATGAATCTTCACTACCTTTAACAGCTTACCAAAGTTTTGTATGTTGATAATACAAACTCTTCATAATTCTTGCCCAAAAGCAATGTGTAACACCCTGCCTAAGGATAACAATTATAAGATCTAATGTACATTAAAAATGGTATAATGTGACTTATTTTATATTCAAAATATGTTTTAGGATGTTTTATAATGTAAGGACAAAGTAAAGATAGTAATAGGGGGTGTTTTGACTATAGGGGTATTTTAGTCATTTTGACCCTAAGACAGTAGACCAAGGGTATCTGAGTTAAAAATTAAGAAAATACTAAAAATAAGTCCCAAATATTACATAAAATGCAATGCTTTTTGTTTGAACAAAAAAGAATAAGAAATGAAAAAGTTATCACGAAAATATCGAAAATAACCCTGACAGCTACCACTAATAAGGAGTATTTTGGTCATTTGACCAAAGTTGTAAATAAATATACCAAATGAAAGTTAAGAATATTTAGAACCAAAGTCCAGTTGCTCAACAGAAGCATAAGAAAATTGCACTGAAACCTAAAAATCGGTATTTTATTTTTTAAAATTAATAAAATAAAAAAAACCCTAGAATTTAAAAGCAGTACAGCAGCCGTCACCCCCGCCCCACACCCCCCCCCCCTGGCTGCTGTACATGCCATTTTTTTCCCCAAAAGAAAACAAAACAAAGCAAATTTCCTTCTTCTTCTTCCTTTTCTCTCAATCAATTCAAGAATCAACAACAAGGAATCAAAGTTTTTGCAAGGTAAAGTTTTTCTATATTAAATTTTGTTAAAATTTATGGGCTGAATATGGCAGTAATTATTTGGAAAAAACATTTTGTGCAGCCTTTAGAAGAAGATAGAAGTTTTACTTGTGAATTAAGGTAAGAAACAATTCATTCTCAATTTATGTTATAACAATTGAAATTGTATACCTATGGTTGATTTGTTCTCATGAATTGATGTGAAAAAAAAAAATATGTATGAATCAAGGTTACCATATTTTCGGCCAGCCATGGAAAAAAAAATAATATATATGTTTTAATTGAGTTGTTATCATTGTCAAGATTAGGTGTAAGTATAAGAAAAGAAAACTATTAAGTAAACTAATTAATTAGGTAAAGAAATTAATTAAACTATTGGTGTTCATATGGATGTTATTACAAAAAATATATATATAAGAAAAGACATTGCTGCACATGGTGGATTTGGTACAATTATGTTAGAAGTGAGTTTCCATTTGGTAGGATTACAATTAAAAACATGAATAGGCACCACTTTTGGCAAATTAATTAGGCCAAATATATGAGAATAAATGAAATATTTATGAACAATTTAAAATTAGGGACTTTCCAATTAAAGTTAATTAAGCCTAGTTTTAATTAAAATTATATAATTAAATAAATTAATTAAACAATTAAGCAATAAAGTTTGAAATTGATAACATGAACACAAGCAATCGAAGGTTAGCGAGTTGAAATCTTTTAAGGGGTGAACTCTAGACCTAAGAATTGAGTTTCCAAATAAATTAAATATAAACATCAAATTAAGGATATAATTATATAATTAAATAAATAAATTAAGAATTTATGAAGTCAATTAGTATGAACAAGTCAAATATTAAGACTTTTATTAGGGTGTACCTTTAGTACAGGGTTGACCTTAAGAAGTCAAAGTCAAAAGTTTGACCATGACCTAAGATGAATTAAAACATATTATTAAACATATTAAAATAATATTAAAAAATTAAATCATCAAGATTAAAAGTCAAAATAAGAAAAAATATTAAAGGTTGACTTTGTTTGATCAAAGATTCATAGTGGAACTAGGAGTCTTAGTTCAAGTTAACCACTTAAGTTAAGTAAGAATATGTATAAATATAATAAGTTATTAACTATATGAATTAAATAAGAACTATTTGATTTATGCTATAGAGGTTAAAGAGGTTCAAACCCTGCGGTCCACTTAGCTCGGTTAACTAGGAGCACAGGAGTTTAAGGTGAGTTGTAATGCACACTCTTATGTCTTTGCAAATATGAAATGATTTCTTTGATATTGAATGATTTCCTTTATGATTCCATATCCATTGATTGACTATGATTTCATAAGCTATATTTGCTTAAGAGTCCCACCTTAAGTAGGACTCTTTCTTAAGTTGATTGTTTGAACCCAAAACTCACATTAAGCTATATTATGACATGTAATGACATTGTAAACCTTAAACCAAGTTTTTCAAGCTAAGTAGGACTCTTTCATAAGAGTCCTAATATAAGTTAAACTCTTGCTATGTATATATTATTGTTTACTTATCCAAGCCTGCAGAAACACCCCTTCTCAATATGGGGTGAACATTGGACTTGTGCATAAGGTATGCCCATGGATAGGGCAAAGTATCTAGACCTCGGCTAGTAGGGGTCCAATATTGCTAGCCATAGGACCTGATCAGTCTTATGCTATAAGTTGAGTAGAGAAGGCAATAGCCCTTACTCCTAAGTTAATATAAGTTATAAGTTGTTTCTGCTACCCTATTGTTTATTCCTCATTTTTACAACTAAGTTATATTATTGAGCCTATGTTTATTTTCTTACATACCCTATGTGTGCATCTACTCTCACTGAGTCTTCTACTCACCCTTTTCTATGTTTATATATTTCAGGATGGCAAGATTGATCAAGGTAACTAACTTAAGCCTGTTCCTGCACTTGAGTGGTTGCTTTGCCTAGAAGATAGTAGAGTTCTCTTTATTCATTTATATTGGTGAACTTTGATTTAGTCCTCTGGGGATAATAAGCGAAGTATTTGAGAATCGATCGGAAATTGATATTTTGTGGTTTTAAGTTTGGGATTATTTGGACTTTTATTTTGTTGAGTTATCTTCAAATGTTTTCTTTTTTACTTTGGTTTATAAGAACTGTTTTTAAGATGTAAGAAGTTTATGGACCTATTCCGCAAATTTTATAAGATTTTATTTAATTGAATAAGATATGGGTATTTGATCAGTAATTTTTCATTAACTAAGGATTCTATGGGTGTGGGTGACCTTATGTCTTCCCGTGTCCTAGGATCGTTATAGCTCTCTAAGTCGGGCTGTGACACAATGAGTCATAACTCTCTAAGCATGTTTCGTAATAAGAGCCAAATTAAAAATATTGAAACTTTTAAATCCTAATCCCCCATAATTCTTCTATTTGGTAACATTAGATCATTTTCAAGAATAGTGCCCTTCCTGCCATGGCTAATGCCCCACAAAACTTGGATACTATAGAATCCAGCCTCTTGCAAACTGTTTGAGGAGCTTGAAAACATGAAAGTATGTAGGTGGGAATGGCTGATAACACCGATATAGCCATTACTTCCATGCCACCAATAGATAAGAGTTTATGCTTCCACATTTGAGCTTTTTATGCTACTTTGTCAACCAGAAATGAAAGAATTTGGGCCTTTAACCGAACCCACTGAGAGGGCACCCCTAGGTAATCATTTCCTTCATACCAAGAATTTCCATTACCTGCTTCTTTTTCTCTGGCTGGGTATTAGGATTGAATAAAATAGATCATTTTTCCATATTAATGTTTTGCCCCGTAGCTAATTCATATTGTTGAAGAAGAGTTTTGAAATGGTGAGCTTCCAATTCAGTAGCTTGTCCAAATATGATTTTGTTGTCGATGAAGAGCAAGTGAGATACTAATGGACTTTGGGCATTAAGCTTGATTTCGTGAATATTAGCATTAGAAACAGCTTCATCTAGAAGATCAGATAAGCTATCAGAAATTAGGAGAAAGAAATAAGGAGAAATAGGATCTCTTTGTCTTGACCCGCGTGTTGGTGCAAAAGCTTAAGTCACTTCTCCATTTACAATCACAGAATACTTTACTGTAGATACACACTGCCATATCCAATTAACAAAAGAAAGTGCAAACCCCATTCTAGACAGAGCCTTTATTAAAAAAGCCTAATTCATACTATCATAGGCTTTGTAAACATCCATCTTGATTGCACAATTCTTCTTCGATTGAGTTTTTTTAAAAGCATTAGTGATCTCATGAGCAATAAGAATGTTATCTTGAATAGCTCTATTAGGCAAGAAGGCTGCTTGATAAGGATGTACTAAAGACTCAAGCCATGGCTTTAATCTCAAGAAAATGATTTTAGAGATTATTTTAACTATAAAATTACACAAACTAATTGGGCGAAAATGTGTTACCTAGGATGGAATTGTTACTTTGGAAATCAAGACAATATGTGTATTGTTGACCTCTAGAGGCATGACGCCCAAAGTAAAGAGGCTTCTGATAGTAGAATAAACATCTCCACCTACTTCATTCCATGCTTGTTGGAAAGAAGAGACCAGGGTATCCATCTGGTCCAGGGCCTTTTAGAGCTCCCAAGCTAAAGGCAAAAATTTTTATTTCCTCATCTTCAATAGGAGCTATAATGGCTTCGTTGATCTCCTCAGTTACAGTTTGTTGAACTTTAGACAAAATAGGCTCCATGTCTGTATTTGATTATGCTTGGTAGAGACCAACAAAAAATTCTTTGATTACTCTCTAGATCTCCCCCTCATTCTCTAACCATTTACCTTATCTGTCTTTGATAAGCAAGATATGATTTTGCCAGTTCCTTTGTATAGCAATAGCATGGAAATATTTAGTATTACGGTCTCTATGTTGAAGCCACTCTGTTCTTGATCTTTGACACCAACGCATTTCTTCCAACTTCCATAAAAAATTCAGGTCCTTCAGAAGCATTGTTTCTTTCTCTTTAATGCTTACATCTTGAGGTAACTAACAAAGTGTTTCCAAGGATTTTTTAACTTTATCAATCTATATTCTTAAATTACCTACTGCCCTTTGATGCCAATTTTGCAAATGAGTAGCACAATTTGAGAGTTTTTGAACAATTCCTTGCCCATTATCCCACTGACCTTGTTTTCCCCAACTAACCTTAACCACAGAGAGCCATTCCTAAAATTCAATCCATTTACTCTCAAAATAAAATCTCCTTCTAAACCTCCTTCTAGGTACTTCCAAATCAAGTACCACTGGCCTATGATCAGAACCTATGAGACCCCCACGAAGCACTTGATCGTCTCCAAAGTCCATATATAATTTGTATAATAATCATATTTACTACTTATAAGCAACAAGTTCATTAGGTATTACTTATAGATTCATCAAATATATAGTGTAGGTTTATCATTTGTAAACTATAAATTTATCATTATATTAGTAAGAGAATAAAATATATTCTTTACAAGTGATGAACTTATGATTTATATCTTAGGAACCTATATTTTATAACTGATGAATTTATCATTTATAATTTATGAACTTTGATAGATTAGTTTCTAACCATAAAAAATTTTCTACTCATAGATTCTTCAAATATATAGTGTAGGTTAATCATTTATAAACTGTAGATTTATCAGTAGTAGAGCATAGATTCATTAAAAATTAATAGTCAAATATAGTTTGTATAATAATCATGTTCACCATTTATAAACAACAAGTTCATTAAGTATTACTTATAAATTCATTAAATATATGGTATAGGTTCATTATTTGTAAATTGTAAATCCATTATTTATACTATTAAGAGAATAAAATATATTTTTTAAAAGTGATGAATTTATATTTTATATCTTATAAACTTATGTTTTATAACTGATAATTTTATTCTTTATGATTTATGAACTTTGATAGATTAGTTTATAAGCATAAAAAATTTTAGATACTATTTTAATAATACAAATATTACAATAAAATTTTAATATCATAAAATATTAAAAATATTATTTTATAATTAATTTAAATAAATAACGATATATATATCATTAATTTTATATAAATTAAAGTGAATTTTATTTTATGCATTAAATAATTTACCTAAATAAATATAAAATAATATTTAATAACTTTATTAGTTTTATCAAATTCAACATAAATAAAGAATCAAACTGATAATTTCATAGAAATAAATAAATAAATATTTATAAAAAAATTCGATCATTAATATAATTTTTTTGCTTATAGAAATTAATATAAATTTAATTAGAACAATTAAAAAAAATTCAACCATTAATATAATTTTAATTGAAAATATTACAAATAAAAAAAGCAAAAAAAAAAAAACTAAAATAGAGAAAAAAACAAAGAATATTGCTATATGGGATTCAAACCCGCCACCTCAAGAATATGAAGTTAATGTGTTGACTAGCTACAACAATTAGCATTTTTGATTATTTTATCACATATATAATAATTAATATTTTGGACTATGGATTCATAATGTAACATGAAACTAATTCCGTCATATAATAGTCCAATTGAAACATTATCAAATTATGAGATTTTAAAAATTGGCCTAACATATAAATTTATCCCTTTTTTTTTTTTTTGCATTTATCCTCTATTTTTAGCTTTTAAATAATTTTACTCTATTATAAAATAAAGAACAATTATAAAGGATAAAAAAAAAGAGAGAATAGAAGAGAGAACAAAATTCTATATAAATCACTTCACTTATTGTAACACCTATTTATAGGTATCAATGGTTACAGAGATAGAGATAGAGATAGAGTACTATCTCATAAGGAACTCTATCTATATTGATAAGGATAGATATCCAATATTATTATAATACATACAGTATTATTATAACATTCCCCCTTGGATGTCTATTACAAATAATATGTCTTGTTAAAACCTTACTAAAAAAAAAATCTTGTGGGAAAAAAAATCTTAGTGAATAAAAAATAGTACATTATTCTTATAGAACTTGAGCTATGATACTGCCTCACTAAAAATCTTGCTTGGAAAATCAAATGAGACAAAACCTAAGCTAAGGGAAAAAGAGTAAAGTACACAAGAATCTACCCTTCATGAATACATGATTTCTAATAAAGATCTCGTAATTGGTGCATACCAATTTTGTTCACCAACTTCTCAAATGTTGTTTTAGGGATTGTCTTTGAATTTTTTAAACATCATATCTCTCCAAATTATGTATCTAAATACATTTAAGTAATATCCATATATAATAATTTATTTATAGCATTCCTGCCTTGGATATTACCTACTTTATGAATATATCTTGTTAAAAACCTTGTTAGAAAATCCAGTGGGAAAAAACATAACTAAAAAAAAGAGTAAATTTCATATGCTATTTTGTTATTGCATAGATTGCCTCATTAAAACCTTTATCTAGGAAAACTGAATAGGGCAAAAACTTGATTAAGGAAAAAGAGCATAATTATATACTAATTTGCTCCTTTTGATGAGGATAAATTTTAACATGGCGTATACTAATCAATGAAACAATGCTGTTTAAATACTACACTAGGTAAAGACTTAGTACATAAGTCTGTTAGATTGTTACTCGAGCGAATTTGGTAGATATCTCTTCTAGAGCTCATGTATATACAAGAATTTGGGTGAAATTTATATGTTTACTTCGGTCGCCCGTGATATACCCATCTTTAATTTGTGCAATCTAGATTGCATTATTTTTAAAACATAATAGGAGTATTTCTAGTGAGGTATTTTAGGACCATAAAAACCTTTATAAAATGGTAGTACTACTATAAGTTAATATATAGTTAGTCTAAGATCTATCATTATGGAGATCAAGCAAATAACCAACATCTGCATATAGATCAATTTTAAATCTGAATTAATCAAAATATAATTATAATATTAATAGTACATTAAAGATAACATTTCACACCACTCTAATGTCTCTTAATAGGTGCAAAGCTATACCTAGCTAGAATTTTTTCTTACAAATGCAATTTCAAGCCTGATGCAATTTGCAAGATACATGAGTACCCCTATAGCACTTATATATGGTACTTCAAGACCAAATAGCTCTTTGTTATCTTATTTAGGTTTAAAAGGGTATCTCTTCACTTTTAATGAGAGGACCACCGTTGGTGTGTTTAAAAGAAAAGATTTATCCACACAAAATTGCTTAAGTATATTTTCCATATAAGTGAGCTAATGTATTAAGACTCCTTGATGATCGATCTATGGGTTGATACAAAATTTTATTTCCCTTAAATTCATCTCAGACTCACTTTTGAAATAAATACATATTTCTTTGAGTTCTTCAGGAATCCTATTTAAATCATTCACATATAATGCAATAACATAACCATTATATAGTCTTTTATGGCTATATATGAACATAGTGTACTATTCACAAATCCTTCTTTCAATAAGGATTTAATCAAATGGTTATACCACATACATCTACATCGCTTTAATCCATATAGGGATTTATGCAATTTGATGAGATATATGTCACATGTTTAATGTATATTCATTTTTGATATCTTTAGTCCTTTTGAGACTCTCATATAAATATCATTTTATAAGGCGTATACCAAGTCTTTCTTTAACTGTCATAATAATTAGGTAATGGAACGCGATTATATCTATAACAGGAGAATTAGTTTTCTCATTGTTAATATTAGGTTTCTCTGCAAAACCTTGGCAACTAGTCATGCTTTACATCTACCACCTCATTATTTTCATTACACTTTCAAACAAACACCCATTCACATTTTTTTTTTGGGAGTCAACATAACATGTCTGAATTTCTTGTATTTAAAAAGCAAGTCTAGCTTGGCTTGAATTTGCCTATTTCCATGATGGCCAATCATGTCTATGCTAACATTTAGTTATATTCGTAAGTTCTAGATCCAGATTATCTCTTGAGATAGCAAGAGCTACTGTTGAGGCAAATTCGTCACCAACAATAAATGAATTTCTATCAAATCTTTCTCCTGTATTACAAAATTAATCAAGATATCATAATTTTTATTCATATAATCATCAACTCTAGAAGCCATATCTGGAGAATCTAATTATTCCGTTATCTCAGTTTATGTCTTATCATTAGCTATAGCTCTTTGATTGAGATCTTCCTCTTTAATACATTTCTCTTTCAGGGATTTTCTTAATCACTTACATTGCTTTTCTTCTCTGCAGATTTTTTCTTTAGTACCAATTTACTATCCACACTTCTGATGTGTATTGAACTTGATAGATTTTTTATTTGCAATTGAAACTACAACCCTTGATGGGATATTTGCAGTTGTAATAAGAGACTTTGTCACTCTTTTAGCATTTGTAAATGCATTTAGCAATTAAGTTGCAATTAAATTTTTTTCTAAACTTCTGGTTCACTCTAATTTGTATATGGATCAAAATTATTTAAAAGGTCTTCTTTCTAATAAATTTCTTGACATTCTTTGGCATTGCAAGTACTTTTCTTTTCCCTAATGTTAATAAATGTGCCTCATCAAAATAAATTTCAAGTCTCTTCTTTGGACTTTTTTTTTTTCCACACATTGAGATGATGCTATTGGTACATACAACAAAAAAATCATAAAAAAAAAAAAATTAGGCTCATGTCCACATAAAAGTTGTAAGGAAGATTGTGTATGATTTACATAAAGGCATTTCATGCCAAACGTTCAAGGTTTAATTATCGAACTATAAGTTTAATGCTTGAATTGCAAGTTCAATACAATATGTTGTGCATGTATACTGGAGATAAAATAATAATGAAATAACTCATAAATCATAATGCACAACTTATTGATAAAATAAAATATAATTAAAATGTAAAGACATTAAAAGCGAAATCTAAAATAATAAAAATGTAAAATCCTTGCCAATTACTTTTTTAGAGAGTTTACATAAAATCACCAATATTGAATTGAGTTGTGTCCTCTATATGAGTTATTACTCTTCCAAAGTTTATATAATTTACCAAATAATTTATAGCATTCACTTCAAGGAATGTAGATGTACAAATGAGCCTTGTTTGATAATTTTTTATTAGTAATTATTCTTTGCAACCACTAAAAGATAAATAATATTGGTAAATTTTCACTTTTTATATTGTTTCTGCAAGAACATGTTAGAGGCAAAAAGAGTAGTATACGTCTTCTCTAACATATCATATTCCACAATTTTATCACCACATAATTTCAGCTGTGAAGTGATTTTAAACATAATTGAATTGTATTATGAAATAAACTTAAAATCTTTTAAGCACATGTTTAGCCAGTCATATTGAGCTTGTGGTAGGACCACAACTTTTAAATGATCATATCTATCTTTAAAATTCTTCTAGAGAATATAAAAATCTTGAATAGTGAGATATTCAATCTTTAAAGCCTTACTTAAATGAGATTTAAGTATGATCATATGTAACTTTTATCTTGTTTTGATTTTAATCCCAAATTAAAATTAGGCACGACAAAAATTTATCACAAAAATTTCTTTTGATATTATATTTCTTCAACTTAAACAATAGTATTCACAAATCAAACAATTCAACTCTTTAAAGTCAATTAAATTATATACAATATGTGTCTTTCAACTTTGATAAGGTCCATAATGACTTTTATCTCATAAATTTATTTTAATAAATGAACCCATATCAATGCAAAATCCATCATTAATAATTATATAAAATAGGCATGAACAATGAGTAATATCAAACTTAAAAACTCAAATTAAATTTCTTAACAAAATTAGAGACATATAGTTTCAATAAATATATTTTAGTCAATCATAAAATATTAACATTCTTCCAGTATAAAGCAACTAGATCACAAAATGATTAAATTTTAAATGTTTTTAACAAAATTATTACTAAAGAACAATAGATCCAAGTCTCGATAGTGAAAAAAAATTTAGCAATTTGATAATCAAATAGAAAATTTTAGCAATTTAATAATCAAATAGAACCTTTGAATTAACAATATAATATATGATTAAAAAAAAACTTTTCAATTAAAATGCCACTCAGAAAACTAGAAAATGAACTAGCTAATAAATTAATTGAGACCCAATTCAAGAATTTCAATATTTAGTATCCATGATAAATAATTCTTACCCATAATGTCGAAGGCCATAAATTCTGATTTTGTCAAATTTAACATTATCTAAGTAATATACTAAATAGGATTATAATAAAATCAGTCCTTCAAAAACTTATAAACAATTTTTTTAATTCTTCAAGAACATAGGATATCAGTTTTTTAACAAATTAGAATACTTAGTTTTTAAGAACTTAAAATGCCAATTCTTTAGGAATTTATGTTCTATTTATTTATTTATTTTGATTAGTTCTTCAAGAACTATAGAGAATATTAGTTCTTCAAGAACTGTAGAGAATATTAATTCTTCAAAGACTGTATTAATTTATTTAATCACACAAGAATTTAGAATAAGTTTTTCAAGAAGTATAATTAATTAATTAAGTAATTAATTAATTTAATTCTTCAAGAAAAATAGATAATACTAATTCTTCAAGAACAGGAATACAAGTTCTTCAGGATCTGTAATTAATTAATTAAAATTAAATAGTATAAATTAAATAGTATCAAATAATGATCTCCATAAAAAATGATAATAAAATTATTATCACATAATAACTATAGCTTATAATGAGTGATGCATATGGTAGAACAAATTTGATAAATCCCAAAAAAAAAAAATCAATTTGGAAAATATGAAAAATAAATCAATAATAAGATACTCCTTAAATTTCCATGAAAAAGATGCATATGGCTTTCATAAAATAAACGTGTGAATGATAATGACACATATAAAACTTATAATTAATGGCCTAACGTGACTTAAGAAACTCACATATGATGTCACCTAAACGAGTGGTGTATCAACACTCCAAATATAATAAATTATGTTTATCATAGCTACTATTAATAATCCTTTAAAAGGGTTGCTAAAAAAAATGGTAAAACTAATTCGTGTTGAAAATGTATTATAAAATAAAGAATAATTATAGAAAATAGAAAAAGAGAGAATATAATAGAGAATAAATTTCTGTATATATCACTTCATTGATTGTAATACATATTTATCGGCGCCAATGATTACAAAGATAAAGATAGAGATGGAGTACTATCTCATAACAAAGTCTATCTATGGTGAAAAGGATAGACATCTAATATTATCGTAACATATACAATATTATCATAACAATCTCCAATTTAAAAATTTAATTATATTTGTATCCTAAAAACTAGACTAGGAAGAAGGGGAGAAAGGGGGAGAATATAAATCCTTGTCAAACAAATAGAAATGTTTATTTTCTGGGTATTTTTTAATTAGAACAAAGAAGTTTTTAATTAATAAAAATTTATAATTTGTATATATAACGAAAATATAATTTATATAAATAAATAAATGGCCTAATGCATTAATCTACGTATTGACTTAGTTTTATATTTTATTTTTCTTATTTATTTTTGTTAAGTTATTGATTTATTTTTATTTTTTATTAAGTTAAAGATGGATGATAGATCTCCTCAAAAATAATATTTTTATTATAAAAAATATCAATTAAGAGAAAACATTGTGCACATTTCCTCAAATTTAGTTTTTAGGGTATAATTGCAATCAAAATTTTGAATTGAGACAAAATTATTTAAGAGTTAAAAATTGACTATAAATATAAAAAGATACCAAGTTAGTGGCCAGTAAATTTGTATATTAAGCCTTAAAAATTTTAATAAAATTATTAGAAGAAAATTCTCCGTTTTCTTCCCTTCTTAGTACCATTTTGATTTCTTCACAACAACAATTTTTTTCTAGTTTTTAAAAATTTTTTCACATTAATGAGAAGTTATTAAATATTATTAAATTTTCAGATTAAAATTCTTTCAGGAATTTGCATAAATATTATCTATAATGTAATCTCAATTGTTAATATAATGAAGAGAATATTGCCAACTGTCTTAGTTAATTATTTTAAGTTATTTAGTTAATTTTACTAGCTGAGGTGGTAATTTTGGTTACATAATCTTGTTAGGCAATTAGATATTTTGTATTAGCTTCTTCTTTAAGCTCTCTAAAGTTCTCTATGTATATAAGCCTCAGTGATGTAATTTTTCTAATTGAATTGAATGAATGAATATACTTTTTCTTTGAACTTGTTCATGGCATTAGAGCAAAGTTTGACAAGATCTTGAATTTGAGAAGCTTGATTATAAGCTTAAGGTTTTTTCTTTTATCTTTGATTGAATAATTTTTTAATCAAGAATTCAAAATGAATGGAGATCATGATCGAGATTTTGTAACTGGAGAGAGAGACTTGAAATTGGCTTAAACAGAGCTCAAGTGAGATACGTAATGCAAGATCTCACTAATATCAACAATGGTTATCCTTTGTTTCTATAAGGATTGGATCATCTAGGAATGGTATTGGGCACACCACCTTTAATGGGTAATAATTTCTTACCTTGGAGTAGATCTATGAAGATTGCACATGGTGCAAAAGTAAAATTAGGTTTTATAGATGGAACTTGTGAAAAACTTGAAATTGGTGATCCTAATTTTGAGCAATAGAAATGAGTGGATCTCATGATCACTTCATGGATCCTAAACCCAATGTCTAAGGAAATAGTTAAAGCTTTCCAGTATTTTGAGTATGCAAAAGCTTTATGGCAATAAATTGAAGAGAGATGTGATGAAAACAATGGACAATTGTTATACCAAATCCAGAGAGATATGAGTTCTATAACTCAAGGTAATATGATTATAGCTTAGTATTATTACAAAGTCAAGAAATTATGGGATCACATGCACTATTTACTACCAAAACCACATTGTATTTGTGATTGTACTTATAGAGCTTCAAGATCAATTGCTGAGATAACTACCTTTACAAGACTGATGCAATTCCTTATAGGGCTTAATGAGGCCAATGATAACACAAGAAATCAAATATCGGTAATGGACCCTCTGCCAACTATAAATAAAGCATATGCTATGGTGCAAAAGTAGGGAAATAGAGGCAAGTAAATATGGTCTTTAATGATAATTTAGGCTCTACAACACTACTAGCTAAATCCTTTAATAATTAGACTTGCAAAAGATATAGACTAAAGACAAGAACATGAAGAGGAGGAGGTTATAAAAAGAATGAACAAAGTAAGAAAGATAAAGAAAGTCTTTACTGTGATCACTGTAATAGGAATGGACACTTTAAAGACATATGTTGCAAAATTCATGGCTACCCTAATTGGTACATGGATGTTAGGAATCAAAAAAGCAAAGAAAATCAATCTTGCAAATGTAGGGGAGACACCCTTTGATATAGAATCAGAAAATTAGAATGAGAAAGGGAAGGAGAACAGTAATTTAATTGATGTAATTCAATAGTAGATTGCTAAATTTCTAAAGGGACAAATGTTAGCAGGAAATAACCTTGTCAATTTGGCTCATATGAGAGGCTTTGCAGGTATACACTATGCCTTAAATTTTGCTTTGAGTACTCTTGGTTTATGTGACAGATTTCTGGATTATTGATATAGGTGCCTCAAATTATATGTGCAAATCACTTTTCTTACTTCAAAACCATTTCAAACCTTACTTACATATATTAGTAAACTTGCCTGATGGAACCATAAAATCTATTGGCACTATTGGAGCTGCAAAGCTTTATGACACCCGTACTTTGATAAATGTCCTTTTATCTTCCTTGTTTTACCTTTAATCTTTTATCTATTATCCAGCTCTGTAAGAAAGTTGAGTTGCTTGTCATTTTTATCCTAAACACTGTGTTTTACAAGACCTGAAGACTAAAAAAGTCATAGCAGTGGGTAGACTACTAAGAACTCTTTAAATTTTAGATAAAACCAATTTTTTCCCTAAAACTATTGAAAATTTTGTTGAATCAGATTCTTCTATTGTACATATTTACACTTCAAATTGTAATGATCACTTGTTAATAAATAAGTTTAACAAACTAATCTTTCTCTTTGGCATAAAAGGCTAGGCCATATTTTTATCTCTACATTACAACATTTTCCATTATATAATTCATTAAAATCCCAACAATATCCTATCTGTGAGGTCTATCCATAAGGTAACAATAAAGATTTCTATTCCCATTAAGTAAACCTCATTCTTCTAAAAATTTTGACCTTTTACATATTGACCTATGGAGGCCATAAAAATACCCTTATGTTTTTGGTGCTCATTACATGCTCACTATAGTTGACGACTATAGTTGAGCAACTTGGACCATTTTAATAACTCAAGAGGCATAACTACTTTCACCTTAATCTCCTTCATAAAAATGATTAAAACACAGTTTGACACCATAGTTAAAAACCTTAAATAAGGAAATGGTTATGAATTTCTGAATATTAAACTTCAAACCTTTTTAAAAGAGAACGACGTCTTACATCAAAGAAGCTTTATTTACAGTCCATAATAAATAAATGGAGTTGTGGAGAGAAAATAAAAGCATTTTTTGCAACTTACTAAGGCTTTGATATTTCAAGCAAATGTTCCAAAAAAGGTTTTGGGGACATGCCTTGTTAATGGCCACTTATCTCATTAATAGAATACTTAGTTTAATTCTCCAATAGAAAACTCCTTATGAACTTTTATAGAGATGTATTATTCTATGAGCACAACTTTCCTTTCCTCACTACTGCACTACAAATTTGGATGCTTCTAAATGTTTTATTACTCCTTTAATATTGATATTCCAATTCTTGATTTTATCTCTCATACACCTACAATTGAATCTCACATTCCTATCACATAACCAAACCCTATCACTACATCACCCATACCTACTGAAACTAATCCCTTAACTCACCTGAACTACCTTTATGACCCTTGATTGACTCAAATACACCTATTGCAGAATCTAATTCTCTTTTTCCTAAAGTTACAGATGTTTCTTCTGTACTAGCAGCCCAAACACTATATGTTTTAAGACATAGTACCAGACTCAGTACATAACCTTCTTGGTTGAAAGACTTTTGTTACTAATTTTTCCTTTTTCTATATATTTGTCCTACTTTACCTCCTTCTACTAATTTCTCTAAATCTTCATATCTTAATCCTACCACCTCACACATCCTTCTTATCCCTATATTTCACCTTTCTGTTTCTTTAATGGATATATGAATTTTATAGGCAATGTCTCATAATTTCCTGAACCTAAGTCATATAAATAGACTTGTACTCAACAGCATCAGTCCAAGCTATAAATAAAGAATTGCAGCATTAGAGGACAATGATACTTGGCAAGTAACATTTTTACCTTATGGCAGGAAGGCCATTATTTCTAAATGGACATAAAAAGTGAAGTTGAATCCAAATTGCACTGTTGAGAGGTTTCAGGCTAGGTTAGTGGTGAAAGGGTATCATCAGATTGAAGGTGTTGATTAATTTGATAGTTTTTCACCTATTAAAAAGCTTATTATAGTTAGAATTTTCCCAGTCATTACTACTGCTCATAGGTGGCTCACTCTCCAATTAGACATTAACAATGCCTTTCTATATGGCTACATTAAGAAGAAATATACATGGATCCTCCAGAAGGTTATACAAAGGCTAAATAGGGTGAGGTTTGTAAGCTTAACAAATTAGATCACTTTATGGCTTGAAACAGGCTTCTAAGTAATGGAACATAGACTTTTGTTCTAAACTTTAATCTTTCGGTTTCAAGTAATCATCACATGATCATTGTCTTTTTACAAGTGTTACTTCTACTTCATTTACTACTTTATTCTCTATGTTAATGATGTGTTCTTGACTGGCAATCAAGAAAGTGAGTTTATTCTTATAAAGTAGTAACTTTTTTTATTTTTAACATCAAAGACTTAGGCCATGCTAAGTACATCCTTAGAGTTAAGATTGAAGGAATATTGGGCACAAATTAAGCAGAAGCAACGTGGTGGATGAAATTTTAAACAATTTAAAATTTCACTTTCACCCAAATAAGTCCAATAATCATTCAAGCAATCTACTAATTAGTGTGTAAAACACAAAAGAAAGAAAGAAGATCAAATGCTAATCATATTACCTTTTGAAGCCTATGAACTTTAATTCTTCTTTCCTCTTCAAAAGCTCCCTAAATGTTGAGCCTCTAGATTGTCCACACCAATCTCCACCTTCAAGGCACACTTTGATTTATTTAGATGTTCTTGATTCTCTTGGTAGCCCAATTGAATGTAAGATCTTCTAACACAAATCCTTGGTGATTTGATTTCTTCTTATTGCTATGGATGATCTTTTCAATACAAGAAACCTTTGTTCTTTTACAAAGAACAAAGAACAAGAAATATGAAGAACTCTTCTATTCTCTCAAGACTTAGTAACTAAAGTTTCTCTTAGAAAAGATGTGCATAAAAGCTAGCAAATTAAATAACATCATTTTCTTTATATAGCCAACAACTATGTTGAATAATAGGGGACAAATGAGATATTTAATTTGCTTTATACTTTAGGGTTAAATAGAATAGACCATATTACCCTTTATGGTTTTATGAATATTTCAATTAAACCTTAAATAGTAAAAAGACCATTTTGTCCGTGGTAGATTTACTCTAACCCACAAAATTCATTATATGGGCTTTAGAGTTATAGAAATTCTCTAACCCCTAAATTACCTCTCTCCATTTCTCAAATGGGCTTCGGCTATTTAAGGTTTTGTCTAAAGATCAAAATTAATTCTTTTAACTCATCCATAGTTTTTGTTAATTTAATTCTTCTCATTTATATCATATATAAATTAGGATTTGATTAATAAGAAATCATTTTGGATTAAACTTCAAGACATGCTAGGGTATTTGTAAATTTAATTACAAGTTCAATCCTTTTACCATTAATCAATTAATTAAACACTTTAATTAATTATTATGGCAAATCTTTTATTCTTGGAAGGTGAATACTTTTGGGTGTGTAACTTTCTAGGTTCATGTCTAATTAGCAATGAGATTGAGAAAACACTTTTCTCTACTAATGTGAAATACTTATTTCACCCTTAGTTCCATAAGTCATGAATGATGCCTAGCATTGCATGTCATGACTACCTAATTAGAATGAATATAAGTATTTAATTACTTATTCATTTCATGGATCATTGATCATAATTAATGTACACTAAAATCCCTTCATTATGAAAACCCAATCTTAGCTAGGGTCATGGATTTGTCAAACCCTAATATGCTTCGATCATATGTCTATATTTCGATTCTAATTCTTAATAAAATTGATTCCTACTAGAAACCCCTTTCTACTGAATCTTTACTACCTTGGCCAAGGATTTGATTATCAAGAATAACCAGATAGCATAGGATTTCTTTTTTATTTATTCAAGTTAATGAATTCTCTTTTTGTGATCACTTACCTCCATACATAACTAGTTAGAACTATCACATATCATATACCAATACTTGAATAGCATTAGTATGTAAGTAGTAATAAATTCTAACTACCGATGAGTGAGATACAGTATCCCTCAAGTCAATGGACTATATATACAATTATAACCTAGATGATGATTTATTGAATAAGAATAAAACTCTATGTAATCATCATCTAACATCATAATTCAACTATTCATCAACTGAATATCCACATGTTTATATCGACAATATTTGTCAAACAGTATGATGCTTATTGTCTTTATAATCATAAGTATCACATACTGATTATAAATTACAAACAGAGGTGATGGTCTTCCAGAATTAATGATGCCCAATCATTAATCCTATGACCATGAACATTTTAAAGTATTTGTTTAAGAGCAATCTGTTATCCATATTCTTAACACTTGAGAATAGATCCTCTTTTGAAAAATACTTATGGACTTCAAATATACATTTAATATAATAGAACAATTTCATTTATAAATATATATTTATTGCCATTTAGGGATAATGTTTTACATTTACATAATTTATACATAGCTATAGGCATACCCTCTAACAAAGATGGCTAGACATACTGAAGGTACATACTTGAACTAGAGAAAATACACTTTGGACCTTGTGAAACATGCAGGGTTACTTGGTGCTAACTACCGTCACCCCTTTACCTAAAGGTTTGAAGTTATCTAATAATTCTGGCATTCCACTTGTTGAACCTAATAAATACATAAGACTAATAGGTAGACTTTTGTATTTTTCTTTTGCCAGGCTAGATATCACATTTGGGTAACAACAATTAAGTCAATTTGCTAATACCCTTGCCCAAAATACCACTGGAATGCTGCCATTGATCTCTTTAAATATCTCAAAGGATCTCTAATGAAGGGTTTGTTTTTATCTAACTCATAATAATTTGTCCTTGCAAGGTTACTGTGATACTAATTGGATATCTTGCTAGGATACCATGAGATCTTTAATTAGGTACTGCTTATTTCTTAGTCTTGCTTTGATTTCTTGGAAAACAAAAAATAAAATAAAATAAAATAGTCTCTCATTATTCTGCAGAGGCATAATATAGGAGCCTAGCATCTACAGTATGTGAACTTCAATGGTGCTCCTATATTCTTGCTAATTTCCAAGTTCTTGTGGAACTTCCACTTTCACTTTGATGTTACAACAAGGCAGTTTTACATACAGTAGCTAATCCAGTATTCCATGAATGTACAAAACATCTTGACATTAGTTGCCATTTGGTGCAAGACAAGTATGAGGATCGCTTTGTACTTCTATGCATATTTCCACTCATTCCAAACTTGCATATGTTTTTATCAAGTCCCTCTTTGTTCCTTAGTTTTTTCAATTGATTTCCAAGTTGTGATGCTTGATCCACATGCTTCAACCTAAGGGGGATGCAAAGAATATTACCAGCTGTCTTAGTTAGATATTTAAAGTTATTTAATTAGTTTTATTTGTTGATGTGGCAATTTTAGTTACATAATCTTGTTAGGGAGTTAGATATTTTGTATTAGCTTCTCCTTTAAACTCTCTAAAGTTCTCTATATATATAAGTTTCAGAGATTTAATTTTTCTAGTTGAGTTGAATGAATGAATATACTTCTTCTCTTAATTTATTAATATAATAATAAGAAATTTATAGTAAAATTTTAGTCATTCATTATCATATCTATATAGTTGAGATTATACCAACATATTTATATCATATTATACTCATTATTATGTCATATTTGCATATTATAAATTAATCTTAATATGAAACTTTAATGTTTTTTGACTTCTCAAGTGATGTATTAGTTGCGATTTTCATATCCCATTCCATTTATAAATATGTATTTTCTGCAATTTTTTTACTTTGATATCTTATCATTGTGCATCAGAACTTTTGGGGTTGCTTTTGATTTGTGTATTTGACATTTTTTTTTTCTTTTGCCAAAGTATGTGTATTTGACATTGAGTTTAAAATCTTTTAATAAATTATTTTTATTTTATAAAGCTTAGCAAATTATTATTATTTTTTTAAATCATGATTTTTCAAAAACAGTTACAAGATTTTTAACAATAAAAAATAATTATAAATACAATTTTCAAAAATAGGTCAAAATTTCTTTTTAAAAAAGTCAAATACAATTCCAAACAAACATGTAGTACTTTTTATTGGGGTTACACATCAGTTTTGTCTTTTTGCTGTTTTATGTTTTGGAGTAAATTTACTTATATCTTTTTTTATTTATTTATTTATTTATTTATTTATTAATTTTGCATTTAGATTGAATTAGATTATACTACCTCTGTATTAAATAAATGTTGTTTTTGAGAATTTTTTTTTAATTTATCGAGTTGTTTTAAAATTTCAAAAATATATATTTATTATTTTTTTTTTAATTTTACTCTTTATTTATTCTCCACTAAACATTTTGTATTAATTACTTTTATTTCTCTACTATGAGTGTATTAGATTAGGAGAATTAAAAACTTTTATAAACTTAAAAAGTTATATAGTATTCAATAATGATTTTTAAAAATTCGTCAAGCAGTATTCAATAATAACTTTCAAGAACTTTAAATAAGTCTATAGAAATCAAGGAGTGTTCAATTGTAACTTTTCTAAAGTACATGAAAATAAATACATATTCAAAAAGTCATTGACTTGTATAAATAATAAACTTTGATTGACTTTTTATGTAATTATATGAATAAAAAATTTCAAAAATTCTTTTTCACTTTACCGCAAAATTTTCATAGATTTTTTTTTTAGTCACAAGTAATACACAAATATAAAAACCAGCCCACCTTTTCTCATTATTATAGCTTGCATCTCAAACTAAATAAAGTATATAAGAATATGGGTTTACTCGTGAAACCTATTAGAGTAATGAATTTATCTTTATTTTATTCTATATAATTTATACATTCATTGGCACACAATATTTGATGATTATATTATATAACCTACTTCTAGTTTAATAATTGATTGTAGGGTGAATTAATGGGTTGAGAACATAATTAGAATTTTAAAAAGGTGGCGCATATATTAATTAAGATAATAATATTCAGTTAAAATACTTGAAATAACGATTTAGTTAAGACTATACTTGTTTATATGTCAGATGTGAATCTGAAAAATGTTAAATTTTTCAAAAACTTGATTGATTTAACCAGTAATAATAATTATTAAAAATCTATTAATATCTATAAAAGTCTATCAATGTCTATAAAAGTTTCTTAAAATAAAGTTTTTGAAACTCATTTATAAATTTATAAATACCGCAAAAATTATTAAAAATATATAAATTCTGTAAAAGTCATTCACTTAAAAAAAACTCTATAAAAGTCTTAATTGAATACTTTAAAATTAATAAAGGATATTTTAATTTTTTTATTTTAAAATTATAATAATTTAATAATTTTATTAATTTATATATCGAAATTTTAACGATAAATATTATGAACGGGAAATATTATTTTGTTAACTTTGAGAAGGTACATCAATATTAAGAATAATACAAACATAAGTACAATCATTCAATAACGAAAATATAAAATATTAAAATATTATATCCACACACTATATTATTAAAAATGACAGTTTCAATTGATCGGAAGTGCTATGAACACGTAATTTTATACCCTGAAAAATTTCTAAGTGTTAGGCACTTAACAAATTTTTATGGACCTTAGGATCATCGAAAATGAAATGGATCAAAACAACCTATTCTTCCAAAACCCATAATTTGCAATCCCGTGTTGAAATTTGGCAAGTTTTGACCCTCGGATACTTAGTTGACAATAGTCCCATGCATCTTTCCATTTTCCTCTCTATTTTTTCATAAAAGATTCCTATGGTTAACTCCTTATTGGTTTTAATATGTCTTATTTAGTCTTCCTTGAATTAAATTAATTAGGTAAATTATCGCCCTAATATGATAGGCATTAGGTACATTGTTGCCCTAGTATGATGTTAGGTACATTATTGCCCTAGTATGATAGGCACCTATCAAACTACTCTCACTCTTATACATAATGGTTCTAGAACTTGAATTTTACATTATATGTGTCTTAATGAATAAAATCTTGTTATGATTGCAAAATCACAAATAATTTTTTATCTATACAAACCATATATCCATAATGTATAAAGCAGGCATTCCATTTTATAAGTCTAACTTATATTTTGAACCAGTTTAGAGTCAACCTTAAGCTTTAAACATTTCACTTCTATCCAAACACTTCAAACACTTATCCATAAAAGACCTTAAGTACCATTACCCTATCCTCCAACCTAAACACCTAAACTTCAAATCTCAAACCTTAAATCATAAACACTCTTACTCATTTCATCTAAAAACCTTTACCCTAAACATTTTCCCCAAAACATTAAAATTAAAGCTGAGTACAGATATTAAAAGTTTCAAATTGTGTCAAATTACTATACTGAAAATATTTAGAACCAAGCTGAACAGATGATTTTTTGACTTTTCTGAACTGAACTATACCAAGTAAAATATTTTGGTACGATTCTGGATCTTATATCTAAACCAAGAACCATGCCAAATTGAATCAAACTATATTGAATTGAATTTGACCGAAATAACCGAATTCTTTTAGTTTTTATTTATAATACATAAGTGATACTAATTGAATATTATATATAACACAAAAATTATATAATTATACATACATTATATCAATTATCAAATTATATCAAACAAAAATTTAAATGAATTACAAATCTATAATTATAAATGTATATGTATCAATTGAATATAACTATTGTTATTTATACTACTTGGATATTAGGTTCATTAAATTTATATTAATGAAAAATTAATAATATAATATGGATTAAATTTTAACCATATATTAAAGTTAAACATTTTAAATTCACTACATATATTTATGCATATGTATATGTATACACAAACACACATGTAGGCATATATATATACATATATATATATGTGTGTGTGTGCGCGTGCATGCGCACACGCTATTTCGCCTATAGAAACTAAAAATAAATAAATAATTATATATATATATATATATATATATATATATATATATATATATATATATATATATATATATATATATATATTCGCCTCTAGAAACTAAAAATAAATAAATAATTATATATATATATATATATATATATATATATATATATATATATATATATATATATATATATATATATATATATATATATATATATATAATTAGAACAATATGAATTAAACAAAGAAAAGTAACCTAAAAAGAACTTATAAATTATTTGTGCATCGAAAAAATTAAATATTAAATTAGCAATGAAGTTCAAATTCACATGCCTCAATAAATGGTGAAAGAAATTTTCAATCGTAATATTGTTTTAACTTGTAACATTGTAGGAGGTGTTTTCTATGTAACAAACTAACCTAATTTGTTTGTGAAAAAGAAAATAATTTTTTACAAAAAATAATAATTTTATTTATATTTTTTGTAAATTAAATTATTTTTTTTAAATTTTTTTAGTTACAAAAAAACTTTTAATTTTATAAAGATATCACTTTTTTTTTTAAAAAAAAAACAACACTTTTACAAAAAAGAAAAATAATTTTGTAATTACAAAAAAATAGCTTTCTTATAAAAAAATCATAACTTTCTTATATTTTTTTGTAAATTTGTTATATTTTTTTGTAAATTAGACTTTTTTTTTATAAAGTTTTTAAATATATAAATTTAAAATACTATTTTAATCATTCTAACATTTCTCATTTTTAATTAGTGAAATGTAATAGTAGATTAATTTAGTTATAATATTTTAAATATTTTAATTATATTTATTTTTTTTTATAACTATCCTATTGGCTATAAAAAAATAAAATTTTGTACTTTATTTTAAAGCAAAGTAATATAAATATTTGTCTATATGATGCCTTTTATAAGAATATTGTAATTTTTTTTTAAAACAAGTAATATTTTTTAGTAATTACCAAATTATTTTTTCTCATAAGATTTATTTTATAAAATAAATCATATTATAAAACAAATTATATTTTTTTAAAATTAAAAATTTTTTCGCAATTTAGTAAAATTGCAAAAAAAATAGTTTAATTTACAAAAAAAATATAAATAAAATTATGATTTTTCATTAATTTTTTTTTCACAACAAAATAAGTTATTTTGTTTAAAAACAAAATAACTATAAAAAACATGCATTGTAGGAATGTTTAATATAATAGTATTAGTTTAATATCATTTAATACTCATATTAAAATTAATAATTAATAGCATATACTTACTTCCAATAGATATTAATAATACTATTGAATGTTATCGTGTTATGATGTTGATAAATATATATAATAGTGTTATTAAAAAAATTGTTATACAAATTTTATATATTTTGTGATATTACTGGTAATTATTATTATTATTATTATCAAGTTTTTATATTTTAAGAGTACATAATTTTTATTATGAAATTATCAAAAAGGATTTTTGTAATAATTTGTCTTATAATCATTGTTTTAATTTTTTTAAATTTTTAATTAATTAATCAATCCACCTAATCTAATTAATTAATTAATTAATTTTATTAATTAATAGATCAATCCAACTCTTCATTCTCATCCACTCTCTTTGAATAAGATCCCCGCTTTTCAATACTAATAAAATGAAATTTCAATATGACAAGACCCTCCATCCATCTCACCTACCAAAATCAAAGGTATAATACATTCTCTTACTCATACAACCTCCAAATTAATTAATCCAATCAATCTTTAAACCCTCCATTTAACTGTAAAATGAACTACATGGTTTTGATCCCCCAATCAATAAGATACATAGATACATTTAGAATCTAAATCCAAGTCTCAAATCCAATTCCAAATTAATCTTCTTCTCCTTTCTCTTTTTAGTGTAGCTATTTATATTCATATTTTTTGTAAGGAAATTTGTAGCCTTCCTATAATCCATAAGAGATAGAGAAGACATCCCAATATTTGATTTTATATAATTAATTAATTTAATTATTTTAAAGTCAATGAGTGATTATATGGTTCTAGTAGAATTCATAAGGACTAGAGGGTGTCAAGGATAAGATTCTATGTTAGTTATCATGTTACCTATTCCTAATGTAACTTATATGTATATCTATCCTTTAGTATCCATATTGTAATCTAATACCTAATATACTGCAGGTCTCGTGTATAGTGGCTGTGTATATATATTTGTATTCGGTTGTATCCATAACACAAGTAAGAGAAATATTTTCCAAGCCATCAGTTTCTACATGATATCAGAGCCTCAATAAATCTTTTCTTTTTCCCTTTCACTTAAACACATTTTTTTCTCCATGGCTAATGCTTTAATTTCAGTCACAGCCACACCAACCACAACTATCACACATCAACGCTTTGTAATTAAATTGACAAGTCTAAATTATTTGGCATGGAAGACATAATTTTTACCCATTCTTAACTATCAAAATCTTCATGGATTTATAGTGGAAGTACACCTGCCCCTCCTCAAACAACCATATCCACCACAAATCCTCCACAATTGATTCCTAATCCTGCTTATCCTACCTAGTTCCAGAAAGACTAATTACTTCTATAATGGCTTTTATCTTCTCTTTCTAAAGAAGTATACCCGTATATCATTAGGTTAACCTCCTCCTTTGCCATTTGGCAGGCACTAGCAAGTGCCTTTGGCTCTATATCTCAAAATTGCCAACTACAATTGCATATTAAACTTCAAGAACTCTAGAAAATTGATCTCACTGTTTTTGCCTACCTTCAAAAGGAGAAAGCTCTAGCTAATGAGCTTGCTTTTGCTGGACATACTATGTCCACTGCTGAATTTAATGTGATTATCTATCACAATCTTAGGAGTGAATATCATGCTATTATCACAGCCTTAAACCTCAGGCCTAAACTTGTTAGTTTTCAGGAACTTCACAGTCAACTAGTTGCTATGAAATCCTTCTCAAAAGCATGTCTGATTCTTCAACCACAAATCTTGAGTATCAAGCAGCTCGACCATCAAGCTTCAACAACCCTTATTATTCTCGATCATCCTTTATGGATCCACGTGCTTCACCTCATAGAAACAAGGCTCTATGCCAAATTTGTGGATATTGAAACCACACAACTAATAAGTGTCAAAGATGATATATACCTCGATAAACTGCAACTCCATATCCACAAGCTAATATGGCATGGCATACACACTACACCATAAATGGCCTATGGCAATACAAATTAAAAATGTTGCTATGCAAGTGTTGCCTTAGATAAGATTGATTTTGATTTAATGCAGCATCATGTGTAAAGTGTTGCTTTAGATCTTGTAAATGTGAAAAACAAAAAACTAATGCAATACTTTATTAGAAATATTGCATTAGACTAAATCTAATACAACAGTTTGGTATAAATGTTGCATCATTCTAGCTAATGCAACACTTATAAATGTTGCAATTTAGTAAGAAGTATTTCAGCTATTTATGACTAGCTTTTAATATATATATTTTCACAATTACTAATAAGTATTCTCCTTTTAACCATACTAAAACATTGAAAATTCTATTTGTCTCTTTTTTTTTTTTCACTTACAAACATAAGAAAATGTAAAGATAAATATCATTACAATAATAATAATAATAATAATAATAATAATAATAATAATAATAATAATAATAATAATAATAATAATAATAATAATTATTATTATTATTATTATTATTATTATTATTATTATTATTATTATTATTAAAAAGCCTTCACAATGTGTGTGTGTGTATGTATATATATATATATATATATATATATATATATATATATATATATATAACAAAACAAAGAAATATATATATTTTATTCTTTTTACCGATTAACTCAATTTATTATCCTAGTTTCTGTATTATTTTTCCTTCTTTCTTTCCCTCTATTATATTTCTATTTCCCTCAATTTTCAGACCTAGAATCTTCTAAAACCTCTCTCTCTTTCTCTCAGAATCACTCTCTCTCTCTTAGAATCACTGTCTGGTTGCTCTTATTTTGATATATTTCTCGCTCTCTCCCTCTCTTTCTCCAAATTAATTTTCTGAAAATCCCTGTCATTTCCTGTGAAGAATGCCGATCAATCCACCAATCCCGATCAATCCACCACTATTCTAGGTTAGCAATCGGCGACAATCACCGTCAAATGTCAATTGATCTGTCGATCTCACCAGTAAGTTTTATCTATTTCTTTTTTTTTTTTGGGATTAATTTGAAATGCATGTAATCAAATTTGGGTATAGACTTTCCCATTTTGATATGGATTGTGATGGTATAGACTGTACAAGTATTGCATTTGGAATTTGTAGTATTTTATAACCTGAGGTGCCGAACCCTTCTTTTTTTTTTTCTTTTCATTTTCCAGCAGTTTGTTAGTTTTTGAACGTTACCTAAAGGTTTTTCAAGCTATGTGTTGGAAAATTAAAACTTCTATGATCAAAATCAAATAACAGAGACATTGACCCTTATATCGTTAATCAAGTAAGAAATATGCTCAATGAAGTAGATTTTGTGCTTTCCCAGTTTGTTATTTCTCGACTTTTCTTTGTTTTTGACCTGTACTACACAGAGTGGTAGACTTTAGTGGCAAATCCATAAATTTTTATTGGGGTGCCATAATACTCTACAATAGAAGAGACACAAAACTACAGATATATCTAAATTAAATTATTTTCATATGTAAAAGTTATTTATTTTTCTTGTACCTGAGAGAAAGTGATGCGAGTTATTGTTTAAGAGAAAATTATGGTGAATTAGATAAAAAAAAAAAAAAGCTACAAATTGAAAAGAAAAAATGAAACAAATTTAGATAACAGATTATGTTTTTAAAAATTGAGAAATTTATTTGATAAAAAAAAATGAGATTATTTTAAAAATTGAGAAATTTATTTGATAAAAACACTTATATATATGAGATTATTTTAAAAAGTGAGAAATTTATTTGGAAAAAAAAATTTCAAACACCAAAATATTAAATTTTAAAAAATTTAAACACGTGTGGTGTAATTTTTTATATATTATTTTGTACTTATAGATGCCTTTTAATTTTCTTAAAAAATTAAAACAAATGTTATTGTGAGTGAAATTTGAATCTTATAGTTATAGGTGCTAGTATTACCTAAAACTTATTATTATAATAATAATAAACTATGTCTACATTGCAAGCATAAACATAAGATCAAGTAAAGTTAGAAGCCATGTCTACATAATCTGTTAATATAGAAGGGAACTAAATTTTTAGTTTGTCTATGCAGGTGACTGCGAAACTTACTGCTATAGAAGTAAACTTAATATAGAAGGGTTGGACGCTCGACTTCGAGAAATTCATGGTTATCTTGACCTCATTATTAATGAAAAGCCCCACTGAACCATGAGATTTTGTACCATTTACAGGTTCTATTGTCTTCCAATTTTCATTTTCTGGCCATATGGACATACATATTATGCATGAAGGTATCAGTTTAATCTCTACCGAAAGAAAAGGGAACCAAAATTTAAGTCAATTCATGTTAATATCAGTAAAGAATATAACTTAATGTCAATTGGAATTAAAACAAATTATTTTTTGATGTGTCACTGGTTTTTATATAGCTTGCTCTGAACCTGGGGGCTTTTTATGGCCTATTTGCATTGCTGAAAATGGGGTTATTGGATGAGAATGTTGCTATATTAAGGTGTTTATACTCTTAGAAGCTGATTCATTAACATTTTTGGACATTTTCTATGGCCAAAACTTCAACATATATCTTCTGCTTACATCCACCTAGATTTGAATTTAACATTGCTAGAGGTCCTAACCATTTAATGGAGTGAAGTGTTTTTCAGCATGACCTCATTGGATCATTCATGTCTCAATATTCTGATGTTTGATGCTTTAAAAAGTGCAAATCTTAATGCAATAAATGAGCAATGATTTTTGAAGAAAATTATTTGTCATTTGAATCTAACGTCTCTCAATCCTTTTCATGAAATTAAAGCAAATTCATCATGAGCTAGAGACAATGTTTAATACCACTTCTTCTCCTTAGTTTTTGTCAACCTTCATTCTATGCTTACTTCGATGCCTGCTCTTGTCTTGAGTTTAAGATCTAGTTACAAGGGAGTTAATTTAAAATCAAAGTGAGGATTCATAGATTAATTATCTTTTTCAGATTTGCTTCCTTTATAACAAGAGCTTGTTAGGGAGAACTCTTCAATCCCTGAGTTTAAGGGACTGAAACCTTTGAAAGAAACTACTTGGCCTCTAAACAAAACAATCTTTACTGAAGTCTTCTCACTAACTTGCTGCTGTGCCACTTCATGCTTTGAGCCTGTAACACCATTTCATACTCACAAAGATGTATTACTTTGCTTATAATTCTCTTTTTTATATTCATTTTATGGGATGTGTTCAATCTTCTCCCAAACCTCAATGTGGCTGATTTGATCAAAGCATTTGCAGGTATAGAAATTTTAAAAAAAATGTCAAACCTTGCTGCCTTGTTATTTGGTTGTTAATGTATGTCAAACATGTGCAGTGAAAACCAATGATATGATGTTGGTCATCTATCTTTCTTCCCTCATCCGAAGTGTAATTGCTCTTCACAACTTGATCAACAACAAGGTGAGGATGTTTTTTATTAACTATCTCAGAAAAATGTTGGTTATTTAAGTTTTGTTTAGCTTGTAAAGCATCTATATTAAATTTAAAGGTATATTTTAAATATGAAAAATAATAGAAAAATTAATGATCATTGTCCAATGTAATTTAGGAAAAAATAAAATAACATATTCCAAAATTATATATTTGCTTCTTCAATTCTTCTTCTTCTCCCTGTTTAATTTTATTTTTTTGTGATTAGTTTTAGTTTGTGCATTTTTTGTTTGTAGTCTTCCTTGATTTTAATTGATATTTCTGGTTTTATTTGTAATTAGTTAATAGCGAAGTAAAAAAAAAAAAGTCATACTGCTAAATTAGAAAGACAAAAATGCTTATGAGGTAGTATTTTTTTGCAGCCTTTTATTTTAAATTACCTTCGAAGTTACTAAAGTAATGGGTAATGAAGATAAAAGTTGGTTGGAATCTCCAAGGTTTAGTGATAGATATATTAATGGAGTGAAAGGTTTTATAAGAAACGTTTTTGCTAATTTTGCTATAGGAGACCAATGTAGGTGCCCTTGCAAAAAATGTGAAAATCTCAAGTGGCATGGTCGAGATTCTATCTACGAACATCTCATTTGCAATGGGTCTTCTCCAATGTTTGTTGAATGGATTTGTGATGTTTCATGTTATGGCAATTTGTGTGGGGATGTTAATGAGATAGATTGTGAAATGGGTACTAATTTTGATGATGGCCTTAGTACAATGTTGCATGATACTTTTCAAAATTTAGGCAATGGATTAGAAACAAATGAAGATGGAATTAAGAAGGGACCAAATGTAGATGCAAGAAAATTTTATAAGCTTGTAGAGGAGGGAAAACAACCACTATACCCCGGTTGTGATAAATTTTCTAGGTTAAGCTTCACGGTTAGGCTTTACCTTTTCAAGTGTATTCATGGAGTTAGTGAAGCTGCTTTTTCAGATCTTTTGGAGTTGATTAGAGAGGCTTTTCCTAATGCCAATGTGCCTAAATCTTTTAATGCTACAAAGAATGTAATTAAAGAGTTGGGTCTTCATTATGAAAAGATACATGCATGCCCTAATGATTGCATGTTATTTTGGGCTGAGAATAAAAATGCAAATGTCTGCAAAATTTGTGGTGCTTCGAGGTGGAAAGTGGTGGAGAATGAAGGTGTTGGGGGTGATAATCAAATTCCAAAAAAATTTCCTAAAGTGGCAGCAAAAGTGATGAGATATTTCCCCCAAAAACCAAGGTTACAACGCATGTTCATGTGCAAAGATTTCTCTGAACTTATGATATGGCATGCAAAAGAGCGAAAAAAAGATGGAAAGTTAAGGCATCCGGCGGATGGTGAGGCTTGGAAGGCAATGGATTCTAGGTATCCTCAATTTTCATCTGAAATACGTAATGTTAGATTGGGTTTGGCTTCTGATGGGTTCAATCCTTTTCGGACAATGAGCATATCCCATAGCACTTGGCCAATTGTGTTAGTGAATTATAATCTACCCCCTTGGTTAAGCATGAAATAAGAAAATTTAATTCTCTCAACTCTAATCCCTGGCCCTACTTCTCCTGGGAATGATATTGATGTGTATATGAAACCTTTGATCACTGAGTTAAAAGAATTATGGGATGTAGGGTTAGAAACTTATGATGCCTTAACTTACCAAACTTTTGTACTGCATGCAAGTGTACTTTGGACCATTAGTGATTTTCCAGCACTTGCAATGTTGTCAGGTTGGAGAACTAAAGGTAAATTGGCTTGTCCTGCATGCCATTATGAGACTTCCTCAATGTACTTAAAGCATAGTAGGAAAATGTGTTATATGAACCATAGGAAGTTCCTTGATCCAAACCATGAGTGGCGGTGGGATAAAAGAAGATTCAATGGTGATATTGAAATGAGAAAGTTTCCTACTGAATTGTCTGGGATGGATGTTGAAGAATTGTTACTTGGATATGAAAATGTGTTTAGGAAGCAAAAGATAAAGCAAAAGGTCGATTATGATGTCCCTTGGAAAAAGAAGTCAATTTTTTTTGAGTTACCATATTGGAGGCATAATTTATCTCGCCATAACCTTGATGTCATGCATATAGAGAAGAACATTTGTGATAATGTATTAGGGACTTTATTGAATATTCCTGGTAAGACTAAAGATCACTTAAATGCTCGTCTAGATTTGCAAGAAATGGGCATTAGGAAGGTATTGCATCCTATTTATTCTAGTGATGGCAAACACCTTCAAATTGGGGCTGCTGTCTTTGATATGACTAATGAAGAGAAGGAAATATTTTGTTCTGTGTTATGGAATGCCAAATTGCCATATGGTTTTGCATCTAATATCAGTCGTCGTGTGCAACTGAGTAAGAGGAAAATTTCTGGATACAAGAGTCATGATGCTCATTTTATCCTCCAACATTTGCTACAATTTGTTGTGAAAAAAACATTGAAACCCGAGGTTGCATTACCTTTGATTAGATTGGGATCATTCTTTAAGGGTTTGTGCAACAAAATTGTTGATCCGAATGATATGCCGAAGTTGCAACGTGATATCGTGGAAGCACTTTACCAACTTGAGATGATATTTCCACCATCATTTTTTGACATAATGGTTCACTTACCAATTCACTTGTGCAAGGAAGTTGAACTTGGTGGTCTGGTACACAGTAGATGGATGTTTCCTATTGAGTGGTACTTGGGTAAATTGAAATTATATGTTCGCAATAAAAGTAAACCGGAAGGTTCCATAGCAGAAGCGTACCTGGCTGAAGAATGTTTGAAATTTTGTTCTAGATATTTGGGTGATGGCGTGAAGACTAAAGTCCATAATTCATCAATTGAATATGAACAAAATGGTTACCCTCTAGGGATGGGGAGAAACAAAAATGGCAAATCTATTCATATGGATGATGATACTTGGACCAAAGCTCACCGATATATTCTATTTAATTGTGGGAATGAAGAAGTAGAGAACTTGATGGAGTAAGACATTGATCCTAATTTCAATTTATATAATCAAATTATGTAAACATTAATTCTTTAATTGATCCTTTAGTAATATTGTCATTGATTTGTAGGGAACATCAACTATTAGTTGAGAATTCTGCAAAGTCAAAGAGTTACAAAAGGGCACGAGCACATAGTGAAGAATTCCATAAGTGGTTAAAAGAAGAGGTTGGGAAGAAGGATGGAGTTTCGAGGGAATTATCATGTTTGACAAAGGGACCAAATCGAGTAGCAAAGAGGTTCAGTGGATATGTAATAAATGGATATAGATTTCATACCAAGAAAAGAGATGAGAAATGTACTACCCAAAATAGTGGCATATTTTTTAGGGTGTTAACCATAAGCTTTGCAAGTTCAAAGGACCAGAACCCAAAAGTTGGGGATGTTAGTTACTATGGATCAATAGAAGAAATTATCGAAGTTGATTATTGGGCAGCTTATAATGTTGTTTTATTTAGACGTTGTTGGTACCAAGAAGAAAAGGATGATTATGGGCTTACTCGGGTTAATTTCAAAAGGTTATGTTATAGAAATGACCCTTTTGTGATGGCTTGACAAGTACACCAAGTTTTTTACATTGAAGATCCTATTGAAAAGGGTTCACACTATGTTCTTAAGAAATTACCAAGGGAGTGGTTTGATATAGGAGATGGAAACAACGCAATTGAAGAAGATATGAATGGGCTTGCCGTAAATGATGATGAAGTCGATTATAGTGCGAATATCGATGTTAGTGAGGATAGCTGGTATAGAGCTGATGTACTGAGTAAGGAAATCCTGATTGCGTCAAATCTAGTGCAAAAAAAAACTGTTCCAATAGCAAATGAATCTGATTCTGACATAGATGACACAGATTGGGATTGGATGGAATGCTGCAACAATAAAATTGTAAAATTCTCTCTCGAATTTTTAAACTAATGTTTTGATTTTCTGTAATCCTGATTACTCTTAAAATTTAATTATATTTGGTTAATTACTTAGGAATATCACTTTATTACCACAAATACTACAATAATATTTAAAGCTGTTACTTGAAAATTTAGCAGATTTTTTATATTTCATAATTGAATTTATGGTTTTGAATGCGGTTGAAAATGTTCATGTTTTATTGCTTTATGAAAGAGCTGATCTTAGAATTTATTTTTTTCTTATAAAAAAATGTTTATATAAATTTATAAATTTAATTTCCTAATTGATTTGTGGTTTGTTTTGCAGTAAAAGGACTGATCCTTGAAGCTAATTTGACATTTTGAACAAGGGTTACAGATCTGTGACTTTTATTTCAGTGTAAGCTACTATCTTTTTTTATATATTTAGTTATTTTTGGTGTTTTTGAACTATATTCTTTGTTGTTGCCTCTTTTAAATTAGGACGTCAATACTTGATCTATAACCTGCAATTCAAAATACATCATAGTTGGAACTTTAAAAGTTTAAATATATGACACTTATTGTATAATATGTTATTTTTATTTTAGTTTAATTTTTTATTTTGGTAAAATATGTTATTTTTTACAATGTAGGATGGAAGATAAAGAGTTTTTGTTAAGATTTCACCATCAAGGAAGATTCCTAAAGACTCAATATTCAGGTGGAACTATAACTGTCATCAAAGAATGTGTTAATATGGACATGATGTCTTATGCTGCACTGATGCAATATGTTAAAGAGGATCTCAACTACACTGAAATTGGAGGTGTCTATGTTAGTAAAGGGAAGAAAGGTGGATGGAAACTTCTCACATGTGACAATGATGTAATTCAGTTTATAGATACCTTTAGAGATGGTGATGTGCTGAAATTTTATATTGACAACTTTGTTGATGAAGGAGTGCAACCGATGATGCAAAATCAACCGCATGTGGTCATAAGACCAAGAAGGATCATAACAAGAGGTATATTTCACAAGTCCCTTACATTTTTTTATCATATGGCTGCTAGTTATTATGCAAAAAACAACAGCCTTTCCTATCCATTTTTAATATCCTGCTGAAAACAAACCAAACAAAGGCCTAAATTTTGCAAAAAACAAACCATACATAGTGACTGGTCAATATTAGAAAAAATCAAATTGTTAACATCATCTATCCTTCTCATATATATATTCTTGGATATTATTTATTTTTAATTGTAAATATTATATAAAAATAAATTGAACAGCCACGCAAGAGGGTTTCTATCTAATAGCAGATCACTATATTATTATTAGTCCAGTCAAATTTTGCATGTGCCTGCTTCAGCCATTATTCTATACATCGACAGTTCTTAAAATGCTTGTTGCGGCATAGCCAGAAATATTACTTATCTAATAGTTTTGTTAATTATTGTTGTTGTTGCTGCAGCTACTTGCTTTGCCTAATCTTGAAATCATGTTTTTTCAAGTAATTATTAATGCTAATAAAACTGAAATTGGAAAACAGAACCAAATAATTTTTTTTTTTTTTTTGGGTATAAGAAAGGGATGATTATAATTAGCATAAAAGAGTAATACAACATAATCAAATATTAGATCATTTTAACCTTGAAATTGACCTAATCATTTTATGAATTTTGTTTCCATATTTTTTAATTTACAGAAATATACAAAATAGGAAAAACATAACAAATATATTACTACAATAAAATTTTTACAAAAATTATGTCTCTCCTCTTTTTTTTTTTTTCATTTTATTTACTTATTTATTTTATAAATTTGGCATTGACTATAGGCTTAATTAAATTCAAGGACTTACCAATCTCAAAAAAATAAAAATAAAAATAAAAAAATAAAAAAATTCCAAGGATTATATTATTGGTGTATGGAAAATTCAAAATTCTCTTCTTTCTCCCTACATGTGCTCTCTTTAAGAAACTGCACCAGGCTTCACTGTCTCTTTGGTCTACCAAAACTCTTTATTATTGTTATTATTATCAAATAAAATCAACTACCACCAAGCACAATTAATTTTTACACCTATATATATGTATATATAACATCCACGATACAAGAGCATATTTTTTGTAAGATTATTATAATGGAAGGTTATTATAAATATTTTTTGTAAATATTTTAATAATTATTAGAACTTATATTGACATTAATTATTAATCAATAATCGTCATCACCTTTACATATCATCAAGTTAGCAAGATCCTCTAATTATTTGTTGCATACTCAACTTGATACAACATTTTATTAATCCAAAATCTTAAATATGCCAAAATCTGAAACATTCATGATATTTTTCTTATGGTTTATTTTCTGAGAATTTTTTGGTTAATTAAGGAAAAGTCTGCATTGATTACGGAAAAATTTGCATTATTTTCTTGCTTATATATATATATATATATATATATATATATATATATATATATATATATATATATATATATATATATATATATATATATATACACACTTTATTCTAATAATTTTACTCTTATAGGCATCAAATCCACACTGAATCGCAAGTATGTGACTTTGCAAACTGTTAAACAACAACATCAACGAAAACGAAAGGAAATTGAAGATAAATGTAGCATGGAAATGAAGAAAAAATTACTTCTTGAAGACACTATGTAGATAACACAAAAAGAAATGCATACAGCAGATGTCGAAGATAATGAAGAGGTTGGCGAATCTTCAGATGCTCCTCCTTCAGATCATGTTGAAATGGTAAGTCCATTTAGGTAAATTTTTATTCTTAATGCTCTATGTTTGGATTAGCTTGGCATAAATTCTTGATGTTGTTAATTTACTTAATTCCTATTCAACATGTTCAGCAGGATCCAGTTTGCTGTAAGAATGATGTTAACCCAGATGTGAAGAGTTCATATGAACAGATGCGATCTGAAAATATTGCAGCAAACAATGCACGCATGGTTGAACTTGGTCTACATCATATTTCAATACGTAGGACATCTTCTAGTTCATGAAAGAAAGAGAAGGACAAGGTGGTGGAGGCAAGTAAAGATTACCAACCAGATCATGATAGTCAAGAAGAGGAAACTCAATTAACCACCAAGGTATTACAAATTATAAAGATATGGAAACCAAATAAAAAATTGAAGTTAATTGTATATCTTCTAACTCTCATTTGAAATTTGTATTTCAGCATAACAAAAATGATGGAAAGAACAAAGAAGTAGCTAGTCCAACAACACGATCACGATCCAATCTTGTTGCACCTACTGCTAGGAAGGAAGCTGTAGTACCAAACCATGCACAAGTGAAATAATATTTTGTATCCTATAAATTAATTTATAATAGTTATGTATTGAAGTCTGAAATTCTAATGATAAGTTTTTTAACTATATATTTTGTAAACTCGTGTTTGCAAGGCTAATGTTCAAACAAGGAAAGAAATTGTTGCACCATCTAATAGTAAGTAGCTTAGGCGGCCAAGAAATGAAGGCATTGGCTCAATGCATGCATTTTTAGCATTGCGGGAATGCCAACAAGCACCTCAAGTTGAAACAGGGATAGATATTGTTGAACCATCTCCAACATTGGCTAAACCTGAGTTTGTTGAAGCTCCTACAGGTGGCATTATGAAATTTCTATTTTCAACTAAAATATGCCTTACTTGATATTTGGTGTGTATGTGACAAACCTAAATACTAAAGGCAAAGAAAAAAAGTCTAGGGGAAAATCAAGAATGAGTTTTGTCCATACAAGGAGCTATGATGAAAGGAAGGTGATTATGCTAAATGAGAATTATCAACCTATAGCTGCCGATGATCAAACACTATCAGAATTCAGCAATTTCTTAGGGTCACTGGCAAGGGAATATGTGCCACTTGACTGCATCAATTGGTATAAAGTCCCTGGCAAAGATGACTTATGGGAGTATGTAAAGGTAAGCATATCTTAATCTTAGTCTATGAAACATAACTTTATCTTCCAAAATTATGTCTTATATTGTAAAAATTTTATGCCTTTGTTTATTAACCTAAGACCTGTTCATTTCAGCATAAGTACTTAATACCTGAAGAAGGAAAGATTTGGGTGTTGCGCACAATTCGTGATGCATGGAGGGTGTATAAATCTTGTGTCAAAAGTAATCATTATAAAAATATTACACTGATGAGGAGAGGTTGAAACACATGCCTGATGACATTCCACTGAAAGAATTCAAGGTGCTCCTGAAATATTGGGGCAATGAGAAAGTTAAGGTATATATTATATTTGTATTAAATTCCCTGAAATTGAATAAAAAAATAATTGATGCATTTTTCCTTGGTGTTCCATTTAAATTTTTAGTCAATGGCTGAAAAAAATTCAACAAAGCGCAAGAACTTTAAGGAAACACACACAGCTGGACCACGAAGTTTTGCACAAATCCGCAAGAAATTGGTATGTTTTAAGTGTCTGAAATTGTGTTTTGTAAATTATGTCTCTCTATAATTTTAATAAAAATGTTTAATGATTTTTTTTCTATGCAAGCAACTTGCTAAACCAAACCAAGAACCACCGACTAAGGCAGAAATGTTTCTTGCCACCCGCAAGCGAAAAGAGGGCCATACATATAGTTCAACAGACGAAGTACTCAAATTTAAGATTGCAAGTACCTTATTTATTACAAATAAGTTTGGAGCATAGTTAATTACTTACTATCATATATGTACACATGTAAAATAACTCTCACATATTTATAGTCAAGGATAGAAGAACTTGGCTCATCAGGTCCAGACAATAGCGAGGCTGTGGAGCAATTTATTGGAGGAGAGGCATCTCATGGACCAAATTTCCTTGTTGGTCGACATGGGATATCAAGGAAAAATAAGGAAAAATTGACTCGTAAAATTCCTAATGACTTTGTAGATGAGTTGATATCTAAAATAAGGAGCCAACTAGCTGAAGAAATGAAATTGAAGATGCGTGATTACTTAACCATTATTGTCAACAAATTGGGAGAAGACAACCCCAACTTAAAAGTCAATGTTGAGGAACTTGTAGCAGCTATCCCTCTTAAAGCTGCTGGTCCCCTCCCTAGTGATGCTCAGTCTACTCGCCATAATTAAACTGATACTTTTAAGGAAAAAAGTTGAAGTTCACCAATCACTTTTCAATGTTAGTCTTATTGAATTTTATATTTGTTAAAGTCTTAGAATTTGCTAATATGGTCAGCCCAACATTATTACATGTTATTGATTGTCTTGAAAAATCTGAAGTAGCCAAGGAAATAATGTTCATTCATGCTTAATTAAAGAGCATTTGATGTGGAGGTGTTTAATCACATTCCAAGCATAATTGTCGTGTTTTTTTTTTTGCTCTCTCTATTGCTATATAATTGCAAACTTTGCTGTCCTTGAAAGTTGTATTTTCATGAAAAAAAATTGGTATAAGTAGTACCTAAACAAGCAAAGTTGTTAACTTAATATGACAAAAAATAGTTAGCTGCAGGCCTAGGGTAGTGTTACTTACAAAAGAACCCAAATTGTGTAGATAATATTAATTGTTTAGTTGTAATTTGCTTTAAGGTAAACCTAAAGTTTCTTGAAAATTACGATGGTGACAATTATAAACTTGTAAAATCTTTGTGGCTATCAACTGCGAAGAGCAAAATTCTCCCTAGGAAGTATAAATTGTGCATAAATCATTGGGTTCATATCTATATTTAGTATCTTTGAGCAAAACACATGCCATTTCATGATCTATGAGCTATCTTTGGTTGTAAACTTTTTTTTTGGTGATTGTGTGTGTTCAATGCAAATTATCAACTTACAATTTTTTTTTCTTGTACCAAAATGAGCACAATAATCAAAATATTATAAATTTGAGCTTTTTAAAATTTTAGTTTGCCTTCATCATGATATCATAGTTTTTATGTTGTAAGAATTTGCAAGACATGTTTTTCATGATTTTTTTATCAATCTAAAGTCATAAATTTTTTTTTCAGGTTCATGGCATTTGTGAAGAGTAACTACTCAAATGAAGTTATGAAAGGGGTTATCCCAAGCGGTGGTCTTTATTTGAATTTTGCTAGTGGATGTAGTCCTTAATTTTGTTTTTCTCTAGTTATGTATTTGAATGGTTATGGTATACATGAATATTATGAAATCTTAAATATTATGATACTTTTGAATGATTATAATAGTGTTTGTATTTTTCTATTTTGATCTAATTTAATTGAATGAATATACTTTAATGTATTAACTGTAAAAAGTGTTTCAATTGTTAAAAACTAATGTTGCATTTACTTCAGTGAAAATGTTGCTTTACAGTGAAAAAAAATGTTGCACATGTGTCTTACAAACGTGTTGCAATTATGCTAAACAGGTGTTGCAATTATGCTAAATAGGTATTGCATTTTTAAATAGAAAAGGTGTTGCAATTATGCTAAAAGGTGTTGCAAAATGTTGCATTTCATAATTATAAAAAAATATTGTATTTGGACTAAAGAGTGTTGCTAAAGGTTTGCTTCAAAAAATGTTGCAATTGCTCTTAAAAGTGTTGCTTTATCTTTTTTGGCTGAAACTGTTGCACTAGCTTAAGAGATTGCAACACTTTTTTTAGTGTTACAGTAGATAAAAAATGTGTTGCCATAGCTAAAATAGCAACATCCGTAAATGCAACACCTTAAAAGTGTTGCCTTATACCTAAAGCAATATATCTAGATATTAATGCAACATTTTTTTGGTGTTTCTGTAGGCCATTTATGGTGTAGTTACACCACAAGGAACATATACGGCGCTAATTCAAGCATCAATGACCAAGTATATCCCCTATCCTCAGACTAAACAAGAAGCTGGTTGGCATCTAGATACAGGTGGGAATCACCACATGGCTCCTAATCCTACAGTTCTCTACAATTCTGACAAATATCAAGGGCTAGACCAAGTAAAGGTATGAAACGGACAGGGACTATTAATTGCTAATACTAGTATGTCATCTATTCCTACATCCAAACCGAAAAAAAAAGTTAATTTTAAATCGTGTTTTGCATGTCCCTTACCTTATAAAATCTCTCATTTTAGTTTATAGATTTATTATTGACAATGCTTGTTTTATGAGATTTTGGTCTTAACATTTTTTTGTCAAGGATTAGAAGACCAAGGAAATCCGGTTGCAAGGACAAAGCACTAATGATGGACTGTACTTTCTTCCATCACAACTGAAAAATACATTGTTGGCCAAGAGTACCTCTTTTGATGATTGGCACGCTAGGCTTGGTCATCTACAACCTAAAATTATGTCTAAAATTTTAGCTGAAAATAATTTAGACAGTTCTTCTTTTAAATCGTCTTTAGTTTGTTCCACATGTAAGCTAAGAAAATTGGCAAGACTTCCTCTTGCATCCGATGAACACCATAGTACTAAACCATTTGAAATTATTCATTTGAATGTTTGGGGGCTATCTCCAATTCTTTAAAATTAAGGCTTCAAATACTTTATTTTGTTTATTAATGATTTTATAAGATTTACATGGATATTTTTTCTTAAAAATAAAAGTGATGCTTATTCTCAATTCGTCAATTTTGAAGTCATGATTAAGCGTCAGTTTAATGTATCAATTCTTGCTTTTTATTCCAATTAGGGTGGCGAATACCAAATGCTTAATGCATATTTAAAGAAAAATGGCGTCATCCATCATGTAGCCCGTCCATACACGCATGAACAAAATGGGCTTTCTAATAGGAAAATAAGGCATATTGTTGATTCATGTCTTACACTTTTAGCAAAGGCAAAAATTCCTTTTCGATATTGGCATTATGCTTTTTTAAATGAGTGTAACATTAATAAATTACTTGCCTACTTCAGTTCTTCAAAATATCAATCCATTTTTTACTTTATTCCATAAATCACCAAATTACAAAGATCTTCAAATGTTTGGGAGTGCAATCTATCCATTAATTCGACCATATAATAAACACAAATTTTCTTATTGTAGTAAATTGTGTGTTTATTTTGGACCTTCCCCAAATCATTTTGGTCATTTGTCTTTGGATATTGAAATGACAAAATTTATGTTGCTAGACAAGTGCATTTCACAGAAAATATTTCCCCTTTCTTGTAGGTGCCCATGCCTACTATTGCCAATGGTTAGAAAAACTCGGTTGGCACTCCTTGGTTGACCATCTCTTATCCATCATCAGCTTTCGAACAGCAAACACAAACACCAAATTCTTCTACTACACCTTATCCATCCACGTCCTATGCCCAACCAAATTTAATTTAAATCTCCTATGTAAACACAAACAACAATCCATGCACATACATCACCTTCCATGCACCGTTCGCCCTAAATTCCTAAGCAAACACAAACACCAACCCATGCACGTACATCACCTTCCATGCATCCTTCAACCTTAATTGCCAACCCATCATCAAGTCCACTATCCTCCTCTGTAAGTCTCAAACTTGTAGTTGATTTATCATCCTACCCGAATCTCAAACCAATTCCAGCTATAACAAATCAAACCAAAACCCATAAAACCAAGAAACCATTCAATGGAACTTTGCCATACAGTGCAAAACACCATGCTCACATTGCAATTCATGAACCTCAAACTATTGATCTTGAACCAACAACCTTTACCTAAGCTAAGAAATACAAGGAATGGAGACATGACATGTCAGAAGAAATTGATGCTCTTTGTCCAATTCTACCTACACCTAGTCCCTAGACCTCCTAATATCAATATTGTAGGCAATAAATGGATTTTTAGAATTAAGGGAAAGAAGGATGGTAGTGTAGAACATTACAAGGCAAGGTTAGTTGCTAAAGAATATACTCAAAAATCTAGAATTGACTATAAGGAGACCTTTAGCTCAGTTGTCAAAGCAACTATAATTTATGGTGCTTACTTAAACTACAACTTATAGATGGACCATTCGGCAACTTGATATATCGAATGCTTTTCTACATGGAAAAATTAAAGAAGATATCTGCATGAGCCAACCACAGGGGTTTTATTGATTCTAATAAAGCTAATCATGTGTGCAAGTTAAATAGATTGGTATATGGTCTCAAGCAAACACCTCATGCCCGGTTTCATTACTCGAGCAATTTTTTTATTACATTGAGTTTTTCTCCATCTTAAGCTGATAATTCACTTTTTATTTATAAAAAGGGTTCTAACTTCTCTCTTATATTGGTGTATGTAGATGATCTCATTGTGACAGGTTCTAATCCCTCATTCGTTCAAGCATTAATTTTAGCCCTTCAAAAAGAATTTCCAGTGAGGGATTTGGGACACTTGCATTATTTTTTAAGGATAGAAGTTGATGTCACTCAAGAAGCTATTCAGGTATCCCAATCCAAATACATTGCTAAAATTTTGGAGAAGTCAAGTATGGTTGAATCAAAAGCTTGCACTACACCCTTGGCTATGAAGCCTATCCTTTCAAAACATAGTGGTGTGCCCTTGTAAAATGGTGATGATTACAGATGACTAGTAGGTGCTTTACAATACCTAACCATTACACAGATGGATATAGCTTTTACTATGAATTGCCTATCCCAATTCATGCATAATCCCACTAATGTTCATATGTAGGTTTTGAAGCGTCTTCTTCATTATCTTCATGGGATAGCATCACAGTCTGTGGTATTCAAATTTGGCACTCCTATTGACGTAAATTGTTACACTAATAGTGATTAGGGTGGTGATTAAGATGATAGGTGATCGATGAGTGGTTTTGCTATTTTCATAGGTAACTCTCTCATTTTATGAATGGCTAAAAAGCAACCTATGATAGCTCGATCTTCAACTAAGAGTAAGTATAAAGCCATTGTAAATGCTATAGCTAAACTACTTTAGCTAAAATCTTTACTTACCAAACTTTGGCTTTTCTCCACGTAAGTTAACTATATGGTATGATAATATTAGAGCTATTTACTTATCTTCTAATCTTGTTTTTTATGCTCGCACCAAACATATTGAGTTGGATTACCATTTTGTGCGAGAACAGGCGACCAATGGAACTATAAAAGTTCAGTTTTTGTCAACTGATGAGCAACTTGTTGTGAACCCTCAAATCTGCACCCTTATGATGCAGTCACAGTTTAACACCTGCTAAAATTAGTGATCTACGCAAAGCCAGTACAACGGTCCTGCTAGCTTGTTAGAGGGTAAGGGTCAACAGGAAGAATTCTAAGGTAGAAACTCACCTCTATTGCTTTATTTTTAATGCTAAAATTCTCTTTGAAATTTGATACTAAAAGGCTGTCATTTCAAATTCTTTAATTTGCATTTATTATTCTATTTTTTCTAACCTTTTGCTATTTAAGGTTCAACTTGGGGGTTCTTAAATCCAAGGTGGAGCATAAATCCGGAGTTAAGCTCATCCCATTCATCCAAAAGTTAAGGAAAGTGAAGGTGTAATTCCTTTTCTTCTTTCCATTTCTAATTCTAAATTCAAATATAGAATACTCTCTATTCTGTCTTTTTTAGGTCTAAAATAGAGAAGATCTAAAATTTATTAATTTAAAAATTAGAATTAAATTAATAAACCAAACCAATATTTTTTCAAAACCCCTCCTTCGCAAGAAGGAAGAACTGCGTGGGGTTTGATTCCTATTTAATAGGATAAGCAGGCTGCCATTCTGTAAGGCATCAACTCCAAAATATTTTTCAATAACATTTTCCCCTTTCTTTTGTTATTTATTTGTATGTGTTGAATTTTATATTTTCATTTTTGTAATTCAATTGAGGAATATATACTTTTCCTAGTACCCATAAGGGCTAGAGGAAAGATCCTATTTATTTCATTCGTTTTGATTTTGTAATAATTAAGTAGGATTTATTCCCTGCTTGTTTATTTACAATTATCATTTCATTCTATCATTTATAATTGTTTCATTCATCATTTTACTCCTATTCATGCATACATTGAAATTATCCTTTTTTAAGGAGTTATTTCACGATATTTAGCCAAACATTTGTTTAAATACCAAAACCTAATCCCTAAACCCTCTTTGGTCACTTGCAGATTACTGCTTTCTATTGGGATAAATCAAATATTTTTAGAGTCAATCAATTTGGGTTTTCTTTAATTTTTCCAATTAAAATAAGTAAATTAAAGTGGCTCTCTTCTACAAATAACAAATTGCAAAACTCATTTTTTTAAACTCACAGTGAGTTCCAATCATGGAGTTTCTCCCGAAGAGCATTTCAATTCCCCTCAGTGGATTGGACTGCTGCTCGGGCGAGGCCTCACAGTTGGTGACTCCACTGGGGACCTGAAATCTTTTTCAAATAAAAGATAAAGTGGATTACTTTTGGTAAAATACCAAGTTTGACTTTAATTCAAAATAACTCTTTTCATACATCACTACATCAGACTCCTCATCCCAAAAACCCTAGCTTCCTAGGAAAACAGAGGATAAAAAGTAACATTGAGTGGACAACCTTCCTTAGGTTTGCTTGTCGATAGTGAAATCATCTAGCCCATGATGTATCCTCTAATCCTTTTAAAGGTGTAAATAATATGCACGTACCTTGGACCCACGCGAGGCTCCTTGTCTCACATGTGGTTAGGTATATTGCATCTCTAGTATGATGGATTCCCTTCAAACCACCCTAACCCTTTCATATAATGACTCATAGAATCTTCCTTTAGGATTGTATGCACCATAATACTGAATTTGGTATGTCATTATCATGAAACCTTTTCATTCATGCATATATATATCATAACTTGAACCTTGTGAAGAGTCAAAAACCTATCCAAACATCTTCACACCCAAAACCCATAGTCCACCTAAACCCATGGTTAATACCTAAAGCCTATGGTCCACCTAAACCCATGGTCAACACCCAAAGCCCATGGTCCATTTAAACCTATGGTCAAAACCTAATGCCCATGGTCAACACCCAAAACCCATGGTCCACCTATACCTGTGGTCAACATCCAAAGCCTATGGTCCATCTCAACTCGTGGTCAACACCCAAAGTCTATGGTTCACCTTAATCCATGGTCAACTCCCAAAGCCAATGGTCCATCTAAACCTATGGTCAAAACCTAAAGCTCATGGTCCACCTAAACCCATGGTCAATACCCAAAACCTGTGGTCCACCTAAACCTATGGTCAAAACCTAAAACTCATGGTTCACCCAAACTCATGGTAAAAATAAATCCATCTATGTTATCTTCATCCTTATCCATTAACCCAATCCAAGCTAAACACTAACCTAGCTCTATTTATTACAACTGTTACTCAAGCCATACACTAACCTAGCTTTCATCTTTCATAATTCTTACCTAAGCTAAATACTGACCTAGCATTATCCTCAACCATCGTTACTAAAACTAAACACTGACCTAGCTTCATTCTTATCCACAATCCTTACCCAAACTAAACGATGACTTGGTTTCATCTTTTACATTACTATCCAAACACATGGTGCCATCTAAGCCCATGATCTAGTCCAATCAAACCCATTATCCAACTATCACCAAACCCATGGTCTACCCAACATCCAAATCCATGGTACATCCATAACCTAATTGCAAAATCCGTGGTCACTCTATCCTTAAACCCATGGTAAACCATTCATAAATCACAATTCATAAATCACAATCCTAATTACTTAAGGCTAAATTCTGACCTAGCCACCCAAAATTAAATTCTAAGTTAGCTAGTCGAAGCTAAAATCCAACCTAACCACTCAAAGCTAAAATCCAATATAGCCACTCAAAACTAAATTCTGATCTAGCCACCCAAAGCTAAAATCTAACCTAGCTCTCTTAGCTAAATACCTACCTATCTAAACATCACACACCTCTACCCTCATCTTTCCCCATACACCATCAAACTAACAACAAGACACCATCATCCATTGTTATTAAATCCAAGATCCTTGGTTCGTCATACCCCACCATAACCATTTTTTCCAAAGATCGACACTAACCCAGTTCCTTTTCCCTTTCTAAGGTTGCAAGATGTCTATTGGATTTGACAAAGATGTCATGGATAAGATTCTAGCCAAACTATTGGAGCACTAAGAAGAAATGTTCAAGAAACAAGCAGCCCAAATTCAGGCCCAATTGCAAGTCCAAAGGGAGGTCATACTAAATGATGTCCAAGACATGCTAAGTCGAGCTAGCATAAGCCAAACCCCAAGTCCTGCATTTTAAGATCCACTCAACCTAGATTAAAATCTGAACACAGTTCAGGCCCATGCTTCTACTTCTTCCACCAAGCCAACATCTCCTTCACTTCCTTCATCTAATATCCTCCAAACAAACACTCTCTCCCATCTAGCACCAACTAAACAACCACAAATCACCTCCTTTCCTAAGGATCCTTTCCAAAGGAAGGAAGCCAACCCTGAAATCAAGGCCTTCATGGAAAAGGTTGAGCACATGGAAAAAATGTTGAAGAATTTAAAGATGAAAGAGGACCTGGTTGATACAAGCTCCTTGAGTTTATTTCCCAATGCCCAGTTACCACTAAAATTCAAGATGTTGAATTTAGACAGATTTGATGGTACTACTTGCCCTAAGATCCATTTAAAGATTTACGCTGGGGCAATGCATCCCTTTGGTATCACCAACGAGCTCCTTGCTCAACTTTTTCAGTAAACTCTTACTAATCCTACACTAAAATGGTTTATTAACTTGGATGATACTTAAAAATAGACTTAAGAAGACATTTGCAAGGCATTTGTAGAATAGTACCACTACAATTTTGAAATGGAAATTACAAGAAGGGATTTAGAGACCACAAAGCAACTTCTAGATGAGTCCTTCTTCATGTTTCTTACGCTACTCAAATGGTAAACAAACCAATTAAGCAAGAACAGGTAGATATCCTTGTCAAGAATCTACTCCCGACCTATCAAGCCCACTTATTAACATAATACCTACCCACCTTCAGAGCATTGGTTGCAACTGCATCAAAAGTTGAAAATTACATCCAAAGTACATCATTTCAAGCTAAATTCCCCACCGCTAATCTAAACAGTGATAAGGAATCTAAATCCAACTCAACCCCACCTTACCTCAGCCCTAGAAGGCATGTCATGGAGTAGTTCAAGTTTAGCTAATATGACCTGTTTGAGATTGAATTCCAAGTCTAAACCTGAGTCCAAGTCCAAATCTTAAAATCTAAGTCCAAATCTGAGTCAGAGTCTATCATCTTGTTTTTTTTCCTGTATTATCATCAACCACGGTTTCTTTTTGTCATCTTGTAATGAAGTTTCCTTTACAGCAATGCATCTATATTTTCCTTTCATTATTTATGCATTAAGTTTCTTATCTTCCTTGTCTGATATGGATGAGCCTTGAAAAAAAATAATAAAAAAAAAGAGAGAAAAAAAGGAGATGGATGAGTGATCAATTAAATCCACCACAATCAACAGAATTTGAGGTGTCCTCATTCTCTCAAATCAACAATCGCTTCACCAACTTCTAATCAAAGAAGATCAAGACAGTTGAAGCACAAAGAGCAAGTAAATATAATTACCTATTGCACATTGGGCAATCAAATGATGCACCTCAACAAGGGGCGACAAGTTCAAAGAAGACCCTTGTCAAACGCAGAATTCAAAGGTCAGAGCCCCTCAAAGCAAATAATCATGGTGGAATATTTTCTTTCAAATTTCATTAATATGAGCTCGCCAAGTTAAAAACCCAAAAAAGGCAACTTAGGTAAAAGTTAGAGCTGAGAGAGAGAGAGAGAGAGAGCGCATCCAAGTCATCTTCCCTCATGTCCAAAGTTATCAAATCATCTTCAATCAATTCATCTTGTCTTATGTCTCCAAAGTCATCCTTCCTCACCAGAGGTTCATTCTCTAAGGTTATATTATCTTCTATGCCCTTATCCTACAGTGGGGGCATGTCTTCATGTGAACCCTTAATTTTATACTCATCATTCGGCCGCAGCTTGACATTTATTAAGATTAGTGCACTAAGCAGAGCTAGCACGACAGTCCCACTAACCAGTTACTGGGCAAGGGTCAAGAGGGCAATGCCTTTGGAGCTAAAAAAGGACTTTTAGTTACTTTAGTACGAGGATACTTATTTTTTTCAGACATTGACACTTTCCCTTCTCTGATTGAACCTTCTGTATCAAACAATATTTTTCCAAAACCGACCAGATTCTCTCTTAGACTAACCTCTCAAATATTCTAAAATTAATTTCGAACCCAATGAAACTGACCAATAATTTTTAGAGCTCTATAACTCCTTAAAATTGACCTAGAAGTCTTAAAAATAGGTCTAAAATCTCTGAAAAACTAGCTAAAAAGAGATATCGAAAAATGAGTCAGGGTGACATGTGGAGTGCCGCGCGATGTGCGTGCAGCGCTGCATCAGACCTGCACTGCGCTGCATGCCTCGCATGTGGCATGCCACATAAACTTGATGCAGCACTGCATAAGGCCGCATAGGATTCTACAGCCTCGTGGACCCCACCTGTGCAGAAAATGACCATTTTACCTCTTTCAGTCCAATTTTCAACCCTTTGTAGCCCTATCCCTCATCTTTTTTTCACATTTTCAATACTTAAACTACCCTCATCCACTTTTCCAATAAATACCTCCTCCATCCGTCATTCCAAATGACCTCTTGAATTAGTATCGATAATTATCTACTAATTCCTCTCTTCTTTTCCCTCCAACCACTCTCTAATTAATTAATTAATTAATTATCTCACCCTAACCAAGTTAATTAATCTTTTTAATTAACTAAAACTCTTTTTTTGAATTAAAATTAATCACTTAATTAATTAATTAATTAATCTTCTTAATTAATTAATTAATCACTTTTTTCCAAAATCAAATTAATCCTTTTTCTCAATCCACCTTTATTCCAAATTAATTAATTAATCCTTTTAATTAATTAATCCATCTATCTTTTTCATCATATTAATTAATTAATTAATCTTTTTAATTAATTAATTAATCTCCCAGTCAGTCCAATCACTTGGTTCCGATAAAAAGGAACTTCGGTCCGATAAAAGTCTCTGCCCACCAAAAGCAAGGTATCAGCCTTTTTCCTCATTCTCAAAACACCTAAATCAAAATCAATATGATCAACTCCTAAACCCCTCCACTTAATTGTGGAACGAACTACGTGGGTTTTAATCCTCATTCAATAGAATATATAGGCACGTTTGGAATCTAAATCCAAATCTCAAATCCAATTCCCAATCAATTTCCTTTCCCCCTTTTTTTCATGTAATTTATGGGTATTTCATTTTAATTTTCTCATTGCATTCATGTCATGTTCATACATTTAATTAATTTTCATATAATATTTTTCATTCATGAAATCAATTTTTCTAAAGTCAAATTAAACTTAGGAGCCAAATTTAGATTATTTAAAACCAAAAATCTAATCCCCGAACTCAACCTAGTTTGAGATTAGTGATTTTATCCTTGGATAATTAAATCAAAATTAATGAATTAGAGTCAAAATTGGGTTTTTCCTTAATTTTGCCATTTAAAAATAAATTAGGGTGGCGACTCCAAAAATTATTTTTAAAATCAACAAAATTAGAACCCAATCGTGAGTGTAAACCTGAATGAACATCCCGATTCCCTCCAGCGGATCGGGCTGATGCTTGGGCGAGGCCTCACAGCTGGTGACTCCACTGGGGACTAATTGCCACCTTTTTTCAATAAAAAGGAAAATAAGAGGATTACTATTTGGTTAAGGAAAAATTTTTCCAAAATAATCTCCATTTGGCTCATTAAGTATAATTTGACTTTCATACATCACTTTGCATAATAAAGGCTTCTTGCCTAAACCTTAGCTTTGGAAAAACTTTTGGATAGCGAGTAGCATTGGCTCGACAGCTCTCTTTGAGTATGTTGGGAGATAGCAAAAGCATTCCACCCCGCGACGAATCCCAATTATTTTAGTAGTGTAACGAGCAATCAGTATTATTGGACCCATGCGAGGCTTCTTGCCTCACATGTGGTTAGGTATATCGATGCTCTAGGAGGATGCGGACCCTTAATCAAAGCACCCTTCACCCTTGTGCATATAGTTAGCCTAGTGCTAACCTTAAGCTCCATGAACCATAATGCTTGTGTGCGTATTCATGAAATCTTTTTGGCATGCATCATGACATGACCATGCATACATGTTATAAGACCAGGAACCATGAGTATATGTTATGCCTTGAACCAAGTCGAGTATCAACCTTCAATCCTCAAAACACTTTTGGCCTAAGACTTTTGGCTCATTACCTCCCTCGAGACTATTGGCACTACTATCACCTTAAGCCCAAAACCTTGAAATCCAAAACACCAATGCCCTTGCCCAAACACTACAAGATATCAAACCCTTATTAAGCCTAAAACTTTTTGGTTCCATCCTAAGCCCTAAATCCTTAAGCCCAAAACCTTATGGCCCCGACCTAAGTCCTAATCCTTAAGCTTAAGACCTTTTGACTCCCAACCTAAGACCTGATCCTCAAAAGCCCAAATACCTTTAACCTAATGAACAATCATTACACAAAACACCTTAAGCCTAAAATGTTTGGCCCAAAACACCTTAGGAGGTCCTTTTTCTCCTCAAAATTTGCATCCTTTCATCATTTTTCATGCCTTTGCATACACTTACCCTTCTTTGTCTTTTTTTGCCTTGAAGGTACCGATGGCCCACTCTTTCGACTGAGACGTTATGAACGCATTTTTCACTGGCATCCTCAAGAGGCAAGAGGAAAATTTCCAAGCCATACTCACCTCTGCCCTTGATGCTCAACAAGCTAATTTCAATAACGCTTCAGTCGTCTAACAAACCAAATTTAATTAAGCCCTGATTGCTCAACAAGTCAGCTTTAACAAAGCATTGGCTCAGCTCACCAAAGCCCTATGTTCCCAAAAGCAATCTATGCATTCAAATCCTTCGACCATGTCTTGTGATTCTCATATTAGTATGTCCAACATCATACCTCCCCATTTTGCAAACTAATCTAAGTCAAATCCAATTGACTCAATTTCCAGTGCACCCCATCTTGATCTAGCCAACATTATAGCTCCTTCTATGGTCAATCAGCCCGACACCTCTCTTTTTTCAACCAACACCGCCTTTGGTCCTATTGTTGTAACCATACCAACTCCTATCGTTGGCCTTGCCCATAATAAAGAAGTGTGCAAAAATACCATACATCTAACCTCAAATGCTCTTACCAACCCAATTACTGTTATTAATCTGACTAAAAATCTTATGCCACCAAACACCAAAGTCAACTTCCCTCCTTCCTTGAATCCTTTTTGGGGAATGGAAACTTCTACCCAACTAAACATCAAAGGACCCATCAAACTACCATTAAAGTGCAACACCACTGTGCAGCAAGCTCACACAGTTGAGAAAAGATGCAAGAATAGTAACCCTTATGCTATCACTCCAATTATCTCATCCAAGCAAAAAGGAAAAGAGGTAGCTACCATCACTAACCACCAATCCCATAAACCAAAGAGAAGAAAGTTCACTAATTTGGGAATTTCCTTAAGCGAGGTTCACAAGATGGATTTTGAAGTTGACTTGGTTAAGCCTCTAGAGCCGAAAGCACCCTTCATCCATCCATGCTAAAACTATAGACCTGATCAGTACTGTGAGTACCACCAAGGAGCTGGGCACAAAACTAAGATATGCAAAAATCTAAGGCATCGAATCTAAGACTTTATTGACAATGGAGATATCCTCCCTCTGGAACCAATACCCAATCTACCCATTGACCTTAGGGACATCATCAATCTCAAGCAGGAACACACCTTGTTTGATTCATCTAACTTATTCAATGACTAGCACTTTAAGGAAAGTGTTGGCCTAACTGATGTGCCTTTTTTTTTTTTGAGTCTTACAATCAAGTTGAGTCCAGTAATCCTGAATCAGAGTCATCTTAGGTCTAAGTTTGAGTCTATTGAATTTTTCTCTTAATTTGAGTCTTATGCTTGTTTCTTTTCTTATCATCCTCAATTGTCCAAGGTCAAAGTCAGAGCTTGCCATGCATTTCTATCCTTTTAAGTCTGTAATGACTTTTTTTTGTCTTAATAAAATTTTAGATTTTTGATATTATATCTCATGTTCTTTTTTGAATCCATCTTGAATGATACACATATTAAAAAAAAAAAAAAAAGAGTGAAGAAGAAGGATAAATAAAATAATAATAATAATAATAATAATAATAATAATAATAAATTTTTGCTTACATTATATGATAACATCATACCAAGACTGAAGATGGAATAGCTTTTAGAACTCAGCTACAAAGTTATTGTAGGCATCAAGGCTATCCTTCCTTAGGAAGAGCCCGACTAGCTATTTATTTAGGGCAATCAAATCCTAAATCCTTGATCGAGTATGAAAACATCTTAATGACTAAAGATCACTTCACAAAGAGGATCAAAGAGAAGCAGTGTCAAGTTTTGAGGTAGTCAATTTACCGAAATGGAGAAAGGCCCAATGAGAAGTTGCAAAATATATCAAAAAGCTAACAAGATTGTCATGCCTAAATTTTTCCCACATTTAAAAAAAAAAAAAAAAAGAAGAAGAAGATGGTGTGTCATTCAAATTAGATTCTATTTTGAGTCATGTTAAAATCCATCTAAATCTATGGAGTTTGTCTAAATAAACTATCCTAATAAGTAGTCAAATAATTTTATCCTCCTCAAAGTCATCCTTTTTTGTGCCACCCTTTTTTTCTCTTCCCTTAATCATTCAAAGGGTAAGAAAAGTTTTCAAGAAAATATCGAGTCATCACAAATAAAGTTTCCCTTACCCATCATCAAGCACATGTCATTTAAAGACATTCATATTCTTTTGAGCAAGCTTCAATCAGTGCACCACCTCTTGTCACGGGCAAGATCTCTAAGTTATGTTTTCCTATCAAAGTGCTTGAGTCACCAAAAGACCCAAATCAGATGGCTCTCCCTCATCTCGACCTCTATGCCAATTCAATTGAACCTAAAAAGCAATACATTCTTTCCTTTCTATAAAACATTGAAAACAAAAAAAAAAAAAAAAAAAAAAAAGGAAGGAAGGGTGGGGGGAACAACTATAAAGCTAAAGTCCTTGGCAGAAATCAAAACTCTTGAAAATCTGCATCGCCTAAGCCATGTACACTTTCTAAAAGCCCCAACTTCAAATCCCATGCCAATGGAGGAAACCTACCTCTCATTTCCAAAGCTCTAGCTCCTTGATGAAACCAAGCCACTTGAAGGATCCTGTTGTGAACCAAAATCAAGGCATACCCCTCTCATCTACTTAAAGGAAACCCGATCTCCAAAATCTAACTTTCTGAACTTAACCAAGCCATTTATCCTTGTAACCAAAACCCTGTCATACCAAGACCAAAACCAGAGCTAAGATTAACTAAATCCTAATACTTACCAACCCATTTATTTAAACCTCTTGACAAAACCAAAACCAAACCATGAAAGAAGTCCAAACCCCTAATTAACTGCCTAAGCAACCCAGTCGGGCCAAGAGCACAAAAAGAAATATTAGGCCACATGGAGTGAACCATAAGTCTCTGTCATATATGCTAACTTATAAGCCTCACCATTGCCATAAGCTTCCAAAGTCAAACCAGGGGTAAACCATTAACCAGAACCAATTCTTCCTCTAAAGACTTGTGAAATCTAAAGTAGATAAATTCCCTTCTAAACCTGAAATAAGCCACTTGCCACTAAATCCATCATAGACTAACCTCATTGTCCCATTGCCGTGCCAAGCCCTAACCCATGTCAAAATAGTTGAATTATTGCCTTCTTCCTAAAATCACCTTTTCATATAATCATCCATTGGTTCAGGGCATGTTGCTTGCATGAACGCCTTCCTGCTTAGGGTCTTGATTACCCATCATTATCATCACTCAAAAACATCATGAAATTATCAGACCTTCCTAGGGTAATCTTAAGAACCTATAAAAAAAATTAGTCAAAATAATCATCTTGCAACGTGCATGCCACTTTAGGAATCAGCATTGCATGCAAATTGTATTCACAAAATAAACTTGTAAATTCACCCTATTGCATCTATGCAATCATCCATTATAGGCATCATCATAAATCATCCATAGTATAGAAGTCAAGTAAAAGGTCCATAAATTTTGAAACATACATACATGAATACACATCATCTATGCACAAACATACCTGCATATGTAATCATTTGTAATCATACATCATCATGCATAAGCTGAGCCAATAGCCTCACTGACATCTCCTTAAGCTGACCAATACCTTTTAAAGCTGACTTATGCCTCTTTGAAGCTAAATGATACCTTTCCAATTAATAAATTATGACTTCTAGAGCCCCCTTACTCCCAGTAAAGTTCTTTTGAGCCTTCCAAAAAGGCCCAACCCCTCACATTCAGAAGCCCAAGTTTATTTGGAGCAATCAAAATCTTGTTAGAATCTCTTAAGCTAACTTGCCATAAGCCGAGGCTCTCCTTTTATCAAAATCTTATCAAAATCTCTTGAGCTGACTTGCCATAGGCCGAGGCTTTCCTCCTGCCGAAATCTTTTTAGAATCTCTTGAGGCAACTGGCCATAGGCCAAGGCTCTCCCTTTACCAAAATCTTATCAAAATCTTTTGAGCCGACTCACCATAAGCCAAGGCTCTTCCTCTACCAAAATCTTATCAGAATCTTGCGAGCCGACTCGCCATAGGTAGAGGCTCTCTTTTTACTAAATTATCTTGTCCAAAATCATCTTTACCTCTAACATTAAGGATGAACAGATATCCTTGATTGAGATTTAGCCAAGTCATCTTTACCTTCAACATTAAGGCCGAACAGATAACCTTGATTGAAATTCACCAAACCTTCTTTATCTTCAACATTAAGGCTGAATAGATAGCCTTGATTGAAATTCACTAAACCTTCTTCATCTCTAACATTAAGGCCAAACAGATAGCCTTGATTAAGTTTTACCCAAATCTTCTTTACCTCCAACATTAAGGCCGAATAGATAGCTTTGATTGATATTTACCTAGATCTTCTTTACATCTAACATTAAGACCAGATAGATAGCCTTGATTGAGATTTATGCCAAACCTTCTTTATCTCTAACATTAAGGTTGAACAAATAACCTTAATTAAAATTCACCAAACCTTCTCTATCTCTAACATTCAGGCCGAACAGATAGCCTTGATTGAAATTCACCAAACCTTCTCTATCTTCAACATTAAGACCGAATAGATAGCCTTGATTAAAATTCACCAAACCTTCTTTATGTCCAACATTAAGGTCAAATAGATAGCCTTGATCGAAATTCAACAAACTTTCTTCATCTCCAACATTAAGGCCGAATGATAGCTTTGATCAAAATTCACCAAACCTTCTTTACTTCCAACATTAAGGCTGGACAAATAGCCTTGATTGAGATTTACCTCATATTGTCTATACCTTTAACATTAGGGCTAAACAAATAGCCTTAATTGAAATTCACCAAGACCATTCTTGCATCCAATGTCAAGACCAGATTGATAGCCATTGATAAAATCTAATTTATCCTAGAGGGCCTCCTCCCAAAGGACCTGACAAGGACATACAAGCTTAAAATCTGACATGGCACCTCTTCCCAACATTCACTATCATCAAAATCACCTTTTGTTCAAAGCCAATTCTAATGAGGGGGCAGCTGCGAATTCTTCATTTTACACTTCATCATTCAGCTGCAGCTTGACATCTACTAATATTAATGCACTATGTAGAGCTAACATGGCAGTCTCATTAGCCGGTTAGCAGGCAAGGGTAAGGGGGCAGTGCCCTTGGAGCTAAAAATGGACTTTTAGTCACTTTAGTATGAGGATACTTATTTTTTTTAGACATTGAAACTTTTCCTTCTCTAATCAGACCTTCTGTATCAGACAATATTTTTTTAAAACTGACAGGATTCTCTCTCAAACTAACTGCTCAAATATTTTAAAATTAATTTTGAACCCAATAACACTGAACGATAATTTTTCTAAACTCTATAACTCTTGAAAACTGACTCAGAAGTCTAAAAAACAGGTCTGAAATCTCTGAAAAACTAGTGAAAAAGAGATATTGGAAAATGTTTCAGGGTGACAAGTGGCGTGATGCGGCGCTGCATGCCTCGCATGCGGCATGCCGCATAAACCTGATGCGGCGCTGCATAGGCCTGGTGCGGCGCTGCACAGGCCTAGTGTGGCACCGCACAGGCCTAATGCAGCACCGCACAGGATTCTACCACCTCGTGGACCCTACCTGCATAGAAAATTACATTTTACCCCTTTCAGTCTAATTTTTAGCCGTTTCTAGCTCTACCCCTCATTGTCTTTTCACATTTTCAATAACTAAACTACTTTCATCCACTTTTCCTATAAATACCTCCTGCATCCTTCATTCCAAACAACCTATTGAATTAGTATTAATGGTTATCTACTAATTCCTCTCTTCTTCTCCCTCCAACAACTCTCTAATTAATTAATTAATTTTTTTAATTAATTAATTATCTCACCCTAACTAAGTTAATTAATCTTTTTAATTAACTAAAACTCTTTTTTTAAATTAAAATTAATCACTCAATTAATTAATTAATTAATCTTTTTAATTAATTAATTAATCACTTTTTTGCTAAAATCAAATTAATCATTTTTCTCAATCCACCTTTCATCCAAATTAATTAATTAATCCTTTTAATTAATTAATTCATCTATCCTTTTCATCATATTAATTAGTTAATTAATCTTTTTAATTAATTAATTAATCTCCCAATCAATCCAATCACTCAGTCCCGATAAAATGAAACTTCGGTCCAGTAAAACTCTCAACCTATCAAAAGCAAAAGTATCAGCCTTTTTCCTTATTCTCAAAACACCTAAACCAAAATTCATGTGATCAACTCCTAAACTCCTCCACTTAATTGTGGAACGAACTACGTGGGTAATTAAATGAAAATTAATGAATTGGAGTCAAAATTAGGTTTTTCCTTAATTTTCCCATTTAAAAATAAATTAGGGTGGCGACTCCCAAAATCATTTTCAAAATCAACAAAATCCAAACCCGAGGGTTCCATCGTGAGTCTAAACCTGAATGAGCATCCCAATTTCCTCTAGCAGATCGGGCTGGTCCTCAGGCGAGGCCTCACACTTTTTACATCGTCATTTATTGTCAATCTCTCTCATCGCTTAGCTCAAAGAGCTAAGGCACAATCCCTCATATTTCCCACCTTCACATTCTTCTCTCTCATTTGGGAACATAATTCCCAAGTTATCTTCTTGCACTAGCCCTTTAGCTAAGGTTCTTTGTTTTAGCCAGTGCAATTAGTGTATCATCAAGTCAAACCAATTAAGTGTCACTCTAAGAGTTTCTTCCATCTCAAATAATAAGAAAAGCTTGACTTGCTCTTTTCCATGATTTATGCTATAAAAAACAAAATCATACAACCTCCATAATTCTTTTCAGAAGTTTCAACCTACCTTCAAACCATTTTTGAACTTTATGAAATCATATTGTTCCATCCTAAGCCTTATTGGCAAATCATGCAATCATGCTAATCTCAAGCCACGTACCACCCTTTTCTTAGAAAATTCTCATCATTAGCAGAACCAAAAATCCCAAGTCTCTCAAGACTCATCATCCTTGAATCTAGTTTCTTTGGCAAAACCAGAAGTCGAGGTATATCTCCCAAAGCCTATCATCCTTAAGTTAATTAAGAAGGACTCGAATCATTGAAAGATTGAAGCCTCATTAGTAAAACACATAATCCCTCAAATTAAAGTCTCTTAAGGCCTGCAAATCATTATGATGCAACTATGTTAAAAGGCAAACCCTTATCCATGAAGCCCAAATTCAAAAGCTTTCATCATAAAGCCCAAATTTAGAAGCTTTCATCATAAAGCAAAAACCAAAAAGTCTTCACCATGAAGCCCAAATTCAAATGCCTTCACCATGAAGCCTAAATTTAGAAGCCTTCATCATAAAGCCCAAATCCAGAAGCCTTCATCATAAAGCCCAAATCCGAAAGCCTTCACCATGAAGCCCACCCCCAAAAGGCCTTCATTTATGAAGCCCATGATCTCTTCTAAGGCAAAATTAGACTAAGCCTTCCAAATTAATTTCCTAGCCTGACCTTTACTCTAAGCCAAGATTAGCCTCCCAAGTTTAGTATTATAGCCTTAAGGCAAAACTTGACCAAGCCTTCTAAATGAACTCACCAGAAGGCCATCATGTGACGAAGCCTTTAATCTAATCTCTTACATAGCCAAACCAGACTGAGCTTCCAAGTGACCCTAGCCAAGGCTAAACCTAACTTAGCCTTCCAAGATGATCCACTCATTTTAAACAATCCCCCCTAAAGCCAACTAGAAGGTTATAACTAACTAAGCCAATTGCCATACCTTATCAAAGACTCCTGTATGAACTTCTTTGGAGACAAGCCTAATAAACTGACCTTCACCAAAACTAGACCTAACTTAACCTTATCATCTCCAAGGGCTTGACACCCTTAATCAAGCTTTCTAATTCTGCCTTAAAACAAACCTTCTCCCAAGCTGAATCCTTCTATGACCTACCTTCCCAATGCCCAATCCTTAGCTAAGACCTTTCCCTATAAGGACTGATCCTTAATTGTAACTTTCCATAGAAAAACTAAGTTGAGCCACCTATTCTGACATTCCCACACCCCTCGTCTTTCTTCCCTAAATCTCCAAAGTCTAAACTGAATAGATAGCTTTGATCTCAATCCTCCCTAGCATCCAGCTGAACAGATAGCTTTGATCCTAATTTTTCCAACACCAAAGCCTGAACAGATAGATTTAATCCCAATCATCTTGAGCACCAAAGCCGAATAGATAGCTTTGATCCTAGTCATCTCAAACACTAAAACCAAATAGATATCTTTGATCACAATCCTTCCAAACATTAAAGCCAAATAACTTTGATCATAATCTCCTCAATAGTATGGCTAAACAGGTGGCCTTGCCAAATTGGTTTGAATCCCCAAATCTCCCCCTTCTAGGTAGACCAAATCTCCAAACCTTAAAATCTAGGCCGAATAAATAGCCTTTATTGAAATTCATCAAACCATCTTTACCTCCAATATTTAGGCTGGACAGTTAGTCTTAATTGAAATTCACCAAGACCATTCCCATGTCCAATGTCAAGGTCGAACTGATAGCCATTGACAAAATCTCATTTATTCTAAGGGTCCCCTCTTAAAAGGTTCATATTCTTATACTATGTTTACCCTTCACAAGGTTCAATTTGCACAAGCATGAATGCCCTTATGCATGACAAGCATAAGCAGATATCACAAGCCTAGAATCTGACATGGCACAAGCCCAAAGTCTGACATGGCATGGCACAACAACATGTAAGCCAAAATCTAAAAAGGCACAAGCACAAGCCTAGAGTTCGACATGGCATCTCTTCCCAGGGTTCACTATCATCAGAATTGCCTTTTGCTCAAAACTAATTATGATGAGGGAGCAGTTGTGAACCTTTAAATTTGTACCCTTATGATGCAGCCGCAGCTTAAGACCTGCTAAAATTAGTGCACTATGCAGAGCTAGTACGGCAGTCTTGCTAGCCGGTTAGAAGGTAGGGGTCAAAGGGACGATTTCTAAGGTAGAAACTCACCTCTATTGCTCTATTTTTTTTATACTAAAATTCTCTTTAAAATTTGATACTAAAAGGCTGTCATTTCAAATTCTTTAATTTGCATTTATTATTCTATTTTTACTAACCTTTTGCTATTTAAAGTTCAACTTCAGAGTTCTTAAATCCTAGGTGTAGCTTAGATCCGGAGTTAAGCTCGCCCCATTAATCCAAAAGTCAAGAAAAGCGAAGGTATAATTCCTTTTCTTCTTTCCATTTCTAATTCTAAATTCAAATCTAGAATTCTCTCTATTCTGTCTTTTCTAGGTCTAAAAAAGAGAAAATCTAAAATTTATTAATTTAAAAATCAAAATTAAATTAATAAACCAAATCAATATTTTTTCAAAACCCTTCTTTCGCAAGAAGGAAGAACTACATGGGGTTTGATTCCTCTTTAATAGGATACACAGGCTACTATTCTGTAAGGCATCAACTCCAAAATATTTTTCAATAACATTTTCCCCTTTCTTTTGTTACTTATTTGTATGTGTTGACAAATCCTCTTTGTTTCATTCATTTTGATTTTGTAATAATTAAGTTGAATTTATTCTCTGCTTGTTTATTTACAATTATCATTTCATTCTATCATTTATAATTGTTTCATTCATCATTTTACTCTTATTCATGTATACACTAAAATTATCCTTTTTTTAAAGAGTTATTTTGCAATTTTTAGCCAAACATTTGTTCAAATATCAAAATCTTATCCCCGAGTCCTCTTTGGTCACTTGCGGATTAGTGCTTTTCTATTGAGATAAATCAAAATATTTTTGGAGTCAATCAATTTGGGTTTTCTTTAATTTTTCAATTAAAATAAGTAAATTAAAGTGGCGACTCCGTTCTACAAATAACAAATTGCAAAACTCAATTTTCTGAACTCACAGCGAGTTTCAATCGTGGAGTTTCTCCCGAAAAATATTTCGATTCCCCTCAGCGGATCGGACCGCTAATCGGGTGAGGCCTCACACTTGCCAATATTTTTACCAAGCCTTTATCCGTTGCTAGATTTTGATATTTGCTTTTCAAGTTACCTACATTTAATGGTTGTAGGCTTGAGGGGGGTGTCAAGGATAAGACTCTATATTAGTTATCATGTTACCTATTCCTGATGTAAACTTATATGTATATCTATTCTTTAGTATCCATGTTGTAATCTAATACCTAATATACAATAGGTCATGTGTATAGTGGCTGTGTATATATATTTGTATTTGGCTATATAGCAACACAAGAGAGAAAAAATATTTTCCAAGCCATCAGTTTCTATAAAGGGAATGCTCTCATTGGCTTGTGGATATTTATTTTATTCGTTCTTTAATTTTCTCTATGCATTCATAATTATGTCATGATCATACATTTTAATTATTATCTTATAATCGTCATTCATGAAATCAATTTTTTAAGGCAAATTAAACTTAGGAGCTAAATCGAGATTATTTAAACAAAAAACCTATTCTCCAAATCCTCTTTGATTTCAAAGACTAGTGATTTTATTCTTAGATAAATTGATTGAAAATTAATAAATTGAAGTCAATTTTGGATTTTTCCTTAGTATTTTTCTAATTAAATAAAATTAAGATAGCGATTCTTAAAATATTTTCAAAGTCAACCCTTTCGAGTTCGAGGGTTCTAACCATGAGTCCAAGCAATGAGCATTCCAATCTCCCCTCTCTAACATATTGGATTGATACTCAGACAAAACCACTTATATACATTAAAAAAAAAACCTAGAACAAAATGAAATAAACAAGGAAAAGTAACCTAAAAAGAACTTGTAAATTATTTGTACATCAAAAAATATTAAATATTAAATTAGCAATAACGTTAAAACTTACATGCCTCAATAAATGGTGAAAGAAATTTTCACTCATGATATTGTTTGAACTTATAACATTGTAGGAACGTAATATAATAGTATTAGTTTAATATCATTTAATGCTTATATTAAAATTAATAATCAATAACGTGGACTTACTTCCAATAGTATTAATAATATTATTGAATGTGATCGTTTTATGATGTTGATAAATATATATATAATAGTGTTATTAAAAATATTGTTATATAAGTTTTATATATTATGTGATATTGCTGTTAATTATTATTATTATTATTATTATTATTATTATCGGGTTTTTATATTTTAAGAGGATGTAATTTTTAGAGTAAATTATTTTTTAGTTCTTGATATTTGATCTAATTAATTATTTCGTTCTTATATTTTGTGAAGCTGACTATTTAATCCCTCAAGTTTTATTCTGTTAATGAAATTAGTCCTTCCGTCCAAAATTGGTCCTATTTATAGTTAAAATAAAAGTGAAATAGTGAAAATAACCTTACTCAAATTACTGTTTAATCCCTGATATTTGACTTAATTAACTATTTAATTCCTATATTTTCATCATTTTATCTTAATTTAATAGTAAATTGGATAAATTTTGAATGGAAAAACTAATTCCATTGACGGAATAAAACTTTAGAAATCAAATAGTCAATTTTATAAAATATATGGACTAAATAATTAATTAGGTCAAATCTCAAAAATTAAATAATAGTTTACCTTAATTTTTATTATGAAATTATTAAAAAGGAATATTTGCAATAATTTATCTTATAGTCATTGTTTTAGTTTTTTTTTTTAATATTTTTTTTTGGGTGTTGTAGCATCCTTTGATGAGGTAGATGATGATACAACAATAATAATAAATAGTACCAATAATAAAGAATAAATGTTAAAATTACAATGTTTGGGACATGCAAGTACAATCCCAATTATCTATATAATAGAAAATTAAAAAGAATTAGGATTTTGAAAATTAAACTTATAAGCAAAGTAATTCAAAACTACCTAGCAATTAGCGTTTCTTATATACATTGAAGTGAAACTTATATACAAATAAATTCTAAACATTTCATCATTTTAAATTATTATTTAAGTATTCTAAATATTATTTTTGGCATATTAAAAAAAATAATGAAAAGAATTATTAAAATATGCAGGATGTGTTTGATAAATTACGATGAAATGTAATATATTTAAATATATTTTTAATATAAATTTATATTAAAAATATATTTAATTATATTATATTATATATTATTATAATTTATTAAATAATACTTAAAAATATAATTTAATAATAAATATATAATACGAGATAGACTGAGTTGTTATTGAAAAAAAAAAAAAGGAGTAATAGATTGATTATAAAGTGAGAGACTAAAGAGTTGTACAAAGGTATAGCTTTCAAAACGTTTTGCTGATGGGCAAAAGCTGACAACGGAGCAGAAATCTTGAATGTTATGTTTCTTCCGTATATGATATAATTTAAAGATATACACAATTTATTTTCAGACAAATGCTGTGCCAAACAGTACTGACAACCATCAAATGTCACAACCTCTTTTGTTTTCTATCCTAAAAATAAATAAAAAAGTACTTTGTTCTCTATCAAAAGAACTTTTGTTCTCCACAAGCCACCGTATAATTATTGTATGTGATGTGATCAAAAGTTTGAGTAACCCTCACACTTCTGCACGAGTTAAGAAATTTATGGGCTGTTCTCTAAATTGTAATTTATCTGATGTGATGATAAAATCAATTTCAATTTCAATTCCAATTCCAATTCTAATTTCAATTTTTTACATTATTATATTTCCTTAAAGTCTTATAAAATATATTTTTAGCTAAGTGTTTCTTATACACATATATTTAGTCAAACATCAAAATTTGCTACTAAATTAAAAATATAAACAATGATCTTGCTAATTAATTTTGTTAGTGAATGGATGCTTTGATAGGGAGTTGGGTGTGCAATATTCGGTTTAAATCAAAAAATCGAATCGAACTGATATTTATTTTGGTTTTGATTTTTATTTTGAAAATTTTAAGAAATTTCAATTTGGTTCAATTAGGTTTTTATATGTGAAAAATTGAAAAACGAACTGAATTGAATTATACATATGTATACATATTATGTCATAAAATGTTAATTATTTCCTCTTAATTTGGTGGTAAATAGACCTTTCTTACTTTAAAGTTTCAGGTTTGACACACAATAATTTAAATTTTTTAGTCACATAATTAAAAAAAAAGAAATTAAGCATTATTGAGGAATCAAACCTGTGTCTCCCATAAAAATTAACCATACATCATCTGTCTAGGTAGATCTCAATATCATTTTTCAAATTAAAGCAAAAATTATATATACGATAACCGATTTATCGAACTGAATTGAATCAAATCAAAGCAAATTGAATATTTTCAGTTTAGTCCGGTTTTGATTTTAAAATTTAATTTCTTTCGGTTTGATTTGAAAATTGAACCGACCAAATGCTCTTCCCTAATTAGGGAGTACAAGATTTAATTGTAATTGACATGTAAGTTGACAAGAGAGTATTCATAACTTGGTGAATATGATTTTCTTTTTTTATTTTTACCTTATCGTGGAAGCTTTTTTTTTTTCCCTAAAAATTCAAAAGTGATTGTGATGGTATTTATATTATTATTTATTGACGGAAAAATAAAAAATTATACTCTTTTTGTTTTACTTTGATAGACATTTTTTCCTCCATTTGAAATTATAAGTTTTTTTTTTTTTTCGATTGTTGGTTAATAATAATGGTCAAAATTGCCCTTCATTAATTAAAATAAATATTACAATTTTTATAATTAAAATTTCACTTTTCTTTAGTAAAAAAGTAGTTAATAAATAAGGGTATTTTAGTAAAACAATGGTTAAAATTAATAGTATTAACTAATGGACAGCTTTATTAAAGATGGCGTTTTAGCATTACACCTGGCCAAATTTATAGGTGAATTCTGCATGTGACTCACGAATATGAGCAACATATTTGGAGATTATTGTGGATAAAAATTACTCAGTTTAATGTGTTAAAGTCTATGTGGGAATCAAGTTTATGCGTAAACTAGTTTTTGTCCCTCCTTCGCAGAGATAATGACAATTATTATGATTAAGGTTTTCAATGACAGATAATATTTTCAGTGACAGATAATTGTATAGGACATATGAGACCAAATAAATGGTCAAATATCTTTAAAAAAAAAAAAAAGTAGCGATGTAAAACATAGTTATGTTGATAAGAAATTTCATCAATAAGTAATAAGAAATTTTATCATATATATATATATTGAAATTTATCTACAGAAAATTAATTAGTTTGTGTTGAATTTGATACTCAACTCCTCGCTAATTTATTTATAGGTCAGATTTCAGATTTTAATTTGTAAAGGAAATTATGTATTAAAAATGTCAAATCTTTGAAAAATTTAATATTTTTCACATCCAACCCAATTCATGAATATATTTAATATCAGCATATCAATTGATAATTATCTACAAATGAATTAGTACAAAATAAATGATTTGTATTAAATTCAACATCAAATTACTTATAACTCTCCCAATATTAACAAGCAAATTGATACTTGTTTACAAATGAAGTGATATATAACTAATGTGTTAGATCCAATTTTAAATTACCTATAAATATATACTTTAATTATTTTGTGATATTTTAATGTTAAATTCATTCCCAATATAATGCTCAAATCAATCTTCTAATTTTTCTTAAAAATTAATTCTATCAGTAATAATTAATAAATACTAGAGAAATTTTCAAAGTTAAGTAAGCTATGAATTGGAATATTAACTTAGAATTATTTAAAAAAAGTAAAAGATGTCTGACCTTCATTGATGTGCTGGTGTGAATATAAATTTGGAATAGGTTTGAAATATACAAAGTAGCAATTTCCTTTTTCAAATATCCAAAAAAAAAAAAAAAAAAACACCTTTACGCTTCCTTAATAAAGGCCAACATGATTTCATACTAATGATTTAATAACACTGTTTAGTAGCGACTTTGAAGCCATATGTGAAGCAATAGCACATGATCGACCCACTAATAATTCAATAACCTTCCTATTTTACATATTGTTAAGAAATAATTTTATTATTGATTTCTGATTTTTGTCAGTATTTCTATTTCAGTTTTGGTCATTCAAGTCTCAAGGCATAAAAAAAAAAATTTCTTCAATTACATAATTTGATTAGAATTCTTGTCGAAAAATAGTGTAAATCATTTTTTTTATTCTCTCTATTTTTTTAACAGAAAAAACTCAAAATTTTCCACTAATTTTCTTTCATTCTACTAGAAAACTCAACAAAAATGATAAAAATGTAATATATATATATATATATATATATATATATATATATATATATATATATATATATATATATATATATATATATATATATATATATATATATATATATATATAACATAAATAGACAATTAACAGGAAGTAATATAAAATATGAAAGAGTTCGCAGACGTAATTTAGTGATAATATATATATCTCTCAATTGTGTAATAAATTAATGTTTAAAAATTTCCCATTTTGCCAATGCTTTTATATATATATATATATATATTGGGGAAATAAAGTAAAATAATTTATTTAATTAAAAGAACAAGTTATTTTATTTACTTTTTTAGAAATAATATATCAAAAGGTTAGAAATAAAAAAAAAGTTTATTCCAGAAAATACCTTTTTATTTAAACTTCATCTAATTCTAATATATCGCAAAATATTATAAAATAAAGAACAATTATAAAAAATAGAGAAAAGAAAAAATATAAGAGAAAATAAATTTTTATGTGTCTCTTCATTGATTGTAACAATATTTATAAATATAAAAAATTATAGAAATAGAAATAAAAACAAAGTTTTATTTACATAATAATATCTGTCTATAGAGAGATGATAGACATATAATCTTATCACATCACTTAAATATTATCACAACACTCCTCCTTGGATGTTTATAATAAAAAATATATCTTGTGAAAACCTTACTAAGAAAAAATTTAGTAGGAAAAAAATCTTAGTGAAGAAAAAAAAAACATTATTCTTGTAGAATTTGCATCATAATACTATCTCATTAAAAGTCTTATTTGGAAAACCCAATGGGATAAAACTTAGGATAAAGAAAAAAGAGTGCAGTGCACAAAAATCTTCTCCCATGAAAACATAATTTCTAATAAACATCTCTTAGTTGGCGATAACAATTTTGTTCACCAACTTTTCAAATGTGGTTGTAGGAAGTGCCTTTGTAAACAAATCTGCCAAATTGTTAAGTTGTATACTTAATTATATTTGAGTAATATCCACATATAGTAATTTATTTATAGTACTCTCTTAGGATGTTTCTTGCATCATGAATATGTTTCGTTAAAAACCTTACTAGAAAAATCCAGTAGAAAAAAAGATAGCAAAGGAAAAAAGTACAATTCATGTGTTATTTTATCATTATACAGATTGTCTCATTAAAATATTTGGTCAAGAAAATCTCATGGGAAAAAACTTGACTAAAGAAAAAGAATATAATTTTATATTAATTCGCTCCCATGATGAAGACAACACCTCAATATGGTGCATATCAATTGATGAAGCAATGTTGTTCCAATATCACATTATGTGATGGCTTAATCAATAAGTTGTTTTTCGAGCGAAATTAGTGGATATCAATTTCGTCACTCTTCTGAAGTTTATGCACGTAAGAAAATTTGAGTAAAACATGTTTACCTTATCTACTTTATTTTGTGCAATATATGTATTAATTTCAAACAACATAATGGGAGTATCTTTAGTTGTGGTACTCTAGTGCCATAAAATTGCAATATCATCGCATAATCAGTCTAAGATCCATCATTATGATGATCAAGTAAATAATGAGCATTGACAAGATGATGCAATAGTACTTCGAAGATAACATAATAATGTCTTGCACCATTTTAATATTGGTTAGTGTAAAATTATATCTAGCTAGGAAATTTACTGCAAATGTAATATCAAATTTAGTACAATTTGCAAGTACTCCTATAATACTCAATATGGTACTTCATGACCAAATAACTCATCGTTATCTTCTTTAGCTCTAAAAAGGTCTCTTTTCACTTCTAGTTAATGGATCGCCATTGGATTTATCCATGCAAAATTATTTAAGTATTTTTTCTATATAAGTAAACTAGTGTATTGGAACTCCTTGATGATCAATCTGCATAGCAATACAAATTTAACTCACTTTTCAGATAATACATGTTCTCTTGAGTTTGTCAAAAGTCCCAATGATATTTAGATCATTATCGTATACTGCAATAATAACCAATTTGTGGTCTTTTATGAATATATAGTGAGTCATCCACATATCATTCTCTTAGTAAGAATTCACTCTTATATCTTTAATCCTTAAAGGACTCACACAACATTTTTATAAGGCACATCTCAAGCCTTTCTTTAACTACCATATTAATCAAATAATGGAACGTGATCATTTTCATAATAAGAGAATTAGTTTTCTCATAGTTAATGATAAGATGAGTCTAACTCTGCCTTAATTACCTCTTTTCATGATGATCAATCATGTTTCTACTAATATTCAATTATACTTATAGATTTTAGATCCAGGTTTTCTCTTTAAACAGCAAGAGCTACTATTAAGGCAAATTCATCGCTGTCAATAATCGAATTTCTATCAACTCTTTCTCCTATATCACAAAATTAATTGAAATCTCATAGTTTTTATTTATATGATCAACTCCATAAGTCATATCTAGAGGATCTAATTATTCCATTATCTTATTCTGTGTTTCATAATTGATTATAACTCTTTAGTTGAGATCTTTCTCTTCAAGAGGCTTCTCTTCAGGAGATTTTATGAGTGACACTGCTTTTCTTTTTCATGGATTCTTATCTTTAGCTCATCCATACTTCTTGTGTGTGTCAGCTTAATTTGATTTTTATTTTCAATTAGAATCATGATCCTTACTACGGTATTAGCAACTAGAATATGATACTATTGTTACTTTTTGGCATATATTAATACATTTGGCAATTGAGTTACAATTAGTTACAACTGTATTATTTTTTTTTGAACTTCTAGTTTATTTTGACTTATACATGGATCAAAAATACAGTTTTCCTTCTAGAAAATTTCTCAATATTCTTTAGCACTGTAGATGCTTTTCTTTCCCTAATATCGGAAAATGTGCCTCATCAAAATAAATTTCAAGTCTCTTCTTTGGACTTCTTTTTTTTTTTTTTGCACATTGAGATGATGCTATTAGTACATACGAAAAAAAACTCATATATATAAAATAAAGCAGCATGCACAATGGCATATCATACCAAACCTTCAAGGTTTGATTATTGAATTACAAATTCAATGCTTGAACTATAGGTTCAACGCAACTTTTTTTTCATGTATATTGAAGATAAAACACTAATAAATTTAGTCATAGATTATAATAAAAAACAATATGGATAAATAGATAAATAATTTATTGATATAATCCCATAAGGTAGTAAGAATAATATATATTTAAATGCAAAATTTTAGCCAATTACTCCTTTAGGGAGTCTATAAATTAAGCTGAATTATATCTTCCATGTGAGTTATTTCTCTTCCAAAGTTCTCATAATTTACAAAATTTACCTCACTTTTGACTTTTAGTAATCTACAACATTCACTTTAGGAACTATTGTTGTACCAGTAAGCCTAACTTGATAATTAGAAAGTTAGTATTCTTTTCATTTATTAGATGACAAGCAATAAGTTCAAAATATTTTATAAATTTTCACTCTTTATACTACTGCTATAGGACCATGTTAGAGACATAAAATTATTGTACTTTATCATCATAAATTTCAGCTTTGAAGTAATTCTAGACATGATTGAATTGTATTATAACACAAATTTAAAATCTTTTAAGCACATGTTTAGCCAGTCATATTGAACTTGTGGTAGGACCACAACTTTCAAGTGATTATAATAAAATCAATACTTCAAAAACTTATAGACAATTTATTTAATTTTTCAAGAACATATGATATTAATTCTTTAACAAATTAGAATACATAGTTTTTCAAGAACTTAAAATACCAATTCTTTAGAAATTTATATTTTTTATTTTTTTATTTATTTTGATTAGTTATTTAGGAACTGTAGAGAATTTTAGTTCTTTAAAAACTGTATTAATTTATTTAATTATATAAGAATTTCAAGTTCTTCAAGAACTATAATTAAGTAATTAAAATTAAATAGTATCAAATAATAATCTCCACAAAAAATGATAATAAAATTATTATCACGTAATAACTATGAGGCCTCGGCCAAGTACCGGTCTAATCCGCTAAAGAGAATCGAAATGCTTATTTGGGAAAGAACTTATGGGAAGCCCTTGAGGTTATCTTTGATATATTTAAAAATTTTTTCTTAGAGTCACCACCTTAATTTATTTTTATTTGAAAAAATAAAAGAAAAAACCCATTTGACTCTAATTATTACCCAAAGGAAAAAAGATCACTAGTCTTGAAATCAAAGATGATATGGGGACTAGGTTTTTTGTTTACTTTAATAAAATAAGTTTAGCCAATTAATATAAGAGTGACTTAAAATATATTTCATAAATAATCTAAGATGCATGAACAATTTATAATATGTATGATCATTCAACTCATCTATTTAATAATATAGTAAATACACAAGTAAAATTCAAAAGAAAGTTAATATTACAATAGAAATTCCAAACTTAGAGAATATCTCCTCTAGCCCTTATAGGTTCTAAGGAAGTCACACATTTCCCAAACTAAGCCTAATAACAAAGCAAAAAGAAAATAAAATAAAAGCGAGTGAAAAAGGTAATAGGAGAGAGAGTTGGTTAGTTTTAATTTGATTCAATGCTTGAACCAAGCATACTTATGTATCTCTTTAAATAGGAATCAGAACCCATGCAGTTCTTCTTTCTTATAAAGGAATTAGTTTAGCCTAGCCATTTTATCATTTTTTTTATTAATTGATTAAAAGATGATTGAGTTGATTGATTTAACCAATGGATTACCAAGTGGAGTTAATTAAGTCATATTCTAATTAACTATGTTAGTGAATCAAGAATTAGACAAGGAGTCTTAAAACACAAATCTCAAGAAAGGAAACAATAAATAAAATAAAGAAAAAGAAAAGAAACTTACCTCGGATGGTAGGCGACAACTAGCCTTGGACAGTATGGAGGCCTATCTCTGATGGCATGCCTTGGATGGTGGCCGACAGCTAGCCTCAGATGGGGCAATAGCTTGCCTCGGACGATGAGAGGTGGCTAGCCTCAGAAGGTGGATACAAACTTTGGGCAATAGACTTGCCTCGAACAGGTGGGCGAAAAGCCTTTGACTTGTTGGGTAGAAATTAAGGAGAAACCATTAACTCACTTTGCGAAGCAAGGAGCAAATGGAAAGTGAAAGAAAAAGAAAAGCTTTAAAACTAGTGTAATTTGCTTGATGCAAAGGTTTTCAAGCTCCCAAAGTTGATTCTTTGAAGTGTGTAGAGGTCCTCTATATATAGGGAGAAGATTGGAGGAGGAAAACACTGAAATTTCGATGTGAGATTATGCAAAACAAGGAATTTTGCAAGAGTTGCTGCACAAGGCTATGTGGTGCCACGCAACTATCTATAGAACCACAGAGGCCTATATGGTGCCACATAGCAACATGCCCGTTTTTTGCCCATTTTCGCCTGTTCTTGCTTGTTTCTTGTCCATTTTTCTTGATTCCAGTTGTGTTGTATTTGTTTTTTAGTCCCAGATAATTTGAGAGTGACTTGAAGATGAAAAGGATAATTTTCATTTCCAAGAGCTCCATTTTTTCATTTTTCCATTTTAGTGGTTTTTAGCAATTTCGGCTTCTAGAGGTCTATTCACCACGTCTAAGTGCTTCTAAGATTTCAGTGCATACCGAAGGGTACAAAATTAAGAGTTCATAAACTATAGCTTATAATGAGTGGTGCATATGGTAGAATAAATGTGATAAATCCCAAAAAAAAAATCAATTTGGAAAATATAAAAAATAAATCAATAATAAGATATTCCCTTAATTTCCATGAAAAGGATGCATATGGCCTTCATAAAATAAATATGTGAATGATAATGACACATATAAAACTTATAATTAATGGCCTAATGTGATTTAAGAAACTCACATATCATGTCACCTAAATGAGTAGTGCATCAATGCTCCTAACATAATAAATTATATTTATCATAGCCACTATTAACAATACTTCTTGTAAAAAAAAAAAAAATTGGTAAAACGAATTCATGCTGATAATGTGTTATAAAATAAAACATGATTATAGAGAATAGAGAAAAGAGATAATAGAAGAGAATAAATTTTTGTGTGTCTTTTCATTGATTGTAACACTTATTTATAAGTATAAAAAGTTATAAAGATGATAATAGAAATAGAATTCTATTTACATAATAATATCTATCTATATAGATAGGATAGACATTTAATTTTATCATATCATTTAAATATTATTACAATACGAAACTCTTTTAATATTTATTTTTAAAGTATTCTATTCTCAATTCCTCATTATATTATAAATACAAGTTTCCATGAAATCTTTGTCATTAGTGGAGTTTTTCTTTAAATTTTAATTTACTATATCTTTCTTCTTCTTGTGGAAAAGCTTCTTTTCTTTCTTTACATCCTTGATAGATCCTTATCATTTTTCCTTATCCTTATCATGACATCTCCATCTTTTTCCTTGACTATACTATTTTTGTTCATCTCTTATACTTCAAACTATTTTAATAGATCAATCTTAAAAAATTTCCTCGATATTAAACTTCATGACTTGAACTTAACAAAACTAAGTTTAGTCACTCTAATACACTTGATTTCTAAAAAAAAATAAACAAATAATAAATATATAAAATTATAATTTATTTATCTTATTGAGCCTTCTCAAAAATTGATTTCAATCAACCCAATTTCTGTTATATTTTTTGGAATATTTCAAAAGGTTTTAGATATTTATTTCTGTTATTTTAGACAAGTCAATTATTGAGCTAATTTTATGCACCATTTATTCAAAATATGCAAAGATTTTATGAATTTTTGCAAATATAATATTTTATATGATTTCTCTAAATCTTAAATTATTTTATGGGTTTTATAAGATATGATTTTACATCAATATAACATTATAAATAGCTAACCTAACTCATTTTTTAGGGAATTCAACACACTAACAAAATAAAAATTCTCTTCTTCCTCTAAACTTTATACTGTTTGATGAGTTATAAATTTCTTGTTGCTTCTATTGTCTTGCTCATTGCAGAAGAATTTATTGAATCTTGGAGGATAGTCGCAGTATGCGAAATTATCCTTAGGCTTCTTTATTACTAATATTTGTTCTGCAAGTTTAATTTTTTTTTTTTTTTTTAACAATTTCAATCTTTAAAAAGTTCATTTCAGTAGATGTGTATTCAAAATGAAAGTGAATTTTGAATGCTTTTCAAGTGAAAAATCATTAAGGAAATCAATGTTATATCAAATTCAAATATTTATTTATTTCTAATAACTTTCTATCTAGATAAACTCTATTAAAATTATATATTTATTATATACATAATGCATAATAAAAAATAATTATTGTGTTTGATATATATAAATACTTAAAAAATTATTTTTGAGCCTTGAATTCTTTAAGTTTTGTTTATTATATATGGATTTTCTAATTGTGTATTATTAGAAAATATATAGCATTTTCAATTTGAAAGGATTGAAAATTTTTAATAATAGAATGAGAATTTTATTAATACTGATTTATAAAACAGTATAGAAAAAAAAAATTGCATGCTGGGCTAGCCACTCACTAAAGAGAAACTCCCATGAGTTCTCACATCATTATATGGCCAACGGCAACGATATGGACGAAGCCCCTATTATTTTAAATAAAAAATATATATATTATTAAAAATTAAAAAATTTTAACTTGACTCCCTATAAAATAAAATTTTGATCCCTTTATTTTTATTTTTAGAAAAAATTAAAAACTAAATTGGGAAATAAAAAAAAATATTCTTTCATGTATGAGAATTAAAATATCAAAAAGAGAGAAAATAAATAAAAAATAACGTAAATTTAGTTAACTTAATATTATTTTGCAAATAAAATAACTAATTAATTATTTTCTGAATATATTTTGTTGTTAAAAAAATTATTCATTTATATATATGTCTTTAATTATTTTGATTTTCATATTCTACATTAATTAAATATATGCATGTGTAAAGGTGAATATATGGCTTAATATTTCTTAAAATTACCTTAATTAATTTTAATAAAATGTGATTATATCATTATTTATTTTCTATTAAAAACAAAATAAAACTTTTAGTAGATGTTTGTATAAATATATACTAATGTGAGAATAATTTTGTCCAACTTAATTAAAAAATTCTGACTTCGGCCACCCGCATGATATTCTCATATGAGTTAGAGCATTATTGAATTTGTTAATTATCATCCTAAACAATTTCAATTTTTTTATTTCTTTTTAATTGTTAGATAAATTTCTCTACCTCAAATAAATACTTTTTTTTTTTATCCCACCGACAATTATAAATTCTGATAGTATTTATTAGGCATATAAAAAATGAAAAATTATCTCAAAAAATTAATAAAAATTAAGTCTCTGGGTATCTAATAAATTTATTTTTTTAAGAATTTTGTGTAAAACATTATCTTATATTCATGAAACAATGAAATACACACTGTGTATACAAATTATATATATATATATATATATATATATATATATATATATATATATATATATATATATATATATATATATATATATATATATATATATATATATATATATATATATATAATATATATACACACAATAGATTATAAAATACACTTAAACTTATTTTTAAAAAAAAAAAACTTATTTCCTTCTTAAACTTTCTGCTTTTCATATCTACAAAAATTTACCTTGTTCATGAAACTCTTTTTTTTTTTTTTTTTTTTTTTTTTCCAAATTCTCTTATCATTCCATGCTCTGATAGCAATTTCTCATTTGGAGGAACATCAAAGCCATGTCTTTTCTTGAAGGAATATTTATCTTTAGATAAAAACTACGATGTTTTGAGTTACAATAGATAGATCTTGCATTCACTTATTGGGTTATAAACATAGAGTCTAACTAGGTCAGAGTTACGAATAATAAGCTTAAATAATTTTAGTTGCCAAACCCAAGCAATTTCTGGATATCAGGACCAAGGTATTATAGAAGGTCCGCAAGCACCTCAACCCACAAAGCGATTGCCTCAACAACAAGTATTTTCTCTAAAGCCACCTTGCCTCCACAGTATCTTGCCTTGCCGTCAGACAACCTCGCTCTTTGCCTGAAGAGAATTCGCCCCTTGACACTCTTTAAGCATATACACACATAAGCAACTATTCTTGATATCTCTGGAAAATGAAAAACATGTCAAATTGTCACAAGACTCCAATGTTGAAAGTTGAAACTATAGAAGCTTTATCGATATTGTTCATTAGTATTAGTATTATGAAGTGACTTAGACGCACATTCAGAAGCGAGTACATCGTCTTCTCACTCTAATATCTAGACAAGAACTCAGTATAAATCTATACAAACTCTCGCGGCATAGGAATACGATAAGAAAGTAATGACATGCTTCTCAACTAAAAACTTGTAAGCTATTACTCTAAAGATATAGTCATTGGCTTAAGCATTAGAGGGTCTATGCTAAGTTAAAAGTTTAGCTCATTTTATGCTCTTTCCCTTCTCTTCTTTTGCAAGCTTAAGGCCCAACGACAAAGTATAAGGCACAATGATAAAGTAACACGTATCCAGCTAGCCAAGTCCATCACCATCACCATCACTACCATCCTGAGATGGGAGGCCCTTAGGTTAAGGATACACTAACAAAGACCATTTTATCTGTATTGTCACTGTATGTGGGAACAATAAGTTCTAGATTAGAACAAAAAGGCAACTCTAGGTTCTTCTCCTCTTAACCCAAAGAAACCTTCCCTTTGCAGAGCATGGAAAGATAGACGTGAGAGGCTAAACTTCATTCAAACACTGTTCAAAATGCTAAGGAAGGAATCAATATCAGAGTGACTATTCCAAAGATGAAAGTCTAACATCGAAGCCTTATGATCCAATGGAAAAAGAGAGAAGAAGCTTAAGTTAGAGGCAAAGAAACTTGACCATGGCTAAATAGAAGACCCAAAGGAGAATACCAAAGAAGAAAAACTCCAAAGGTTGTGAGCAAGCCACTAGTCAAAGGTTAAAGTTAAATAAATTGTCAGATTAGAGCAACTTACACTAAAAATGTAGTTTATAAAGAAGATCCAAAGGATAATACTAAAAGAGAAAACTCTAAATGTTGTGAGTAAGCCACTAGTGAAGCATGCTAATGGTCATGAAGTTTTTAGCCAAATCACTATACAAAAGCTAGAGGAGTTAAAGCTAGATAATTCCACAAATGCTTGCTGGATGGTATTGCAAAGGCCAAAAGAGCACCATGCAACATTTGAGTTTAGATAATAGAGGAAACTTTTAAAATACTCTACAATAAGCATGGTGCAAGAGTCACATGAAAGAGCAAACTAACTCTTTAAATGACCATAAGACCTAGTGAACTCTAGGCCAAAAACTGCAAGGCACAAAAACCTTTACGTGAGGCATAATAAAACCTAGTAAACTTTAAGTAAAGACCATGAGGCATAATGTCTCTATGTGAGGTACCATAAGACCTAGTGAACTCTAAGCAAAATATTGCGAGACACTAAGACCTCTGTTTGAGACACAATAACACCTTGTGACTTTGGGTGAAAGACCTTGAGGCACAAAGACCTTTATATGAGACACCATAAGATTTGGTAAACACTAGGTAAAAGATCACGAGGCAAGTGAGACCTCTCATAAGGTGAGGTGAGACTTTTCATAAAGTATATTGAGTCTCCATGGATATTTTGGTGATGCCAAAACTTGGTTAATTTGACCATGTTTTTATTAAGCATGGTATATTCTTCATGATGTCATTCATGCCCATGTTATTTGTCATTCATAACCATGATTATAACAATTTAAGCCCTTAAAGTTCTTTTTAGTTTCCTAAATGTAAAAGCTCAATGATTGCAAAAAGATGCAATAGTAAAATTCAGGTCCATAACTAGTTGTTCAAGCTTGTGAAGCATCCCATTCCCATTCAAGGCACATACTTCAAGCCCATAAATGCATGCAACTTAAAAATGCAAAAAGTAGCAGAGGCAAAATTGACGACCATGAATGCACTTTCACGATTATGAACGCATTTTCATGACTGTGAAGTATTTATTGAGCAAAAAGGTTACGCTCATGAATTAATTATTCAAACTTGTGACCTAACTAGATCAAACAAATCTACAAAAGATCAAAGGGTCATTGGTGTGATGACATAAGTGGAAAAAAAAAATCATTTTCACCAAGCAATAATTCTATTTTTCAAATGAGATGAAAATCATTATAAATTAGTGAGCTACCATCAACAAATAAGAATCTTTAAAAAGAATCATCTATTATTCAAGATCAAATCCAAAATCCAAATCATACTTTATTTGGGAACACTCTAGCTTAAACTTTTATTTTTAGTGCTCATTCTTCTAGTGCTTTAAAATTCAAATCCTATATTTGTAATTCACTTATATATGTGTCTTTGAGAGACAAACATTTAAACTCTTCTTTTATTCCTCCAATTCAAATGTAATCCCAAAGAACTATTATAAAAGGTGAAATCTTGGATAAACTATTGTAAACATTAGGTTTATTCCATAGAATCTAGTGGAATCTCAAGTTAATCACTTGAGAGAAGCAGATATACGAGAAGACATTAATTAGCTCTGAAACACTATAAATTGGATTAAATGTTTTTTTCCCTTTTGCTTTAATTCTTTATTTATTGTATGTTTTGGGAAAATTATTTTTAAATCTAAAATTTCTTTAAATTCTCAAATCTCCTATTCACCTCCCCCACCCCCTTTAGGGGTTTTTCCATTAGGATTCTACAAGGTGAACCAAGACTTCCATAAGAGATAACAAAAAACCTCTTATGAGATTGATAAGACCTATAATAAGGTGAGGTAAAACCTCATGAACGAGGCATTGTAAGACCTTTCATGAGGCAGAGTAAGCCCTCTTTATGACGCAGTAAAGTAAGCCCGCTTCGTGAGGCTGCAAAGTGAGACCTTTTGTAAGGCAAGATAAGACCTTTTTATGAGGTAGTAAAAAAAATTAACTTCTTCGTTTATAGCAAAACATAGAAAAAGAACTAGACTGAAGAAGCAGAGACTCCAGTGGATGTTAGATTTAACCTAAGAGAGCAATACAACCTTAATGTGCACATATAAGATAAGCCAATCAAAGTCAAAATGTGAGTCAGTTCTAAAGGTGTTAGCAAGTATGTACAAGTCAATAAATGACAAAGGTAGATGAAGGTTGATTAACAAAAATACAACAAAATACTTGTAAGTGACAAAGAGTCAAAGTTATGTTAAATTTGTTCAAATCCTACAAGTAATGTAGAATAGAGACTATAGCCAAAAGTCTTACTTTATAGAAGCTCGATAAGCAAAAGGCTTCCTACATCAATGGATCTTTTGATGCGAAACTCTCCACCTCCAATGTTCCACCTCAAACTAAGAGCTCCCTCAAGAATAAGTTATATGCAACTCTTAGCTTGATGGAACTACCAATAAAAGGGAAGAGGAATTCACTTATAGCAAGCAAGAAGAAACTCTATGATGCCAATGACCTTAAGAAAGAAATGGCTTCTTCCCTAAGAAGCTACCTAGAATGCACAAGTGCATTCAAGAATAAGACCATTTTATTAAGCCAATTCAGGGAGAAAATCAATTTCGACGAACAAGACACCATTTGAGCCAACATCAATATACATCCAGAGTCCAAGAGTATAGAGGTGAGTTCACTCAATTGATTTCTAAAAAGGCTTCAAGTAAGCAATTGCAAAGGCTTCTCCTAATGATCCAAAGAGACCATCTAGTAAAGGCATCCTACAACCCTAAATGTAGGTCCCTCGTGAAAGTATAATTTCAGACCCAAAAAGGGCTAAAAAGATATTGTGGGTACATCAAGTGTACAACCTAACCCTCTATGGAAAAAATATGCAGCCTACAATCATATGATAAAAAAGATCTTTGAGTACAAAATGTTATAAGAAGAAAGAAAGAGAGACATACATAAAGCAATGAGAAGACAGACAAATAACTCAAGATATTCTTTGGTTATATATAAGATGTAAAAATATGTCTCAAAAGACTTCAAGCCTTTCCTTTCAACTTCCCAAAACTAATTGCATTAAATGTATCATCAAAGTCCTAATAATAGCCTCAAAAATCCCAAGCCAACAAATGCAATTTTTAGCAATGACCATATTAATGTTCGATGAAAGCCGCTTAAATCCATAAGGAGTAATGAAGCTAGTACGACAGTGAAATCCATAGAAAACAAAAAAGCAAATGCTTCATAAGTCAACCTAAAGAAAGACTCTAGGAGAATATAGTACTCCTATAATTGCAAAACTCTATGTCTCGCACCAATGAAGCAAAGGGGCCTCTAATAAGGGATAAATCTTGCATTCATGAATTAGATCATAGAGGTAAGCAAACTAGTTAAAGCTATGAATAGTAAGCCTTAAACAACTAAAGCCCAAACGATTTCTAACCAATAAGCCTAAGGCAATACAAAATGTCCATAAGCACTTCAGCCCAGTAAGCAATTGCCTCGTCAGCAAATATTTTACCCAAAACCACTTCGCCTTGGTAGTACCTTGCCTTGCTACCATTGCCTAAGGAGAGTTTGCCTCGACACCTCCTTTAAATGCATCCCACATGCATAAGCAACTATTTCTGAGATTTCCATAAAGCACAAAACATATAAAATCTATACAAGACTCTAGAGCTAATAGTCAAACCTGTAGAAAGTCATCAATACTATTCATCAAAAGTGTGATGTGACTTAGACCTACAATTAAAAGTAGCCATATAGTCCATTTAGTCTAAAACATGAACTAAGTATAAATCCATGCTAACTCTCACAACACAGGGAGGGAGGTAAAAAAGTAGAGACACGCTTCTCACTCCAAAACCTCTAAGCTCCAAAAATGTAGTCATTGACTTAAGCATTGGCTGCTTGGCCTTCTCATGCTCTTTCTTTTCTCTTCTCTTGTAGGTCTAGGGCGCAATGATGAAGCAATTGATCTTATCCAGCTAGCTAGGTCCATCACCATCACCTCCATCCTGAGATGGGAGGTCTCCCAATATGATATACACTAAAAAAGCATCCCATCATTGAGTATCTCAGACAAATAATAAATGCTTTATTCTTGAACTTAATTATAATTTTTACTTTTTTTATATTGAAATTTTAGATATTGCTGTCATTATTTATAGTTGTGGTCTTTTAATGTTTTTCGGTGAGAAAGTTAATTTACTTTTAATTTTGATTTTCTTAAATACATTTACATGAAAAAAATTAAAATTTGTATCGAATATCTTGGCTTTATGGTTAAGTACATATTGAGTTTGTGATTAAATTGAGAAGAGAGAATAATTCATAAATTGTAAATAATATCATTTTACCGTAGAAAGTGAAACTATTAAGTTAAGGTTAAAATCAATTTAATGAAACTGTGAATGGAAGGATAAAATTGTTTAACGGGCAGTAAATGCTTGGGCCATTAAATTAATTTTTTTTAAACCGAGATTTGATTAGTGTTATTGTTTATATTTTTATAATAATTTAATGAAAAATTTAAAAAAAAAAAAAGTCAAGTTTCTTAATGGATAGTTAAATATATGTGATCAATGGTAGATCTTTAAAGGAGAGATAAGGCTGGACTTTTTTTAGTATTGAGCTTGTCCTTGAATAGTTCACCTTGATTAGTCCTAAAAAATAAGAAGCAGAGTATACTTTAAAGAGTCAAGCCATGGCACTCCAATACTTAATCAGTAGTAACAATGAGTTGTGGTATAGAGAAAGAAGAAGATGATTTCCAATAGACCAAGGAAAAGTTTTTAGAGGAAAGAAGGAAGTGATAAGATGTAGAATCAGCTATATGAGGTTGATGATATCTTTTACCTTTTATACTTGATGAATCTCTCTCTCCTAGTTGGTTGGTGAGTGATGTGACTAAGGGGATATCTCTTAATGTGTTAGTACAAATTGATCTTAGGCTATCATGAGGTTATATCTCATGTGTGAGTATAAAAATTGTCTTATGTCTGACACAGTGGGTAGTTGAGTTGAGATCAAGTATATGACATGTTGCTTTTTCCATGATGTAGTTCTTTGTTATCGAAGGGCTTGCTAAGAGTGAAAAGCTCATGTGTCCTGAAGTGCTTCGATGAAGATTTTGCGAAGGACTGCTTTGCTCGGCTAAATGATGATGTCATTGTTTCATAGCACTTAGCTCCTCTCGAGCACATGTATTAAACTGGTTGGGCTTTCATAGGTGTAATTAGATTCCTATAGAGGATGGGCTTGGGTCCAATTAGATCCATGAGAACTCAACCAGATTTTACCCTTATCAATATGGATTATTAAAGAATTTTTTAAAATAAAAGTTTTGATTAGTGATTTCACTATATTATAGGCATTGAATAATATTTTAACTTTTATATGAGGCATACACTTAATCAATATTTTTTTCTTCTTAAATATTCAACTTGGAGATTGGAATATAAATTTATTATCAAGTCATATATGCACTTGCCAATTAACCATTGAACTATGCATGTATGCCTCAATTAGTCAATTATTGCTTCAATAGCATGCCAATTCTTATTAGTATAAATTATTTTTTAGTTCATAATATTTGACTTAATTAATAAATTTATCTCTTCTTTTTTAACAACAAATTAAATAATCTCTCACATTTGATTCTATTAACAATATAGTAATTATGTTCAAGATAATTAAAATTTTCTATTACGTAAATGAAAAAAAAAAAACTAAAATATCCTTATACATATCATGCATGGATGCGGCCACTAGCAAAGCCATGTTGAAGGGAGAGAAGACACTTGGCCCCTTATTTCCTTTTTTTTTTTGGAAATTTACATATCAGTGCTGGACTTTTTAAAAATTTACATATTAATATCCTTTAAAAAAAAATACTAATTATCCTCTTGTTTCTTTCCGCTTAAGTCAAACCCTATATATATATATATATGTATTATGAAAGTGACCCATTAAATAGAGAAAAATGTATTTGGCAACATTAATAGCGAGACAATTATACAACATTTTCAAAAAATAAAACCGTGTCGAAAACAATTGTAAAAAAATATAAATGAAAATTTATAATTATTTATTTATAATAAACTAGTTTTATATAATTAAATTTTATGAATTATATATGCATGTGTGTAACACCATTGCTTATATTTTTTGGCATCATCACAGATATCATGTGATTATAAAATCTAATATAAGATAGTCTTTCTTCTTTTATTTCTTTCGTTTTTAATAAAAACTCAAATTAAACTTTAATTCTTTTGAATTTGTCCACCTACTTTTTTCTAAAAAATATTAAAAAATTATACTATATATGTAAATAATACAAAATATGTTTTTCTATTATAACAAAAAAATTTACACTATCAAAAAAAATTATTTAACCTTTTACTTTGATTAGTTTGAAATGTATACATTATTTTTGCAATTAAAACATATAATTTATTTATACTATTATGTAAATGTTTTTAAAACAAAAATTGAGTTCAATGACCTAACAAAAAAAAAATATTATCTTAATTATATCACAAAATTAATTTTGGATCTAATTAGATAAATTAAAAAAAAATAAATAAATTTTAGTTTGTTGGTATTTAGATTGAATCGCCCATGATATTTAATCAAAATAAAATAAAAAAGGCAGTTATTGCCTTGATGACTGTAAGACAGTTACCTACATATATATATACATAAATTCTATGCAAAGTACAATACATAAGATATATATCTTATGACATAGTAAATTGGGTGATGGAAAAGCTGTAATTCCTTGGAAAATCAACACTAGTTGTTGTTTCATCAAAAGGTAAATAATCCTATTTAATTCTTTATTTAATCAGCAAATTATTACATAAATTTTATCTTCTTTTTTTTTTCCCCTTATAATCAAGGGTATTTTAATATTTTTACTATTAGATCTTTCATTTAAATAAAAAAAAATTTTGTCAACAAAAATAAATATAAGGAACTATTTAATTTGATTATAAAAATGAAAAATAAATTTATTAGACTAAATTTCAAGAACTAACAAATAATTCACTCAACTCGTGAGTTTTTATGAATATTTGACATTTATATATATATCGCAGTCATGCTCCCTTAGTATTAAGGGTGTATAAAAATCGAATTGACCTGAATTTTCTAAATCAAACTGAATTGAAATTCATAATAGGTTCAGTTATATAGTTAATTTGGTCTACTTCGGTGATGATTAAGGGTTTTAATTGATTTTAAATTTGGATTCTATGATTTTCAAATTGAATCAATTGAAAAACCGGATATCAAAACGAAGTTGAATTCAACATTAATAATATTGAGTCCAACTTTAATAATGTTTCGAGCTTAGATATTCCAAAAAAAATCCATTAGCTAAAAGGTTTTGACCTTAAATATTTATTACTTATTATATGATTAATATATATAAAATCGAATTGAATTAAATTTTCTAAATCAAACCGAACTAAAATTTATAATAGGTTTGGTTATATAGTTAATTTGGTTTGCTTTAATGATGATTAAAGATTTTAATCAATTTTAAATTTGGGTTCTATAATTTTCAAATCGAATTAACTGAAAAACCGAATATCAAAATGAAATTGAATTCAACATTTATAATGTTGAGTTAAATTTTAATAATGTTTCGAGCTTAACTATTTCAAAAAAATTCCATTATCTAAAAGGTTTCAACCTTAAATATTTATTACTTATTATATGATTAATATATATAAAACATTGATCAAGCTACAATTATTAAATATATATAAAACATTGATCAAGCTACAATTATTATTTTATTCATAATATTATCAATTAAGTCCATACAAATAATTGTGTTTCTTTTCCTCATTTCATTGATATAATTAGCAAACCACGTAAAAATTTTCATACAACTACTAACCATTACGTGCACGAAACTTCCTTATTGCTGTCTCTGTTTTTTTTTTTTTTTTTTCTACCTTTTAAATTGTTTTTTCTTATCTAAACAATTTTATTTTTTTTTCTTCTAAATAATATTTTTTAACAAAAAAAATCATTTATTTTCAAGTAAATTTATACATCAATCAAAACTAAATAGTCTTTTCAAATTTTTTAAACGTTGAAATTTAAATAATGATTTAGATAATAGAAGAAAATTTTTTTCTTTTCATAAATCCCTTCCATTCCACTAGATTTCAAACTCAAAAATTTTCTTGAAAATGTTAAAATATTTTTAAAATTAGAATATCTCCTCAATACCAAAAAAAAAAAAAAAAATGTTTAATATATGTTTGGTTGACTAAAAATGTTATATCAAGACCAGTATTGATACAAATAATTTAGAAGTTAATAATATATTAGAGTAGTATTAAAGATAGATCAGTATTTGGATATAACAGGAAAAAAAAAAAAGTAGCTTTCATCGTCTTATTAAATGAAAGGGTGTAAGTAAGTCAAGTCAACTCGCGAGCTACTCGAGATTGACTCAAAAATTACTCGAAATCGACTCGGTGTAAGTCGCGTCGAGTTCGAACTCAAGCTCTAGCTACTTGAGTAGCTAGACGAGTCAAGTTCGAACTCTTTAATACTCGGCTCGATAGGCTCGCGAGCCTAATCGATTTTTTATATAATTACTATTTTGCCTTTTATATATTACTCTAGTTAAGATTTTGATAAATTTAAATAAGTGAGCCGAGTCAAACTTGAAATGATCTCGAGCTCAAACTTGAGCTCGAATTCGAGTTCAAATTATTTAAAATTCGGTTAGACTCAATTAATTTCTTACTCATTTAGGTTCGAACTCCACTCAATTAGACATGAACTTGTTAATTTTGCTCGAGTTTGAACTATTTAATACTCGGCTCGACCTCGAGCTTGAATTTTTAAAATCGAGCTCTAGTTCGAGTATCCTAAAATTTGATTTGACTCGGCTCATTTATACTTTTAATGGGATGACATTGCTAATAGAAATGATTAGGAACCTGAGATCTAATGGTATAAATTTGAAATTTTATTTGATTTGAGTACTTATTTGATATTTGTTTTAGCATCATGACTAGCAGCAAAGTTGGATACCGAAACTTACTGTAAATAAGAAGACTGATTGCAATTGAGAGTCCAACCATCGGGCAGAGTAGAATTTAATGCGCATAAAGACATAGTAGAAAGGGAAATAGAGAGAGAGGGAAAGAGAGAGAAAAAGAGACTCAAATAACATTACTCTTTATTTTAAAGAATTTTTTTTTATTACTATGAGGAGTATTTTTATGAATTTTTAATTTAAAAAATAATTTTTTTTTATATAAATTTAATGAATTCTTTAAATTTTGATTATTTATTTTTCTTTTCTCATAAACATTAATAATTTTTATTTGCCCTCCTTTTCTTTTTACTATACTAGTAACTTAACTGTGCTTTACACGTGGTTGCTAATATTTTTTTTTATATATATTTTAAATAATTATTAATTTTATTTTTTATAGTTTTTGTTGATTATGTTGGGTCTATATTCTACTTTGCTCTATTCATTTAAATTTTTATAAATATAAATTTTTATTATTTTCAGTTATATATATATATATATATATATATATATATATAATTCAAATAATATATATTACAAAAAGTTAAGAAATATTTTTTAAAAAATAAAATATATTTAATAGTTAAATCAATATTAATTGAATATACTTTTAATTCATACTTGCTAAGTTAATATTATTTTTAATTATAATTTTTAAAATTGACCACATATCATAATAATATTTGAATATATTTTTTATTAAATTAATTATTAATTTAGATGTACTTTACAACTAATTGTATTTAAAATACTTATATGAATTTATAAAATTATAATAAATAGAAAAAGGCATTATAAAAATAATTAAATAGAATATATGATAAAATATTTTAAAAGTTGAAAGAGAAAAAACTGATCTTGTCATTATGATTGAGAAAAAATCTTTTAAATGTTATAAATAAAAATAGTATTCATTCATTTGCCAAAACTTCCTTATATATGCATATAATCATAAATATATAATATAAATAAATGATTTAGAATAACAAAATTCATTAAATTATAATAATTATGAATTTTTTTTTATTAAATTACAAATAACAGTTATATAAATTCCGAATAGTTTAAACTGTAATAATAATGATAATGATTGATTTATAATTTAGGTTGCAAATTTATCTAAATGGAATAATTGAAAATACAATTGTTTTTTTTATACTCACTTAAATTTATAAAAGAATTTTCTATTGGCTCACTTTCAACCTAATATAATGTGTTTTGAAGGCTAACACTCAACCCATTTGAGCAATCAATGCTCTTACAACAACCAAATAAATACAATTAAAAGTTAAGGCTTTTGAGAAATAAATTTGTAAGAGTTTGACTTAAATAAAGGTTGTTAGATAGTTATGAGAGTGTTTGGAGAGGATATTTGTAGCTTTTTCCCTCCAAATTCCCGTTACAAAGAGTATGAAAAAGAAATCTACATAGCAGCTATAAAATCTTGCATTAAATGCTTTGTCAGAACAAAGTCGCAGTCGCTAAGCCTTTTTTATTGTCGCGACACCATTTTCACACTCGAGATGGCATTTTTGCAGTCATGATCTATAGAAATCTTAACGGCTAGTTGGCACGTGGTATCTTCTTGTTGGTGGTTCAACAATCTGCCATAGTAGTGGATTTCTGTATGAAAGTTGCGGTCGTGACTCGTTATTCGCTATCATGAATCCATGATCATGCCCTTGGTCGTGGTTGTGACTAAGGTGGCAATTCCCTTTATCTCTCGAGGTAGAAAATTGAAGATTTTTGCCTTTGAAAGTCTTGATTGCGATGGAGTGGATCACGGTCGAGATTTAGGAGTCGCGGTCGTGATTCTTGCATCTTGGTCGCGACTCAGAGGCCAAGTTCATGACTTAAAAGAATTTTTTGAATTTTCGAAGTTACAACCTATCAAATATGTTTAATATGTAAAATAAACACTTAATACACATATTATATAGTTTTAATTTGATTGACAAAATCAAAATAGAGATTGACTAAGTTTTGAAATAACTTAGATCAAACTTATTTTTTATTGAAAATATTAATTTTAAATTTAAAATATCAACTTTATACATCCAATAATTGAGTTTTAGAATAATTTTATATAGTTTAATTTTCATATATAGACTTATTTTGAATTTTTTTTGATATACTTTTTTAATAATGAATAAAAATTCAAATCAATTATTCTTAATAGCTATTTGAATGTCTTTTTCCCTTCTATTTTTAATGATATTTAATTATTTAATTTTTTTGTCTTGCCTATATATATATATATATATATTTCCCCCTTTATATATTAAATGATGCATGGAAATTTGTACTTGATTAATTAAAATTAAAATAAAAAGTAAATTTTGGTTAGATGTAGATGGCAAGAGTCAAACTCCCTCTTTATTTATATTTAAATATTGAAAATCTATTAAACTCATAGTAATATTTGGTAAATTGCAATGATATGTAACGTAATATAATTAAATGTATTTTAATTTAAACATTAAACTAGAAAGATATTAAATTATATTACATTACATCTCATTACAGTTTATCAAACATACTCTTATTATTTATGGATAGACACTTTAAAAACAATCGAGATTTAATTAAGGAAAATTCTTTTGAAATACTCTAAGTATCATTAATTAATTTATTTATTTTAAAATTAGTGGATGAAAATTCCAACTTGAATTTTTTAGGTCCGTAGATGTATTATTACCAAATTATATATTTCCATGATATTTGTGACTATATTTCAGTGTAGTAGTCATACATTCAATAGTTTTTCAAAATATAAAAAAGAAATTATTCAATACGATATACTTTTACTTTTTATTAGACCAAGTCATGATCAAGATTCAAATTTTAATTTATCAAGAAAATTTAAAAAATTTACAAGTTAGATGAAACTATTCTTTAAAAAATTTAATATTTTTTAAATTTTGACCCAACTGATGAATAAATCCACTCTTGTATTGTCTTTTATATGGGCAAGGGCAAACGTTGCATCATCCTCTCTTTCCCTACAGCTACAACAATGTCATTCACAAGACATAATCCTTAATTCTGTTGAATTCTGCACTAAATACCTCATCTAACACCTTCCCATTTCTTTATTATTCCGTCTATTTACATCTCACATAATTTATTCTTAAATCTTCATAATTATTAAATACTCTCTCTCACACCCATTTTTTCCTTAGAAACTTTTCCTTAGAAAAAATGAGTTCGTTTTCTATGAAAGAAGACACCGATGATAGTGATAATTTGAAGAACAAGAAACAAGAAAATGAAGAAAATAAAGAAGCAAAGAAACAACAGAAAGTTCCATTGCTAAAACTCTTTGCATTTGCTGACTTTTATGATTATGTGTTGATGGGTTTAGGATCCATTGGTGCTTGTGCTCATGGAGCTTCAGTTCCTGTTTTCTTTATTTTCTTTGGAAAGTTGATTAATATCATTGGATTAGCTTATCTTTTTCCTCAACAAGCTTCACACAGAGTTGCTAAGGTATAAATATATATTACCACTATAGTATCAATTTAAATTTCTTTAATTAGTTGGCCAGAAGAAAAATTACTAATTAGAGAATTAATTCTTTGAGAACATATTAATATTATATACTACTACAATATAGTTTCAACTAATTATTAAAAAAAATGGATTTTTTTTTTTTTTTATATTGGTTAATTAACTAACTATGTTTGATTGATGTTTTGGTTTGCAGTACTCATTGGATTTTGTGTATCTCAGTATTGCTATATTGTTTTCATCATGGATAGGTATAGACCTAATAACTTCTTCTTCTTCTTTTTAATTATTATTAATTTTTTAAATCTTTAAATCAATAATTTATCATTTTAAAATACAAAAATATGTATATTTGGTTATGAAGATATATATAGATTTTATATTTGATTTTAAATTTTATGTTGTTAATAATCACAATAGTGGTTATTATAAGCTGAATAAATTGAAATGGAATTGGAATTGGGATTGGAAATACATACAGAGGTAGCATGTTGGATGCATACTGGAGAACGGCAAGCGGCAAAGATGAGAATGGCATATTTAAGGTCTATGTTAAATCAAGATATCAGTTTATTTGATACTGAAGCTTCAACCGGAGAGGTTATTGCTGCAATTACTAGTGATATTATTGTGGTGCAAGATGCAATTTCTGAAAAGGTATTTCTTTCCCTTCTTATTTTTTAAAAAAAAAAATATTTTTTTTTTCTTTAGAATGAAATTTCCTAATTTTGGTGCTATTTCAAGACCATATGTTTTCCCTAGTTTCTTGCCAAAGTACAGTTTTGAAACTTCAATTTTGTAAAAGAAGTTTTGTTTTTCCTTTCTTCTTTTTTTAGGAAAAGATTATTTATTTATTTTTTTACATGTAATAGTGAGTGAAATTTTAACTCGATTTCATAACTTTGAAAATGATTTTAGTACCATTAAATTAAAGATTCATTAGTAGTTTTGTTTCTTTTAACTTGAAAATTTCTCTTCAAGTATTTATAATAGTTTGATAAGTGATAATGCAAATGTTATATAATCAAATGTATTTTTAATATAATATTATATTAAAAATATATTTGATTATATTATACTATATTACATCATAGCTTACCATAGCAAACTTGTACTTACAGTTTTTATTTGATCTAGGATGGATTGCAAATTAACTTGAAAGTCTCTCCTCAAATATTCGAATATCACCAGCTTACTAGTGGTGGAGATCAAATATTCTCATAAAGTAGATATCTCCCTATACTAAGTATCTAATATTAAAAAAAAAAAAAAATTACAACTGAAATTTTACATTAATAGAAAATTGAATTAACATCAAATTTATATATAAATGGATAGTCTTATTATGTTTTACTGTCTGTATCTCACGTGTCTCTTCTATAAGTTCAATTCATGAGAGATTACTAATGACTGCAGGGACATAAGGAGCTAGCATGGCCCCTCCAAACTTTTTTTGAAATTTAATTCCTCCTTATTATATTTTATACACACATATATATATTTTTTAAATAATATATGCATTAACCCTTTGAATTTTTAAAAATATTTTATTTATATATTTTTAATTATATATATATTTAGTCGGTCCAAATATTTTTAAAATTTATATATTATAAATATATAATTCATATATTTTTTTCTTAATAAAAAATATATTTAACCTATCGGTAATTTTAAAATTTTCCTTTTCATCCCTATAATTATGATATTTAAAAAAAAATTATATTCTTCATACAAATTTAATGTTCTTTTCATTTTTATTTTTGAGTTTTAATTTTTAAATTTAATTCTGTCCTTATTATTAGGGCAACCACTACCTATCAAACTTATTTTCCTTGTTGAAAGCGCGTAGTCTTTTTCTTTTTCAGAATATATATATATATATATTGTTTAGATCAGAAATATTCACTGAATCTCTCTCATCTCACAATCTTAAGTTAAATGGAAAATGGTAATTCACGTGATAACTTCTGTAATTACAGAAGACAGCTAAATGTACCACAGTCCATTTAATAATTGAGCAAGAAACTTTTTAAAGCAGCAATAATAATAATAATAGTAAACTGCTAGAACTTAGAAATTAATATTTATTATATATATATAAATTGAATTGCATTTATTAGTCGGTTGGGGTTGTTTGGTGAGTTTGTGTGAAGCTTTTATTGATTTGTGCCCTTTGCAATTGGCAGATAGGATTCAATATTTGAATCTAATTTCCATTATTCAGGTCATATTGGTTTGGTTTAAATTCCCTTAGGATAGTTTTTTATTCCTTTTTAATTTTTTTAATCCTTTTTACTGAATGGGTAAAAACTCTTACGGTGTATTTGTAAGCCGTAATGAGATGTAATGTAATCAAATGAATTTTTAATATAAATTTATATTAAAAATTTATTTATTTATATTACATTACGTACTATTATAGCCTACCAAACGAACTCTTATCGTATAAGTGAATGAAAAATTTAAATACGATACTTTCTACTATTCACGCTTTTTAAAGACATGCTTGATGAATTTAGACTATAACTCAATTTGCTCTAAATATTTATGAATTTAAATTTGGACTAAACACTACAAAAGGGCTTTGAAAAGCCAGAAAGTGTTCAAACTTAAAATAAATCAAAGTTTGAGATATAGTTAGTGTCAATATAAAAAGGTAAATTTATAATTTAGTGATTTGAATTTCTCAACTGAATTAATCACAGAATTCTGTACAAAATTTGATATATTAATCATTTGTTTGGTTTGATTGTAAGAAATTAAACAGGTTGGTGAATATTAATTATATAATGCAGGTAGGGAACTTCATGCATTATATAAGCAGATTTCTAGCTGGGTTTACAATTGGGTTCGTGAGAGTGTGGCAAATCAGTTTGGTCACACTGTCTATTGTGCCCTTAATTGCTCTTGCTGGTGGTTGCTATGCTTATGTATCAATTGGCCTTATTAATAGAGTTCGTAAATCTTATGTAAAAGCTGGTGAAATCGCTGAGGAGGTAATTCACATCTATATCTCAACTAATTTATAGTTTATTTTTTTATATATATAATTGATAGAAAAATTAATTAGACTTGTTCATGAGACTAACACATATGTAGTATTAAAATATGAGCCTAATCACTGAAAAAAGATTATTTTAGTTTAATTTTAAAAATTAATTGCAATTATATCCATTTAATCAAAATTACACTGTAACCTTTTTTTTTTTTAATTTTTTTACAATTGAGTAGTGAATTTTTTCTATTGGTAAATTTGACTCAAACTGAAATTCAAAATTATACATTTCAACTGTGAAAATTACTCAGTTCATTGGTTAATTGAACAATGGTTGATAAAAAGTTATGATAAAATTGAGCTTGGTGATTAGTGGCAAAAACAAAAATTATTAGTATGATAGAATTTTTCATTTCAATTTTGAGCAAATGGATATAATTGCAAATAATTGTAAAATTTAGGATAAAAGAGTTTAAATAATTTTTAATATGCCCGTCAAGAACCACAATGTTTGCCAAATGCAATTTGATAGAATTTTCTAATAGCCTTGTATACTAATTTCAGGTGATTGGAAATGTTAGAACAGTGCAAGCATTTGCAGGGGAAGAAAGGGCAGTAGGATCATATAGAGATGCTCTAAGGAACACTTATAAGTATGGAAGAAAAGCAGGGCTAGCCAAAGGTCTAGGACTAGGTACCCTTCATAGTGTCCTTTTTCTCTCATGGGCATTGCTTGTTTGGTTCACTAGCATTGTGGTTCATAAGGACATAGCTAATGGCGGTGAGTCTTTCACCACCATGCTCAATGTTGTTATTGCTGGCCTGTAAGTCTACTTTTCTCTTCCTTTTTCTCATTATCTTCCACATTTCAACTAAAATTGATTCATTATTCAATGATTAACATGAATTTTATTCAACTTGATGGCTTTAATTGTATTTTTTGCTCTTGAATTTACAATCTTCTTGTTTTTATTTTTATTTGGAACAAAGAAAATTGTTGAGGAGAGAAGCCATTTGGGCTTTATATTCTCACTTTCTTGCACTGCAAGTCAAACACTTTTGAGCCAATCATTTGGATAATTTATTTCGATGGTCTGGGTAAATTACCCTGATATATGTAGATCTCTCTCCCATGAATTAAAATCCCACCATACATGATACTATTCTCACATGATTTGCATGGTGAGATCGTCTTCAAGTGAAAGAGGTCCATATGAATTGCTTCTAGACAAGAATTTTTCGTAAATTTCATTGTGCTTACAAACTTCAATTTGTTACTATTTGGTCACTAAAGTTTAATTTTGTTGCAACTACAATTTACAACCTAATTTTAGTGAAAAATTCTCTGAGTTTCTGATGTAACACCCAATTCAAGATTAATTTTTATTAGAATAAAGGAACAATTTTTTTTATCTACTGGTTAGAGTTATAAAATGAGATTGATTATCTGTCAATTTTTGGAAGAATTTTGCCAAATTCTGGTATTCGTAATAAAATTAAAGTTCAGTAACCAAATACTAACAAATTAAAGTTTTGTGATCATAATGAAATCAAATTTAGTGGAAAGTTTAGTAACTCAATGGTATTGTGCAACTTTTAATAACTTCCTTGCAAAAAATGGCAATTTTCAGCTGTTCTATTTGAAAGAATGAATTTCAATCCTATTAAATTGTAACAGCAATTGAAACCAATAGGTAAGATTATATATCTTGAATATCTGTACTATGCATATCCATATGGTACTTAAATCAACATTAGACTTATGACAATGTTAAAAACATAAAACTAACTACCTCTAATTGTTTTTCAGGTCACTAGGACAGGCAGCTCCAGATGTTGCTGCATTTGTTCGAGCGAAGGCAGCAGCTTACCCCATTTTTGAGATGATAGAAAGGAACACTATGGCAAAAACCAGCTCGAAAACTGGCCGAAAGCTAGATAAGTTGGAGGGTCACATAGAATTTAAGGATGTGTGTTTTAGCTACCCATCTCGTCCTGATGTAATTATCTTTGATAAACTCTGCCTTGATATTCCTTCTGGGAAGATTGTAGCTCTTGTTGGAGGCAGTGGATCAGGAAAGAGCACAGTCATATCTTTGATCGAACGCTTCTATGAGCCTTTATCAGGACGGATACTACTAGATGGGAATGATATCAAGCACCTTGACCTCAAGTGGCTTAGGTTACAAATTGGTCTAGTTAATCAGGAGCCTGCCCTTTTCGCGACAAGCATAAGGGAGAACATTCTGTATGGTAAAGATGATGCAACTCTTGTTGAGATAACTAGTGCTGCTAAACTCTCAGAAGCTATGTCTTTTATCAACAACCTCCCTGACAGATTTGAAACTCAGGTACCGGTTTTTATCATTGTTAACCCACATTTTTACAAGCAAATTGATATAATTTTTAATGGTCAATTAAGCAATAATGAATATATCATCTACTAATGTGCATTTCCTGATGACCTTTATTCTCCAGACTTTCATTTTTAAATGTTGACCTTACGAGTATCAATCTCAGTTATTTCCCCCTGAAAAAAATTCTAGCTATATGATTTCCCTAGATATCATTCAATGGCTATAGACAAACAATATTGCTTGGAAAACATTATTATTTGCTCATGATCGTCATAAAAATTTAAACAATATTACTGATAGAAAAATAAGAAAAGAGACCTTTAGGATAGATTTTCATGTAAAAGAATACATAATGCGTGCACTTGTAGGTTGGTGAGAGGGGAATACAACTATCAGGTGGACAAAAGCAAAGGATTGCAATATCGCGTGCTATAGTGAAAAATCCATCGATCCTTTTGCTAGATGAAGCTACAAGTGCACTTGATGCTGAGTCTGAGAAGAGCGTGCAAGAGGCACTTGATCGTGCCATGGTGGGAAGAACAACCATAGTCGTTGCCCATCGCCTTTCTACCATTAGAAATGCAGATGTGATTGCTGTTGTTCAAGAAGGGAAGATAGTGGAAATTGGGAGCCATGAGGAGCTCATTTCCAACCCTGATAGTGCATATGCTTCACTAATTCATCTACAAGAGACAGTATCCTTACAGCGTCAGTCTTCTATGGGTCCTACCTTGGGACGGCCACTCAGGTACTTTGTTAAGATTCTGAATATGACATGCTACAATTTTTAGTAGAGATGAGGAATATTAAGTTTCATTGGGATTTGGGATATACAAAATCATATAGCACCACTACAAGCTTTTTTTTTATTCAAATAAAAACAAAAACCATATTGTTATTCTTATTGTTTATGCAATTATTTTATTCTGTTGAAAGTCTTTAAAACGAGCTAAAGAATGTGTTGTAGCTATTAAAATCCATATATAGCTGCTAAGTTTTCCAAATAGAATCTGAAACCTCTTCACATTGTAGCTTGGAAGGAACCTTTAAATTCAGGGGTAACAAACTAACAGTGTGCATCACATATCTTGACTTTCATATATTTAACATATTGGAATATTATCAGGAATTTGTATCTTTACTCTTAAATTTCATTTTTAGCATAAGGTGCTCTCGAGAATTATCCCACAAGAGATCTAGCTTTGGAACAATAAGTTTTCATTCTGAAAAAGACTCGGTTAGTCGTGCGGGTGCTGATTCGATTGAGCCTATAAAGCCAAGACATGTTTCAGCAAAAAGACTCTATTCAATGATCGGCCCTGATTGGACTTATGGGGTAGTGGGTACCGTTTGTGCATTTATTGCCGGATCACAAATGCCACTTTTTGCACTTGGTGTATCTCAAGCTCTTGTTTCCTATTACATGGACTGGGACACTACTTGCCATGAAGTAAAAAAGATTGCAATCTTGTTCTGTGCTGGTGCAGTAATAACTATTATTGTGTATGCTACTGAACATCTCTGCTTTGGAATCATGGGGGAGCGATTGACTTTTCGTGTGAGAGAAAAGATGTTTTCTGGTAACTATTTCAGTCTTAAAGCATTTTCATTAGTAGTCTTGCCAATATATCTGAGCACTTGAAAATTATAGATCAAAGCATTTACATATGTTTTTTGAAGTTGTGTAACCATTAGATACGTTTACTGGCCTCTGTCTAGTGAAGCATAGATTTAACATTGAAATTGTTCATATAGAGGAATCTGAGTTTAAACTCCTTCCTTTTTTTCCTTAAACACCTATATTCTATGTTTGACAGCCATTTTGAAGAATGAGATTGGATGGTTTGATGACATGAGCAATACAAGTTCTATGCTCGCATCTCGTCTAGAGACTGATGCAACCTTGTTACGAACTATAGTGGTTGATCGCTCCACAATTCTCTTACAGAATGTTGGTCTTGTTGTCACCTCATTTGTAATTGCCTTCATCTTAAACTGGAGGATCACACTTGTTGTAATAGCTACTTATCCATTGATTATAAGCGGTCACATCAGCGAGGTTTCCTTTCTCTCCTTCATCTAATTAAATTCAAAATTTTTGTTTGTAGTGCAATAATAATAATTCTTGTTGTAAAAATTCAGAAACTCTTCATGAAAGGCTATGGTGGAAACTTAAGCAAAGCTTATTTAAAGGCAAACATGCTGGCTGGTGAAGCTGTGAGCAACATCCGCACTGTGGCAGCATTTTGTGCTGAAGAAAAGGTCCTTGACCTTTATGGCCATGAGCTTGTGGAACCTTCAAAGCGCTCATTTACTCGTGGTCAAATTGCTGGTATATTCTATGGTGTATCCCAATTCTTCATCTTCTCATCTTATGGGCTTGCCTTGTGGTACGTAGTAATGCATATATGCCTTTCAAGGATGTTAGTCTAATTTGCTCTAAGGAATGAAGTGATTAAAGTGAATTTCCATGCTAAGTCTAGTTTAATGTTTTACAGGTATGGTTCTGTTTTAATGGGGAAAGAGCTTGCTGGCTTTAAATCTGTCATGAAGTCATTTATGGTTTTGATTGTAACTGCATTAGCCATGGGTGAAACTCTGGCGATGGCTCCAGACCTTCTGAAAGGGAACCAAATGGTGGCATCTGTGTTTGAGCTACTAGACCGCAAGACACATATAAAGGGGGATACTGGAGAAGAGTTGAAAAATGTGGAGGGTAATATTGAGCTAAGAGGAGTAGAGTTTAGCTACCCATCAAGGCCAGATGTTATAATTTTTAAGGACTTTGATCTACGAGTGCGTTCAGGCAAGAGTGTTGCTTTAGTTGGGCAAAGTGGTTCTGGTAAAAGCTCTGTTCTTGCTCTTATATTACGTTTCTACGATCCAACTGCCGGAAAAGTGATGATTGATGGTGAGTTTCTTTAGACTTTAATTGCTATATAATATGTGATATTCTATTAGGCAATATGCAAAATTTTGTCTGATGAGCATCCTTATTGTATTCCCACACAGGCATTGATATCAAGAAACTGAAGCTAAAATCTGTTAGAAAACACATTGGCCTAGTTCAACAAGAGCCAGCTCTTTTCGCAACATCAATCTATGAAAACATCTTATATGGCAAAGAAGGAGCCTCTGAAGGAGAAGTCATTGAAGCTGCCAAACTTGCAAATGCACATAGTTTCATTAGCTCCCTTCCTGAGGGCTACAAAACCAAAGTTGGAGAACGAGGGGTGCAACTATCTGGTGGCCAGAAGCAAAGAGTGGCTATTGCTCGAGCCGTTCTAAAGAACCCAGAAATCTTGCTATTAGATGAAGCCACTAGCGCTCTAGATGTGGAGTCGGAGCGAGTCGTGCAACAAGCTCTTGACAGGTTGATGAGGAACCGAACAACGGTCATGGTAGCGCATAGGTTATCCACCATAAAGAATGCAGAGCAAATATCAGTGCTACAAGGTGGGAAAATAATAGAGCAAGGAACTCATTCCAGCCTTCTTGAGAACAAAGAGGGAGCTTATTTTAAGTTGATCAACCTTCAGCAGCAACAAGGACATTAACAGCATCAGTGAAAACACGAAACAGATAGGTTACCACAATCATTTATGCAGGGTGCAATATTGGATCCTTAGTATTTTTTTTTTTTTTGAGAAAAAATTCAAAATTTATTATTGGATTGATATGACTCGAAAAGTTGATGTAAAGATAACTGAAATAAGAATAACACATATTTATTGATATTGAAGAAAATGTAAACACTACATTAAAAATGCATTAGATGTATATTATATTCAATTTCATTACGACATATTAAATGTAAGGTTAAGTTTCAGATAAATGAAATAAAGTTACTTAAATCAATTTGTTGCATAATCTAATTACAAATTTTGTTCACTTTAGTATCTAGAGTAAATTGACAATTAAATTCATACCCCAATATGAGTCTCCACCTTTTCATTTTGTAATATTTCTCGAAATTTTTTTAATTAAGTTTCTGGTTTAGTGGTATTAAAGCTGTTTACGAGATATTAAATTTGAATTTTAGTAAAAAAAATTAAATTATTTTCTTAGAGGTACTAGAGTTGTTTACGAGGTATTAAGTTTAAATTTTAGAAAAAAAAACTAAATTATTTTCTCAAAAGAAAACAAAAAAAGCTTCATTGAAAAGCTTTAAGAGGCAATATGAAAATTGGATAACACAAATCGTCGAAGACAACACCCAAACAATTTCATCACCTTACAATGACTTAAAGTGTGCTAAATCATGTGCAATAGTCTTGTTGATCTAGCCTACGTTGTAGGGAAACTTTAAAAAAAAAAAAAAAAAGTTAATGGTTAAATGACACCAAAAATTCACTAAATTTTTAACTATTCTATAATATGCTCATTAAAGATCAATTTGATGCAATGAATACTCAAACTTTAATTTAATTTATAATCATAGACCATGTACAGTCAAATACTTACTAAAATGGATGATATGACTTGTCTCGTCACCTCATTAATGCAAGTCAGTAACAATAGGCCAACACGCAGGGAGAACATTTCTTTCTTTATATTTCATGGATGCCACATCACCAAAGCTCATTAATTTTTTTTTTACCATTTACTTTCTCTATCAGACAATTCTCTTCTCTCTCGTTGCTAACTAATCCTCTCTCTCTCTCTCTCTCTCTCTCTCTCTCAATCTTTTCCATAGACATTGTCGCTTCACCAGCACCACCATCACAAATAACCCAGAAGAAAAGGAAGATATAGAAGATACCAATGTTAATAATAGTAATAATAAACAATAATAATATTAATATTCAATAATAGTAAAAAATAATAATATTAATATTTCTATCCTGTAAATTCTCTCCATCTTTTTCTTTTTAAATTTATTTTTCAATTAAGGATGGTTTAGATTTGAAAAATTTAAGAACAGTTCTTTATAACTAAAGGCTAAGAGATTGGTAGAGGAGTGTGCCAGGTAATCAAAACGATGATGGAGCATTACAAGATCTAATACAAGTCTCTCAAAATGACAAAAAAAGGAATTAGAGAAGGCTTGGATTTCTAGTGGCGGCGATAACTGGATCTTGCGAAAACGAATACAACACAACAAACCCTAAAGCCACCCTTTGTGATTTTGCTTTCCACTATTTCCATGCCTTCTGGAATCACAAAACCCTTTGTTAGTAATTCACATAGAATATCAAATTAATTACCCAAGATTACAAACATGTATAATCTCCATTTTAATCACATTATAGACTAATTATAATGAACTAGAATACAATTGCCACTAATTAAATAACTTACCTCCTATAAAATCCACTGAAGAGAGAGAGTTTTAGTTTTAGTTCTTTGGTTTCCTTTTCTTAATGTTACTTTTGTAACCTGAGAACAAAACCAAAAGGACGTTACCTTTTTCTTTGTTAGTAACTACTAGGTAACTACTAGAGTAGTTACCAAGTTATAGAGTTAACTGCTCTAGCAGTTACCTCTTTTAGAGTTATTGGTTAGATTTCTAAAAATCTATTATCTCATCCTCACACATGATGGAATCATCTCTCATTTTAATTCCATTGAGATTCATATTTGTTAAATATTCATGCGACCCTGCATGTTTAGAGAACTCGTTTTCTATATATTTGTTAGAAGTATATAACATCTCAAATAATAGATCTTGGAATATGTTTAGTGTTTGCCCTTATGCACCAAGAAAGGGGGTTGAATTGGTGGGAAATTAAAAATAGATATAAAGAGATAGGGAAGGAGAATGAACACAATCAATTTTATAATGGTTCGGGTATTAACGAACCCTACATCCACTTTCCAATCTCAATTGGGTATTCTACTACTAGATGATACTTACAAGGAGTTTCAATCTCACTCCAAACTTCCAATATGTTTTCAATGGCTCACACATAACCCTTACAAGTGTTTCCTTTAGGCTCACACTTAAATCTATATAAGTGTTTTCTAATGACTCACACACAACCCAACAATATGTGTTTTCAAGGCTAACACTCAACCCTTTGAGCTATTAATGCTCTTACAACAACCAAATGATAACAATTAAGAGGTAAGGCTTTGAGAATTAAAATTGTAAGAGTTTGACTTAAATGAAAGTTGTTGGATATATTATGAGGGTCTTTGGAGGGGGTATTTATAGTTTCTTCATTCCAAATTCCCGTTACAAATAGATACCAAGAAGGATCCTCACAATATCTTGCATTAAATGCACTGTCATAGCTGGGTCGCGGTCGCTAAGCCTTTTTCACGGTCGCAACTACTTTTTCATAAGTGCAACTGTTATTTTGCGGTCACGATCTTCATAATCCATAATGGCTAGATCACACGTGGCATCTTCTTGTTGGTTTTTCAACTTTCCATTGGAAGCTTTGAATGCTGTATGAATTTAGCGGTCGCGACTTCTAATTCGCGGTCGCGAATCAGGTATCGCGGCCTTGGTCGCTGTTGCAAGTGAGGTCATGATTCTCTTTTAGTCTCGAGGCTAAAAAATGAACAATTTGCCTTTTGATTGTCCTGGTCACAAAATCATGGTCGCGGTCTCGATTTAGTGGTCGTGGTCGTGACTTTTCTGTCTTGGGCGCAACTTAGAAGTCCACTTATATACTTTGGGAGATTTTGATTTCCTTTCAATTTCAATCAATAAATATATATATTCTGCAAAACAAACACTTGAACAAACATTAAATAACCTTCAATTTGATTGATTAGATCAAAATAGAGATTGACTAAGTTTTGAAATAACTTAGGTCAACAATCTCCCTCTTTTTAATTTTGACAATCAAATTGAACTTAAATATAAAATAGAAGTTAAATGTAAAATAACATTCAATTCATCAAGAGTTCTCCCCCTCAATTTATGCAACAAATGACAAAAAAAAAATAAAAATAAAATGGAGAACAAACAAACAAAAAAATTATAAAATGGAGAACATATTCTCAAAGATATCTCAAGGTTGTAATCAAGTGATGTTTGAGTTTATTTAAGTTCTATGTTTCTCCCCCATTGACAATATCAAAAAGAAAAATAGAAAATATATTGCAAAGGGAACAAAACAAAGAATAAACAAGATCAAAATAGAGAAAGTAGATAATTGTATTAATTTGAAATTGATTGATGCCACATTACAATGCATGAAAAACATAAGGAAGAAAATTTGAAACAAAGCTAAAGAAACAAAAGAAATAAGAAATTTTAAAGAGAAAAACTAAGAATCTTCTCCATCTTTGGGTTCCTCTTCTTCTTGATGAGAGGCCTCTTCTTGTGTCTCCTCCTCTTCTTCTTCACTAAATTGCCATTCTCGGAGGTTGCATTAAGGAAGACCCATGTAACCTTACATATAAAAAATGTCTTGATGAATGTGGTCTAAAAGAGAGAGTCTACTCAAGACTTTTGAACAAGGCGATTGGTCTCATCTTGCAGTTGAGATGGAGGGGCAATAGGTGCTACCTAGGGTGCTTCCTCTTATGGTTGACTAGGTTCACCTACTACCACCCTTGTTCTTTTCCTAGTCCTCTTTTAGATGCCAACATCTCCAAAAAGATAATCATATTTCCATTCCTTTTCTCTCAATGCCTTGGCATTGATCATGTATTGAAAGTCAATGAGGGATTTTTTTTATTGGTTTTTGGAGAATGGCTATGTTGGGTAGAGTAAGAGCCCCAACATGTTTGGCTATGGTAGAAATGTGGGAAAAGAGGAGAATAATGCCTTTTTTTTTTGTGGAAGAAAGGTGAAAGAATTGGTCTACAAGGAACCTAGCGGATTGGATGGGTTTTCACTTGACAAGACCATATAGGAAGAAGAGATCTCTTTGGGAAACCTTTTCATTTCCATCTCCTCTTGCATTGATGGTGAGGGTGATAATCCTATAGAGAAGCCAAAGAGAAAGTGTCTTGATGTGTTTGGCTAAGGAGGATTTTGGATCGAATTTTGGCTCAAAGGAAATTTTAGTCCAAAAAGAGTTGAGGTGAAGGGAGAAATCATTGACAGTGTAGGCATCCTCAATTTGGAAACCAAAGATGTTGGCAAGATCACTACGGGAAAGCTCATAGAGGTGACCAAAAAATCGAAAATCTATGGCGTAATGGTGATGGGTAGGATGAAATTTTTTTGTGAACAACTAGGGTGGCAAGGAATTCCCTAGTGAGCTCATCATATCCATCTTCATCTATAAAGACAAATTTCCCCCATTCTAAATTTTTGAGGTAGCCAATGATGCTATCCTCAATTCCTAAAGTTTTGAGGCACACTAAGGAAGGAATTTTGGAGGGTAAGATAGTTTTCTTTTGAATCCTAAGAAAATTTTGCTTTTCTTCTTGTGTAACACCCTTCATGAGTTCAAGAGGAGAGGGTTGAGAGGAGGTTTGGACTTCTTTTCCTTTTCTAGAGGGTCTCCTTGAGGCTATTGATGGAGAAGTAGATGGAGAATGAGAGGAAAATTGAAAGTAAAATGAGAGGAGAATTAGAGAGAGTAAGGTTTTAGCTTAGAAAAGAGTTTGGAGATGTTTGAGAATAGTTAAACTTGAAATAGGAGGGTATTTATAGGCAAAAATGGGCTAAAAAAGGGTAAAAAATGGCTAGTTTTTGCATTAAATTGATTTTTGCCCATTGAAAAATGGCTGTTAAAACTCTATTTTGCGACCGCGAAATTTGAAAATGTCAAAAATCGAGTTCGCGATTTTATTATCGCGAGCAGGATTTTGGAATTCAAAGATAACGGCTATAAAATTTAAATTTCATGACCGCTAATTGTATGTTGCAACCACAAATTTTAAAAAGACAAAAATTCTTGAAAATTTTTTGAAGAAATTTGAGTGCAATACAATTGGCATCATAGTTCAAGATTAAAATGAATATAATTATACATTCAACAAACTATGATAAAATAAATTAATGAAAATTAATTTCAAGCAATTTGGATCAAATATACCAAAAATCAACCAGAAATATACCAAAATACAGTAAGTCAAGTAATTGAGGTTAAATATACCAAAAATCAACCATAGAGCAACCAACATGCAACCAAAATGCAGAAGGTAAAAAATTTAAATTTAAATGACTTAAGGATCACCTCAATTCAAGAATTTTATAGAATAAAAAGTGAAAGATAAATGTCATAATATGCATAAAATTTTAATGAAAATAAAAAAAACTTTATGTAATTTTGAAAATCTAAGGCAATGAGCTCCCATCAAGCGTGCCAATTTCCCTTTTTGTGAAATGTAATCTTTATTCATTTAGGGGTTTTGTGAAAATATCAACAAGTTGGTTAGTTGTATCAATAAATTCTAACACAACATCACTGTTTTGCACATGATCTCTCAAGAAATTACGGCTAATGTCCATATGCTTACTCCTAGAATGTTGGATGGGATTTTTGGAAAAATTTATGGCACTTGTGTTATCACATTTGATGGGAATGTGATCAATCACTTGACCATAGTCCTTGAGTTATTGTTTCATCCAAAGAACTTGAGTGCAACAATAACCCACCGCCACATATTCCACTTCAGCGGTGGACAAGGCTACCAAAACTTGTTTCTTGCTAAACCATGAAAACTAAACATTCACCAAGAAAATGACAAGTTCCAGAGGTGCTTTTTCTATCAAGCAAGCTACTAGCATAATCTGCATCCAAAAAATTGATTATTGTAAAAGATGAATTTCTAGGATACCAAAGCCCTAAATGCAATGTGCCATGTAAATACTTTAAAATTCTTTTAACAGCATGCAAATGAGATTCTTTAGGACAAGATTGAAAATGTGCGCACAAACAAACACTATACATTATATCGGGTCTAGATGCCATAAGGTAGAGAAGAGAACCAATCATACCTTGATATTTCTTCTCATCTATAGGCTTACCCTTTTCATCTTTGTTAAGCTTAGTTGATGTGCTCATTGGAGTCTTGCTACTTTTGCAACCATCCATGCCAAACTTCTTGAGAAGCTCTCTTGTATATTTGGATTGGTTGATGAAGATGCCATCTTTGCATTGCTTGATTTGTAGCCCTAGGAAGAACTTGAGCTCACCATGCTCATCTCAAATTCCCTAGTCATACACTTGGCAAATTCTTCATAAAGATGTTCATTAGTAGCACTAAATACAATATCATCAACATAAATTTGAACAATTAAAGTATCATTTTTGTGCCGTTTTACAAAAAGTGTTTTGTCAAATTTTCCCTTAACAAAATCATTTGTCAAAAGAAATGTACTTAGCCTTTCATACTAAGCTTTAGGAGCTTATTTCAAAACATACAAGGCCTTGGTTAATTTAAAGACATGATTGGGAACTTCATGATATTTAAAACTGAGGGGTTGCTCAACATAAACTTCCTCCTCAATAAATCCATTTAAAAAAGCTCTTTTAACATCCATTTGGAAAAGTTTAAAATCCATATGACATGTATAAGCAAGTAAAATTCTAATTGCCTCTAATCTTGCTATCGATGCATAAGTTTCATCATAATCAATGCCTTCCTCGTGGTTGTACCCTTTGGCAACCAATCTAGCCTTATTCCTAGTAATGAAACCATGCTCATCTAACTTATTTCTATAAACCTATTTACATCCAATAATGGGATGATCTTTAGGTCTAGGAACAAGTTCCCAAACTTTGTTTCTCTCAAATTGGTTGAGTTCCTCTTTCATAGCAATCACCCAACTCTCATCATTAAGAGCCTCATCAATGGTCCTTGGCTCAATTTGAGAAACAAAAGCAAAATTATTATCTAAGGCTTTATAATCAGATCTAGTACTTACACCCTTAGATGGATCACCTATGATTTGTTCCTCGGGATGATTCTTGGGGTATCTCCACTCCTTAGGAAGTTCTTGAACATCTTCCTCTTGTGGATTTGATTGATCCTCATGATCTTATTGGTTTTCCACTTGGTCCTCAACATCCTTTGGAGTCTCATCTTGATCCAATACAAGCTTTTCAAATTCACCTACAAGATCATCAAGAACACTACCATTTCCAAGATCAAGTTTACTAGATTCATCAAATACAACATTCATAGACTCTTCAATTACCATAGTCTTTTTGTTAAAGACTCTATAAGCTTTACTAGTGGTGGAATATCCTAAGAAAATGCCATCATTGGTTTTAGAAGCAAATTTCCCAAGGTTATCCTTGGTATTTAATATGCGGCACTTGCAACAAAAACTCTTAGATATGAAATCTTGGGCTTTCTTCCATTCCATAACTCATAAGATGTTTTATTCAAAATGGGTCTTTTAAAAACTCTGTTTGAAATGTAACACGAAGTGTTAACGGCTTCTGCCTAAAAGTAAGTTGGTAAACCATATTCATTAAGCATGGTTCTAGCCATTTCAATCAAGGTTCTATTTTTTCTTTCTATAAGACCATTTTGTTGAGGTGTTCTAGGAGGGGAAAAATTATGCGAAATACCATGTTCGATGCAAAAATTTTCAAAAAATTCATTTTTAAATTCTTTTCCATGATCACTTCTAATTGTGGAAATGAAATAGCCTTTCTCATTTTGAACTCTTTTTGCAAAACTTTTGAATGCATCAAACGCATCACTCTTATGAGTTAATAAACTAACCCAAGTGAATTTAGAGTAGTCATAAATAAGCACATAGGCATACATTTTTCCACCTAAACTAGCAACTCTACTAGGTCCAAACAAATCTATATGAATAAGTTGAAGGGGTCTAAAAGTACTTATAATATTTTTAGATTTGTAGGATGACTTGTGTTGCTTTCTCATTTGACAAGGTCCATATGTCTTGTCCTTTGAGAATTTGATCTTTGGAAGTCCTTCAACAAGCTCATCCTTGCAAAGTCTATGAAGAAGCTCCATGTTTGCATGTCCAAGCCTTCTATGCCAAAGCCAAGATTCATTGCTAATAGACATGAAACACTTGACATCTTGATTAGCCAAATCATCTAAGTCAATCATATAGGTATTGCCCTCCCTTTCACCCTTAAACACTACATTGTCATTAACTAAAGTGGTGACAATGCATGCTTTAAAGTCAAAAGTGACTTTATTACCCTTATCACATAATTGACTTACACTAAGCAAGTTAAATTTTAAACCATCAACCAAAAGAACATTTTCAATGAGAGAAAGATTGTTCTTACCAATGGTGCCAATGCCAACTATCTTACCTTTGGCATTGTTACCAAATGTGATGTTTCCACCTCTCTTTTCTTTCAAATTTGGCTTGCATTTCTAGTCACGTGTCTTGAACATCCACTATTTACATGCCATTTGTTCTCCTTGGTAGTGTATTTGAGATACACCTACAAGACAAGATTAATCATTTTGTTTTAGGTACCCTAATATACTTGGGTCCTTGGGGGTTAGCCTTGGAAGGGTCCTCAAGCTTGAGTTGAGCCTTCTTTATATAACAAAATACATTTATATGACCATCTTCATACAATAATGGCATTTGAGTTTTGACTTAAAGTTTTTCTTAGCCATTTTGTCAAAAGATTTTGGTCTTTTCACAACATTATGACATGAATGAATACAAGGACAAGTGTTATGTTGTCATTGGGGATGTCTTTGAGCATGCCTCTTTTGATACATGAATGCATGGTTAACTCTTTGAGGCTTTGCTCTTGAGTCTAGTGTAACCTTTTGAGTCCTTTTGAGACTTGGAGGTTTAGTGTGTGTTTTCACTTCCTTGTGAATTACCTCAATGCTAGAGGATTGAGGAATTGTAGCCTTTATGAACATAGTGGGTGAGGATGTCGATGGAGATGAGCTATCAAAGCCAAGACTATGTCTCACAAGGGGTGGCCTTTGTGATACAATAAAAGTATCCAAGGCTTCTCTTCCTTTGCAAAATTTTGAGATTGAATTTCTTAATTCTTCAACATCAATTTTCAAAGCATTGTTTTCTTTATATAAAGAATTAAGAGAGGAGTTTTTTGAAGTGATTTCCTCCAATGAGCTTTTTAAGCTAACATTGGAGGTTTTCAAGCTTAAAACAAGTTTTTCTAATTCTTTAAAATTCTCCTCCAACTTAGAATGTTTTTCCTTAAAAAATTTCATTTTTGATTTATACTTTTTGCATTTCAAATTCATAGCTTTAATTAGCTCATCCTCATCATGCATATCATCATCAATATCATCACAAGATTGAGAGTTAGAGCTTACCTCATTTGATGAGTCCTCCAAGGCCATGAAACATAGGTTTACAACATCCTCTTCCTCTTCATTACTTGAGGAGTCATCATCCCATATTGCTTTGAGGCCCTTCTTCTTCTTTTCCTTGTCCCATTTCTTTTTCTTTTTGATGTTGGGACATTCTGTTTTTATATGACATTGCTTGCCACATTCATAGCAAGTAATGTCATTCTTCTTTTCTTTGCTTGAGTTTGAGTTGTAATTTGATGATGATTTCCTAAAGGGCCTCTTTTCTTTCTTTCTTCTCTTGATGATGTCTTTGACCCTTTTTGAGAGCATAGTAAGTTCTTCATCATCATCATCTTCACTTTCCTCTAATTCACTTGAGCTCCCACATTCCTTTTTGCTTTTAAGGGAGGATTTGAGAGCTAAGGATTTCTTTCTCTCTTTCTCTTGATTCTCTTCCTTCTCTATCAATAGAGACATTTCTTCGTTAAGGAGTTTTCTAATAAGGACATCAATAGGAACCTTTCCAAGATTCTCATTAGCTTCCTTTATGCCAATGATTTTAGCTCTATAATCTTTCTTTGGGAGAGTTTTGAGAATCTTATAGTTTATATCATTTAAGGTGTATACTTTGCCCAATTTCTTCATGTTGGTGACAAGGGCTAGAAGCCTATTTGTCATGTCGGTGACACTTTCATTGGGTTTCATCTTGAAGAGCTCATATTCAGTTGTGTACAACTGAATCTTTTTCTCCTTGACTTGCTTTGTTCCTTCATAGTAGTTTTTCTCAAGATTTCCAAATGCTAAATGTACTTGAACAATGTTGAACTCTACCACATTCTTCTCTTGAGAGTGAACTAAGAAGAATTGCCATGGCTCTCTTATTTTTCCCATTAGCTTTTCTTTGTGCATCGACCCATTCTTCTCTAGGAACCACTTCTTCAAAATCATCAATTTTTCTTGATGGAGCTTCCATTCTTTGATTATGCAATCCCATACATCAATGACATCACTATCAAGATATACCTTCATTCTATATTTCCAATGCGCATAATCGGTACCATCGAAGTGTGGCTTGAGGTGATGCATCCCTTCATTGGCCATTTTGATCTTTTCTCACATAATTAAGCTTGAAGAATGAGACCAAAGCTCTGATACCACTTGTTTGCCCTTATACACCAAAAAGAAGGGGTTGAATTGGTAGGAAATTAAAAATAGATATAAAGAGATAAGGAAGGAGAATGAACACAATCAATTTTATAGTAGTTCGAGTATTAACAAACCCTATATCCACTCCCTAGTCTCACTTAGGTATTCTACTACTAGATGATACTTACAAGGAGTTTCAAGCTCACTCCAAACTTACAATGTGTTTTCAATGGCTTACACACAACCCTTACAAGTGTTTCCCTTAGGCTCACACTTAAACCTATACAAGTGTTTTCTAATGACTCACACTCAACCCAATAATATGTGTTTTCAAGGCTAACACTTAACCCTTTGAGCTATCAATGCTCTTAAAATAATCAAATGATAACAATTAAGAGGTAAGGCTTTGAGAATTAATATTGCAAGAGTTTGGATTAAATGAAAGTTGTTGGATACATTATGAGGGTCTTTGGAGGGGGGGTATTCATAGTATATTTACTCTAAATTCTCATTGCAAAGAGATACCAAGAAGGATCCTCAAAACAGTCACAATATCTTGCATTAAATGCACTGTCAGAGCTGGGTCGCGGTCGCTAATCCTTTTTTATGGTCGCGACTACTTTTTCTCAGGCACAAATGTTATTTCACGGTTGCGATCTTTATAATCCACAATGGTTAGATCACACGTGGCATCTTCTCATTTGTTTTTCAACTATCCGTTGGAAACTCTGAATGCTGTATGAATTTAGCAATCGCGACTTCTAATTCATGATCGCGAATTAGGTATCGCGCCCTTGGTTGTGGTCACGATTCTCTTTGAGTCTCGAGACTGAAAAATGAACAATTTGCCTTCTAATTGTCCTGGTCATGAAATCATGGTCGCGATCGCGATTTAGTGGTCGCGGTCGCAACTTTTCTGTCTTAGGCGTGACTCAAAAGTCCACTTATATACTTTGGGAGATTTTGATTTCCTTTCAATTTTAATCAATAAATATGATATATTTTACAAAACAAACACTTGAACAAATATTAGATAACCTTCAATTTGATTGACAAGATTAAAATAGAGATTGACTAAGTTTTGAAATAACTTAGGTCATATTTGTTAGAAGTATATAACATCTCAAATAATAGATCTTGGAATATGTTTAGTCTGTTGTATCCTAGATCATTTATCATATTATTCATCTCTCTTGATCTCAATGATAATTATGTATTATGTTCAAAATTATATTTTTCTCTCAAACAAATTATAATTGGTTGATCAATGAATATAAATTAATGTATTTTCAAATGGTCTTCCTCTTCTCACAATTCTCTCAACCTTAACTTAATTTGTTTTTCTAAGAATGTCCCATCAGACTTAATCATTCATAATCTTTTGTCGACATCCTAAGATAGCAAACATTAAATTAAGTCTTAAGTTATAAGGATACACAATTGAGGTTTATTGTACCTCAAGGGTCTCATACAATGATAAAGTTGAGATCTTCACTTTTATTATCGTTGTTGGTCGAATTTCGCACATGTGGTATGAATCACATGTTATGATATATTCTCATCTCATTTGGAGCAAATTTCTTATTTCTTTCTTAATACCATACAGATTATAGTTTAGACAAACTCAAATATTTAACTTGAGTTCACCCATATACTCTTTTCTCTTTTGTCATCATCAAAACTCTAATATGGCAATAAGACAGATAATGTGATATTTTATAATACTTTATTGATCTAAATTAGATTCACAAATTTGTCAATCTCGATTTTGATCTTATAATCAAATTGAATGTTAGTAATACTTGTATTAAGTATGTATTTGCAGGCAAATAACTAAAAAATGATTGGGAACTCAAGAAACTTAGAAATTTTCTAAGTATTGGAATAGACCTCTAATTTACAGCAACACTTTGATTGCGCCCCTAATAGGCAAGTTGCGATCACAATAAGTATGTCGCGACTGTGAATAAAATTAAATGCAAAACAATCTAAAAGAAATAGAGAAGTTAGCAGTGACAATTATGACCACGATTCTGAATGCGAAAGGAGAATTGCAATCGTTCTTCTGGCATTGTGATCACGATATTTATATGGCAAGAAAGCATTGTTACCAAGGTTCTGCGACCATGATTCTTGTCTTATAAAGCATTGAATGCAGATTTACTAGTTGTTAGGGGGAGATTTAGCCATGACTCTATTTGTAACAGCCAATTTGATGGTGGAAAGCTATAAATACTTCATCCAAAGGACTTAAGTGAAGTTCAACAATCTTTGTAAGTGGTCAATCTCTTGCAATTTAATTTCTTAAGCCTTAAACTCTTAAATCTTTTACTTTGTGTTAATTGGTGAGCTTTTAATGCTCAAAGGGTTATGTATTAGCCTTAAAACACTTGTTAGATTGGGGAGTAAGCCTTAGACAACTTTTGTTAGGTTCAGTGTGAGCCTAATCAAAATACTTGTAAGGTTTGGCATGAACCTAAATACTAAGTTAGGAGTGAACTTGCAGAAATATCCAATTGAGGTTGGGGAATAGATGTAGGATTTGTTATACCCAAACCACTATAAATTTCTTGTGTTCTATACTCTCCACCTTTAACTTTCAAAAAAAAAATTTCAATTTGTCACCAATTCAACCTCCCCTTCTTGGTGCATAAGGGATAACAAGTGCTATCAAAGTGGTTTCTCACATTTAAGGGCTTAATTTCATAAGCAAAGATCTACTATAGCTAGTGAAAGGACTAATCATCTTAGACCTCACTTTGATGGCAGCAATTATGCTTATTAGAAACATAAAATAGAGGTTTAACTTGATAGAGATCTCATTGATATATGGGATAATGTACTTGAAGAATGGAAACTTCCATCAAAGATAGTTAAATGTATAGAAGAGGTGATTCTAAAAAAGAATGGGTTGATTCTCATAGGAGAGCCAATGAAAAGAATAAAAGAGCAACGATCATTCCTTTTAGTTCCTTGTCTAAAGAAGAGTGTGGAAGAGTTCAACATTGCACAAATATGTTGGCATGTTAACCCCTCAAAACAAGACCTTATTTAAGACTTGCTATAAGGCTGGTTCCAAAATACTTTATTTGGAGTACATAATTCACTCTAAATATATAAGGGAGAAAAATAATGCATATGAGTATATTTTTGGAGAAGTTGGCACAATAAGAGACCAAAGATAGAGATGCTAAGTGGAAGTGGCCAAAAAGTTGAAGCAAGAGAACAAAGGGCACAAAGTACATAAACCTCTTCTTAAACTTCCATGGACAAAATTTGACAAAATATTTACCAAGATCATGAAAAAGTTAACCCTTTTAGACCATGTTCAGGATGATATAAGCCATATCACTTAGAGGATTTGGAGGAAAGTGAGGAAGAGGGAGAGGATGAAATTGGATCTTAGCTTGGGCCTTAAGACTTTATATTTTCTTTCTTTATTTTTCATCTCTTTTTCATTATTCATTTCTTTTTGGCACTCCTTTAGAAATGATCAAACATGTATCTATCTTTTAAATGAATGCAATTTTCGTTCCTTCTTTGTTTTACTTTAATTTCTCATCTAATTTGATTATTAATTGTTATTTGATTATTTATCTATTATGTTTGATTCTCCAACATCTCTTTTTGATCTTGACAAAGGGAGAGAGATAATTGAATTGGACTAATTGACAAAAAGGGAGAATGAGAATTTAATAAGCATTAGGGAGGATATGTTCAATGCTTTTTTAATTGGATTGCACTTAATTTTCATTATGTTTCATTTTTTTTAAATTGGTTTAAACTTATTGGATTAGACTTATTGAGGCATATGACATTTAACTTCACTTAATTGTACTTATTTTTTTCTTCAAATTCAATTGGATTGTCAAAATTAAAAGAGGGATATTTTTAACCTAAATTAGGTTCACAATTTACTCAATCTTGATTTTGATCTTTATAATCAAATTGAATGTTATTAATACTTATATTAAGTATGTATTTGTAGGCAAAGAACTTAGAAGTGATTGGGAACTCAAAAAGCTTAGAAATTTTCTAAGTATTGGAACAAACCTCTAAGTTGCGATTGCAACACTTAATCGTGCCCACAATGAGCAAGTCATGACCATGAATAAATTAAAAGAAAAACAACCTAAGAGACATAGAGAGGTTTACGGTGACAATTGCAACTGCCACCTTCAATACGAAAGGAGAATCGCAATTATGATTCTAGCATTGTGATTGTCATATTCATATGGCAGAAAAGCATTCCAATGGATATATGAACAAGTAATGAAATTTTACAACATTTCATTAGCCAATTGAGACATTTAAAGATTGCATCCATAATTCATCAATCTTAAACATGAAAGGAGATCGCAATTGCAACCAAGGCTTTGCAAATGTGATTCTTGTTTGACAAAGCATTAAATGTAAATTTACTAGTTGTTAGGGAGAGATTTGGCCATGAATCAATTTGTGACAGCCATTTGGTGGTGGGAAGCTATAAATACTCCCTCTAAAAGCCTTAAATAAAGTTCAACAATTTCTATAAGTGGCCAAACTCTTTCAATTGAGCCTTAAACTCTTAAATCCTTTACTTTTTTTTAGTTGGTGAGCTTTGAATGCCAAAGAGTTGGGTTTTAGCATTAAAACAATTGTTAAGTTAGGGACTGAGCCTTAAAAAACTCTTGTTAGATTGAGTGTGAGCTTAATTAAAATAATTATAAGGTTTGGTGTGAGTCTAAACACTAAGTTGTGAAAACTCCATTGTAAAGGATAGCTATAGTGGAAATACCCAATTGAGGTTAGGGAGTGGGTATAGGATTTATTATACTTGAACCACTATAAAATTCTTATATTCTATCCTCTCTACCTTTAAATCTTAAATAAGAATTTTTTAATTTGTCACCAATTCAACTCCCCTTTCTTAGTGCATAAGTGATAACATACTCACTTGTACTCAAAACTATTATTGATTAATATCTTCATATTATGTATATGCGACATTAATATTTAAGTTTTAACTCGTAATTATTACCTAGATAATAAAACTTAAATTTGTCATATCTTCATTCACATAAAGTAATGAGGAGGATTGCTTATTTAAGAAGTTCAATATTATATCTGTCTAACATACTCTAAACAATTTGAATATGTACTTAACATATAAATATATATGTATGCTTTATAGCTAATATAACTAGACAATGAACATCATTCGTCACTCCAAATGATAAATGTTTGTGAACACATTTGGGAAAATATTGACATTCATACATTTAACAATTATGCAAACCAAATGACTTAACTCACCTATGATAAACTTATCTAAGTATAGGATAAAGTTATACAAGACTACTTCTTACTACTCTATGATATAGCACCATCATTTAGTAAGAAAACAAATCCATAAGTATATTTTCTATCATCTAAATCTCTTCCCCAATTAGCATCAATATAGCCTTTCAAATGCAAATCATTTTCTTAGTAACACAATGAATAATCTGTTGTGCCTTTAAGATATCGTAGTATCCTTTTAATTGCTTTTCAATGTGCTTCTCTTAGGTTGGATTGATGTTAGCTTACCATGCCAACAATATAGCAAACATTAGGTCTCATACACATCATAACATACATAAGACTTCTAATAGCACTAGAGTAAGGAACTCTACTCATTCGCTCCTTTTCTTGCGAGGTTTTAGGATATAACCTTTGGCTTAATATTTCACCTTTTGATATAGGAATATTAATAGGTCTATAGTTTTGCATATGAAATCACTCAAGAATTTTCTTAATATATGGCTCTTATAAGAGAGACAATAATTTTCTTGAGTGATCATTTAAAATCTTAACTCTAATAATATATGTAGTTTCACCCATGTCTTTCATTTCAAAATTGGATGACAACCATCCTTTAATTTTTTTAACATACTTTGTCATTTCCAACCATTAGTATGTGATCCACATACAATGATAAGATCATAAACTTATCTCTAAATCTCTTAATATATACATAATGGTCCTCTTTGATGATTTCAAAATAAGAAGCATTATTGCATTATGAAATCGAATGTACCATTGTCTTGAAGACTGCTTAAGACCATATATTGACTGCAAAAGTCCATACACTTTGTGTTATTAGCCTTTTATTATGAAACCTACTCTTATTCTATATAAATTTAGTCATTTAATTCTCCATTGACAAAAGCACCTTTAACATCCATTTGATGTAATTCGAGATCCTTGCTACGATAGCTAGAATTAAACCTATTGAGGTAAACCTCACAATAGATAAAAAATTTTATTCATAATCAATTCCTTCCTATTATGTATACCCTTCACGACTAAGCGAGCTTTATATCTTTCAATAGGGCCATCAGTCTTATGCTTAATTTTGAGAACCCATTTGTTCCCAATAGGCTTGCATATTTTAGATGGGTCAACTAATTACCACACTTGATTTGTTTTCATCTTCCATTACTTTCATCCATTTTCTTTAATAGGGCATTTAAGAGCCTCATATATATTTATTGTCTATTCATCATCTTATGGTGTAACAATGAAAGCTTCCCCTTCAATCTCAAAATGACGATAGGGAATACTTTTAGACTCGTTCATCATAATTGAGATTCCTCAATTTCTTTATTACTCCCACTCGAACAAATAGTCATAGTGGAATCGACTTCTAGTTTTGATTAAGTCCTAATTAAAACAAATTTATCATTTCTCAAATCACTCCCACTCAAAGAAAATGAATTTAATTCATTTATAGTAAAAGCAATATGGTCATGAGTTTCATATAAAAATAGCTCTTGACCTATTTTGCTCTAATTTGGAAAATCATTCTCTATGAATGTAACATCTCATGGTTCAAATTTGGTTATGTTACCACCCTCTTATCTCCTATGAACACATAACCTTTAGGTTTTTCTAAGTATATAATAAAGATACTTTCTTTCCTCTTGGACCTAATTTTTCATATTTATGTGAAAAATTATGAACATAGACAGTGCGACCCCAAGGTTTAAAAAACTTAGGTTAGGCTTTCAATTTGTCTGTAACTCATATGGTGTGGTAATAACTGACTTTGTGGGCACACGATTAAGTATAAAAGTGGCAGTCAATAAAATATCACCCCAATAGGTGATTGGTAGTTATGCTTGTGCCATCATTGACCTAACCATTTCAAGAAGAGTTCTATTTCTTCTTTTTGCAATACCATTTTGTTTAGGAGTATGTGAAATAATCAATTGACAATCTATTTCCTTTTCATCATATAATTCCTTAAACTAATCAGATAGATATTCTCAACCTTGATCGGTTCTCAATGCTTTGATTTTTCTTATCTAATTGATTCTCAACCAAATTCATATATTTTTTTAAAGCAATTTAATGCCTCAGACTAATGAGAAATCAAATAGACATAACCATATCAAGTGAAATCATCTAGAAATATGATGAAATAAATTGCCCTATATTTGGCTCTTCAATTCATTGGACCACAGATGTCAGAATAGATTAATTGCAATGGAGAATTGGTCCTAGTTCCTTTTCCAAATGGTATTTTGATAATTTTCCAGCTAAGCTATGTTTATAAGTAGACATATATACCTTGTTTATATTACTTAGTGTTTTGCCCTATTTATTTTTTAGTTTAATTTCGTCATTATGATATTCATTTTAGCATTTTTTTGCATTATATTTATGATGTGGTGGTATATTGTACAAGTCTTATGAATGAAGACTTGAGCTTAAACGGAGAGAAAGGAAGCAGACACACCCTAGGAAATGCCTGTGTTTAAAGGCGTGTGAGTTTCTGTGTTAAAAGAATTAAATTTTGGTGAAAAATTACATGACACACCATTACTATAATAGTAGGGGCATGCCATTTATGGAATAACAAGGGCGTGTCATGTAAGGTGCAAATATAGAATAGGCATGTTATGTGAAGTGTTGAAATAGTAGAGCTGTGTTATGTGGAAAGAAGTTATAACACACCCTTATTATTATAACAAGGGTGTGTCATGAAAGCAATAACATGCTATGCTATTATAATATAGATGTGTCATATGTTTTTAATATAAATATGATTGCACCATCAGAGAAGGAAAAGGAGCCCGTTTTTGCAAAAGAGAAGTTACAATTCCATTCCCTTTCGTTCTTTTTCTCTCTATATAAATTGGATTAGGTTTTATTTTTATTTTTATTTTAATCAATTGATCTTAGCCTTAATTCAAGGATCATTGGATTTAAAATTAATTTGCATCAAGAATTGAAATCAAGCTTTGGGATTCATTGGCTTTAATAATATTGTATCCCTAACTTTATTTTAATCTTTATTTTAGTTCAATTTATATTATTATTCTTGATTATTGAGCATGAATATGGATATAATTGAGATTAATTTATTGATTGAATTGATTGTAATCAAATTGAATATGATCTAAAAATTTTCTGTCTAGGGTTAGGATGATTCCATTTGAATGAATATGTTAATTGCGATTGTTCAATTTTCTAGCTAATTATTGATGAACCCTAGATATTGAATGATGTTGAGAGATAAATTTAATATTGGAATTTGTTCGATAGAGGATTAGGTATGAATCGGAAATATATTACCTAATTAATAAATTGATAATTAATTTAGTTAATTCTAATTAGGTAGAAATTTGAGAATATGAGAGTTATTGGATTTTTATCCTATATTAGTCTTGCTTGATTATTTTATCTATTTTGGCAAAATAGCTCTTTTAATTAATTAGCCCAACATGGGATCTTAATTGGATAACTCTAAAACCTTAAACTTTCTTTTAATTAATGCCTCAAACAAATGATTAATTATTTAATTATTATTTCTTTTTATTATTCATAATTATATCCTTGATTAGAGTGTTTAGGTTTGTGTTTGTGTTTATTTTTTGTTGACATTAATAGGGTAGTAAGTTAATTATAATTGCGCCTAGATATATTTCGTCAATTCATTGCTATCTACGATATGATTTGTTCACTTGCAAGTATTTAAATTTGTTTAAGTTTAGACTATATTAAATTTAAGTGTAACATCTAGCAACCCTTGCTAAGCTAACTTATTCATTCGATGTTGACCTATGTATCCATGTCTAGCATGACATATATTTAGATCATTATCACGAAGACTAGATGTAAATAAGGAAAAACACAGATTATTATTATTATAGTCAACATCTAATACAATAAAACCATTCAGAAAATATCCAAAACCATAATAGACTATTTTTAAAAACAAATCGATGCCTTGTCTATAAAAGTTAACTTTAAAGTCTAGTTTAAGTAAAACTAACACAAATACTAATTTTATGAATTTCTAAAGCAAACAATGTATCATGTAGGAACAAAGTTCAATTATCACACATGACTAACTTTTATATTCCAATCCCTTTCACTTTCACTCTGAAGTTGTTTCCCCATATATACCCATCTTGTTCCTTACGAATTTCATTGAAATTCCATGAAGGCACTCCTATTCTTTACTATATGGATGGTGGCTGCTAAGTCTACAGTCCATAAAGGATAAGATTTAGTTAAGAATATAGAACTTGAAATTCTCACAAGTGTATAAAGGCATTTACATTTTTTAGGTTCATTGCAATCATGAGCAAAATGTCCTTTCTTGCCACAGTTATAGCACTTGAGTTTTGCTATATTCTTTTTCTTCTTAAAGGAACGTTTTCCTTTTTCATATTGGTTAAACTTATGTTTCTTGTTTGCTTGAGTTTCATCATTACTCCCATTCTGCTAATTCTCACCATGAAACTTCTGCTTGCACTTTCCCACCTTTGTGAGTTAGAGCTAGCCATGTATACATTAGTAATTGGCTTATTGGCTAGGAGATGATCTTCTTCAAGCTCCAAGTGATGCATAAAATCTTCCAAAGTTGTGATGTTCTCATTGTGGGTTAAGAGAAATTTCTTATGTTCTCACCTTTGGGGCAGTGAATGGATCATAGCTTGAACTTATTATTCATCAGTAAGGACATGACTTGCATCTTTCAGTTCACTTATCATGTTTGGCATTTGTCCCAAATTCTTTTTATCCTATGGTCAGGATGTTTCTTATAAGTTAATGGTAAATGACCTTAATTTGGTTATAAATGTACCATTAAACCTTTTAGTGAGAGTGGACTATATGTCCTTTGCATTTTTGAACTTTTGGAACTCCCTCATGATGTCGCTATCCATATTGCTCAACAATACAATGTGAGTTATGGAGTTCTTTTTTTTCAAGGTCTCATAAGTTACATGTTCCCTCCTATGTTAGGCTATGGTCCTTTTCTGAGGCTCATTCATGAACAAGTTGAAAGCCTCCAAAGCTTCTTGCTCCTCAAGCATATATTGGATTTTCATACTCCAAATTTCATAATTGTTGCCATTCAATTTCTTACCTTTATGAGGTTCAGCCACAATATTTTTAGAAGCAAATGCCATTTCAATACTATACAAAGACATATATGTAAGATAATCAATTTTTATAGCATACATATACTGCCTTAACATTAATTAATTATGTTAATATTACTCTCACATTAGGCTTAGAATTGAAAGTTCATTATATTCCCAATCATCCTCTAAGGTCCTATGCTTGACTATGATTATCATAATTAAATATATAAGGTACACATTTTAAAGTTACTAAAACTTTAACTAATTTGTGCTTAACAAATTTATATCCCTAACTTTAACATGCTTAATAACTCAATAAATTAAAAAAAATAGCATTTGGATATAAATATTTAATGTTTACGCACATAAATTTTCATACTTTGAATTGAAAAATAAATAACAAAATTTTATATATATATTAAAATTTTATTTTCATACTTTGAATTGAAAAATAAATAACAAAATTTTATGCATATTAAAATTTTCAATTCATAAAGTAAAAGTTGTAAAAAATTTATGGGAAACAATTAATTTATCCTAATAATTAATTGTTAAGAGTCTTGAACATATAATTCTCACAATTGAAATTAAAAACACATACCTGAAGAATTTAATGTGATTAACATGATGCAAACCTTAAGAATAAACTGATTTCTCTCTCTTGACCCTTTTGTTTATGACAACTTAATTGATAGAATAACTCTTATTTTAATATATGTGTGTATGTGTAAATCCTAATGGGTAGAGAAATGACCAATTTATAATTGTTACAACTTAATCTGTTACATCCATCATATAACCAAATGAACGATCAAGATTAATTAGCTATTTAATTATTATTTGGGCTTTATGGTAGCCGAATATTAGGCCACATTCTAATATTCTCCCACTTGGCCTAATTATAAGATAATCATAAAATTAAATAGCATAACTTTAAGTGCATGAAAATTAATCCTGTAAGTTCAACATAAGTGACTTAATATGATGAAATAATAAATGCGAGTTATGGCGGTTGTACATTATTTATGCAACATACTTCCTTCCATATACTACAACATTTCCTACCCACCATACTAAGTTCATAATTAATGATATAAATAAATTTCATCATGGTCCATCATTATGTCTTAAAGGCATTCTTGTTAAAACGTTAAAATATGAATGTGTACACCATTATGTAACAGAAAATCATTAATGCAGTATCAGAAACACATAATTGAGCTCAGAGTGCTAATGTCAACATTTCTATTATTCAAGGTTACAACCAAGACCCATTCTATGTACATGTTCCTTAAATGTCTTTGGCTGTAAACCCTTAGTTAACAGGTCTGTAATCATCATATCAGTAGCAATATGTTTAGTAGACACTCTTTGTTTCTGAACTTCCTCCTTAATGGCAAAATACTTTAATTCCATATGTTTGGCACCTTTTGAATATTTATTGTTTTTGGAGAACAACACTGCAGCGGAATTGTCACAGTAAATTTTTAGCGGCTTGGTAATGGTGTTGACAACCCCAAGTCTTGAAATAAAATTTTGCAACCATAAAGCATGAACTGTGGCTTCAAAACATGCCACAAACTTTGCTTCCATAGTGGATGAAGCAATGACAGACTATTTAACACTTTTCCATGATATTGCTCCATTTGCTAAAAGAAACAAATAACTAAATGTGGATTTTCTACTATCAAGACATCCAGCAAAATCTAAATCTGAGTATCCAATCACCTCTAAATGATTAGACCTTGTATACATGAGCATATAATTCTTTGTTCCTTATAGGTACCTCAAAACTTTCTTTGCAGTTTTCCAATGGGCAATTCCTGGATTGCTTTGATATCTGCCTAATATTCCAACTGCGAAACTGATATCCGGTCTTATACATGTTTGCAGATACATTGTACTACCCATAACTGAAGCATAACTCCATTTCCTTTCATTCTACATCAATTTTTGGACATTACATGAGACTAAATTTGTCCCCTTTTCAGATAGAAACTATTCTTGCTGAACATTTGTTCATGTTAAATCTCTCTAAAATTCTTTCGATATAAACTTTCTGAGACAATCTTAACAATCCTTGTGATCTATCACGAGAAATTTCAATTCCTATCACATAGGATGCCTCTCCCATATCTTTTATTTCAAAATTCTTAGAGAGAAAATCTTTAGTCTCATACAATATACCCAAATCATTAGCAGCAAGTAAAATATCATCAACATATAGGATAAAAAGAAAAATAAACTTACTCCCACTGATCTTTCGGTATATACATTGATCAACAATGTTTTCTTTAAAACCGAAAGATGTTATGGTATCATTAAACTTGAGATACCATTGTCGGGAAGCTTGTTTAAGCCCATATATTGACTTCTTAAGTTTACATACTAATTGACCTTTTGTTGAGAAACCCTTAGGTTGGTCCATAAACACTTCCTCTTCAAGATCTCCATTAAGAAAGGCTGTTTTCACATCTATTTGGTGTAACTCTAAATCATATTAAGCCACCAATGCCATTATAATTCTTAATGAGTCTTTCTTTGAGATAGGTGAAAAAGTTTTCTTATAATTGATGCCTCCTTTCTGAGTATAACTCTTGGCAACAAGTCTGGCTTTATATCATTTGATATTACCATTTGAGTTGCGTTTGGTTTTAAAAACCCATTTACACCCAACTCATTTAGAACCTTCTGGCAATTCAACGAGATCCCAGACTTTGTTATCTTCCATGGATTTCAACTCTTCTTTTATGGCATCAATCCACTTTTCAGACTCAGTACATTTTATGGCTTGTGAGTAAGAAACTGGATCTTTATTAATTCCAATATCAACATTAGACTCTTGCAAATAAACCACATAATCATCCGAAATGGCCGACTTTCTTTCTTTTTGAGATCTCCTTAAAGCCATTTCTTGTAATTCATATGCAACAGTTGGCTTGAGTTAGTTTCTTGCGAGTGAGTTTCTTCATTCAAATGTTGTTTAGTATTTTCATTAATTAGTGGAACAATATTTAGATTAGTGTTTGTTCCTTCATTCAAATATTGTTCAGTATTATTTTAATCCTCATTAGTTACTAGAACAATATTTGGAACATTTATGGATGAAAAAGTCTTTATGGTTAGTGGAACATCTAACCTTACTTCCTTAATATCCATATTTTGTAGTTCATCACTCTCACTAACTTCACCATTTTCAATGAATCTAGCATTTCCAGTTTCAACAATTCTAGGACTATGGCTTGGATAGTAAAACCTAAATCCTTTAGATTTCTCTAGGTAACCAATAAAGTAACCACTTATCGATCGAGAATCTAATTTCTTTTCATGTGAATCATATATTCTTGCCTTTGCTAGGCAACCCTAAACATACAAATGTCTTAAGCTAGGTCTCTTTCCAGTCCACAGTTCAAAAAGAGTTTTTGGAACTGCCTTACTAGGGATACTGTTTATAAGATACATTGCAGTTTTAAGGGCATACATCTATAAGGATTTAGGTAGTGAGGAGTTACTCATCATACTACTAACCATATCCATTAATGTCCTATTTCACCTTTTTGCCACACTGTTTTGTTGAGGTGTGCCTGGCATAGTATATTATGCACATATGCCATGTTTTTCGAGGAATTTTGCAAATGAACCTGGACATTGTCCTGACTCATCATATTTCCATAGTATTCACCACCTCTATAAGATCTTATGATTTTTGCCTTTTTGTCTAATTGCCTTTCAACCTCAGTTATATATACCTCAAGGGCATCTAATGCTTGAGATTTTTCTTTAAGCAAATAAACATAACCATAACATGAAAAATCATCAATAAATGTGATGAAATACTTTTCTCCACTAAAAGATGGAGCATCAAAAGGTCCACAAATATCAGTGTGTATGATTTCAAGAAGCTGAGTGCTTCTTGTGGCTTCTTTCTTATTATGTCTGGTTTGCTTTCCCTTTATGCAATCCACACATACACTTAGATAAGTAAAATCTAGATATGGAAGAATCTCATTCTTTACTAATCTTTCTAATCTTTCTTTGGATATATGACCCAAATGTTTATGCCACAAGTAAGTAGAATTTTCATTCACAGCACTACACTTAATTTCAACATTACTGTGAACAACAAGCAAGGATTCAGCAAATTTATCATTAAGTTTCAATTTATATAAACCATCAGTAAGAACAGTAGAACCAATACAAAAAGTGTTCTTAAATAGATTGAAACAACCATGTCCAAAATCTCCTTTAAAACTAATAACATCAAGTTTTGAAACAAAAACCAGGTTCCTAGAAATTGAAAGTACATAAAGAGTTTCTAAAAGATCTAGTTGATAACCAGAACTCAAAATTAATCGATAAGTCCCTATGCCTTCAATTGGAGCCTTCATACGGTTTCCCATAAAGAGAAAATTATTATTTGGGTTTATGGTTCGAATCGTAAGAAATCCCTGCATAATGTTGGAAACATGAATTGTAGCACCAATATTAAGCCACCAAGAATTCAAAGGAACTTCAGATAAGTTTGATTTGAAACATATAGAAACATAATATTTACCTTTCTTTTTGAACCAAGCTTTACGTTTCTGGCAATCTTTCTGCCAGTGTCGTATCTTCTTACAGAACTTGCATTGGTCTGCCTTTTGTTCCTTTTGATTCACTTGTGAAGCATTAGCAGACAACTTCCTTTTCTTAAATTTGTTGGCTTTCACTTTCAGTCCTTTACCAGCTTCTTGATACAGTAGGTTGACAGTGTGACTCCCTTGTTTCTTCAATCTTGCTTCCTCTTGAGTAAGCTTACTGGACAATTTATTAACATCCCACTTTTCCTTCATAGTGTTATAGTTAATTTGAAAAGATCCATACTCAGGAGGTAGGGAATTCAAAATGAACTGTACCATAAATGACTCATCTACTGTTATTCCCAATGTCTTTAACCTTGCTGCAATATTAGTCATTTCAATAATGTGGTCCTGCATACTTCGTGACCCAGTATACTTCATGGTCGTGAGTTCTTCCATAAGGGTATCAGCAAGTGACTTGTCTGCATAATGAAATCATTCTTCCACAAATTTCAAGTATTGTCTTGCACTTTCAGTTTGTGGAATAGTTATCTTAATGTTGTTGGCAATAGTCATTCGCATGAATATAAGGCTTAAACTATTAGACCATTCCCATGCCTTATGGTATAATTTCTCTTCCTCGTTACTTTCATCTGTAAGAGCAGGAGGTTGATCCTCTAATAATGCCAAGTCAAGATCCAAAACACCTAAGTGAAAATTGACTTGTTTACTCTATTCAGAAAAATTCAAACCATTGAAAATGGAAATAGACGAAGTTTGTGAATGAGAGAAATAGCTACAAAATTATACATAAAATGCTTACATTATAACAAATTCATTATGGATTCAAAATAAATAAACATTAAATATATTATAGTTCCCCTTTGGGTGGATACTATAATATATTATCATAATTTAAAATGTCAATGATAATTAGTTACAAGTAAATAAATATTTCAAATCAAATGCATATTTGTCATCTTTGGATGTACAAATATATTGACCAAAATATTAATTTACTCTAATTATGTTTAATCTTTCATACAATAATTAAGCTCACTTTTGGGTGAATTAGAAGGCTATGAAATATTAAACATCAATTTATCATTAACTTTATTTACCCATAGGCATTTCATTAAATACTATGGGTAATTAATTTATTTATGCATGTTATCATCATAATTTGGTCACTTTGGTGACTAACAAACAATATTTATAAAATTCATGCATAAACTAAAACTTTATTTTAATAATATGCATTTATATAAAATAGTAATGCAGAAACTTCATATGTAAATGCAATCAGAAAATTTCATTATTCTTTATATATACACACAAATCTAATATGCATATCAATCAAATTTTTAATGTCAATTATCCAATAACATGTATGTCATTAATTTAAACATTAAAACAACCATGGCCATCAAATTCAAATATTAAAACAACTGAATCCATGAACATTAATAAACATTAAACATTATATTTTTAATAAACATCAACAACCCAAACATCAATTTAATAAACATTAATTGCAAACAAAACATCAATTTAATAAACATTAATGAGATAGAATTGTACATATTGGATAATGAAAATATTCCATTATTTCATTATTTTAGTGGTATGGCCACTTTGGTGAGTTTACGATTATTGAGTTTGAATTTACGATTATTTTACAAGTTGGATAATCCAAACATCACATACCACCGAATCGTAAACTTCATAATTGGCCACCGATTTGGAAAAAGAATACCAAAATCATGAATTTCAAAAAGTTCATAACTTTGGCCACCGATTTGATAATCAAATTAAAATAAATTCAATTTTTTTTTTAAATAAACATTAATAGGCTGAAATTCAAAAGAGAATAATAAGAAAATACTTTATGAACATAAATAGAAAAATTATATGTTCAAAAATGTCGCTCTACATATAAAAATTTTATGGAAAACAATTAATTTATCCTAATAATTAATTGTTAAAAATCTTAAAAATATAATTCTCATAATTGAAATTAAAAATATATACCTGAAAAATTTAATGCGATTGACATGATGCAAACTTTAAGAATAAATTGATTTCTCTCCCTTGACCCTTTTATTTACGATGACTTAATTGATAAAATAACTCTTATTTTAATATATGTGTATGTGTAAACCCTAATGGGTAGAGAGATGACTAATTTATAATTATTACAACTTAATCTAATACGTCCATCACATAATCAAATGAACGGTCAAGATTAATTAGCTATTTAATTATTATTTGCGCTTTATGGGTAGCCTAATATTAGGCCACATTCTAACAAAAGTTATACTAGTTACAAAAACTAGTATAAACGCATAATTTATGCAAGTCATCACATTTTATACACAGACTAGAATTGTATAAATTGATCTTGAGTATAAAATATATTTAGAAAATTTCAATTTTTTCTTAGATTAAAAAATTGTTTCTCTTAATTAAAAATTTAAAGTGGGCATTGTTGATTGAATATAATTTACTTGTGTCTAAAAAATAACAAACAAGCAATCCCCCTTCGTTGGTAGAGCATAATTCTCTTAACTAGGAAGTATATATTTCTCTTGTTTCTAATCCAAATATTACATATAATATATCAAATTAAAGATTGTAATGTCTATTTTCTATAGAATTTAAAATCATATCATTTCAATGTCTTTGAAAGAAAGTTATAAAGGTTTAAAGTAGGGCATTTAGACATGATTAAAAAGGCAGGAAATAAAAAATTTAATGCATAATGCAATAAATCTGTTTTTCATCAAAATTAAATATCCAAATTCATGTTTCTAACGTCAAACTCTGATATCAATGTTAGAAATTGACATTGAATATCAAACTAATTACCCAAGATTACAAATCAAATTAATTCCCGAACTTATTTTATAACGAAATAGAATACAATTACCTGGAATTAAATAACTTACCTTCTACAGAATCAACTGAGGAGAGAGAGTTTTAGTTTTAATTCTTAAGTTTCTTTTTCCTACTGTTATTTTTGTAACCTTGGAACAAAATTGAAATGATGTTTCCTTTTTCTTTGTCTATTTTTGGTAATTGCAAGAGCAGTTACCAAGTTATGGAGGCAACTGCTCCAGTAGTTACCTCTTCTAGGGTTATGGGCCGGGTCCCATCATGGAGCCTAGCCCAAAAATCCATTACTCTCCTTCTTGTAGGTAAATTTGATTTTTGAAATTTCATTTGTAGCTTTGAATGTTGTTTTTGGATATTTAATTGAATTACTGCTTGTTTAGTTAGGGTTAAAAAGAGATTTTTTTTTTTAATTTCAATTCCTGCCAACAAAAAGTATTAAAGAATTTTGTTATCAAGAGAAAAATATGTAATTAATTAATAAAATCAATGGATTGATAGGTAGAATAATTTATAGATCATTATCATTAAATTGACAGGATACCCATGCATTTTTACAAAGAAATCTTGACCTGAATTTACTATAATTGCTTTGAGCAGTATTGGAGCTCTTAAAGCGCTTTTAATAGTTGTAGATTATTTAAAAAGAAAATATAAATGAAAAATCTTAAAAAGACAAAATTTTTATATCAATCTACAAATTAAACATTTAGCAAAATTTAGTACCCCAATAGTTGTTAGATTATATAGAAAAGGTCTTTAAGTGATTCTATATGGATAAAGTACATTGATTGAGTACCCCATAATTCTTAGACCACCTGATGTGAATATGAATCCATTTTGACCTCAAGAAGATAGTGAAGATATTATCGGTCTTGAAATATCATATCTTAATGCAATATGTACATTAATGTACCTTACTATTGAGTACCCCATAAGTACATCGATTGAGTACCCCATAATTCTTAGACCACTTGATATGAATATGAATCCATTTTGAACTTGAGAAGATAGTGAAGATATTATCAGTCTTGAAATATCATATCTTAATGCACATATTGCATTAATGTACCTTACTATTATTATAATGTCTAATATAATAGTTTTTATTAATTTATTAGCAAGATATAGTTCTTCTCCATCCCAAAGACAATTGGAATGATATAAAACATATATTGAGATATATTAAAGGAACTATTGATATCAACTTATTTTATTCATGTGAATCCTGATCACAATTGGATGGCCATGCAGTTGCAGGATCTTTTACTTGATTCACATAAAGTTTGATCTAGACATATTGTTTATTTATTTATGGTAATACATATATCTTTTAACATTCTACAAAATAGAAAACAATTGTTACTTCTTCCAATCATGCTAAATATTGGCAATTCATGAGGCAAGTCGAGAATGCATATGATTGAGAATTTTGACCCAACACATTCAAAAAACATCTGATCTCTCATTTGTTAAAGGTCTAATAGTGATATATAAAGATAATGTTGCATGTATTACATAACTCAAATGAGCTTATATTAAAGGAGACACAACCAAACATATTTCACCCAAATTTTCCTTCACATATGAACTTTAGGAGAAAGAAATCTAGAAGTTCATCAACTTCAGTCTGTTGCAATGTAACAAATTTGTTTACAAAGGAACTTCCTATCATGGTTATCAAAATTGGAATGGTTTGTCCTGTTCAACTAAAAATTGAGAATTGGACCTAAGGCGGGTCTGATTTAGGGCATAAAACTGATTTAATTAAGAATCAGGTAAAATCTAGCGTATCAGCCAGGAACTCAATGAGCCAGGTGACCTGGTATGGGTTTTCTTGAGTTTCTGAGTCATGAAACCCAGAGGTAAAAAAAAAAAAAAAAGCTTTGGTTCAAATCTGGTAGCCTTGAGTCTTTGTTGTTGTTGTTTTCTTTAGGGCAACAGTGATGAAAATGAGGCTCCCTGCTACTTTAGCTTATTGATCCAATTATAAGTAATTGCAAAAGCAAAAGAGAATTTGATTTTTTGTCCCAAGAATTTGGGGTATAGTGCATCTAAATATATAATTCATAATTCTTGAAATCTCAAACAAGGAAAGAAGAAGTGGGAGAGAGATTTTTAGTTATTGTTTGAATTTGATAGTTTTTTGTAAGAAATTTTTGTTATAGTTGGAGGCTTAGATTTGAATATCCAGATACCTTGAAGGTTAATGAGAAATAGATTTTCCAAGTTGCTTTTGGTCTTTTCAAGGAGGTTTGGTGTAATAGTAAGATTATTTTCATGACTCAACTTCTAAGCTGCCATAGTCCTAAGGCATGGGCAGCCATAAGGGTACTAACCACCCGTAGAACCTGTAAGCACTAGTAATCAATCTCAAATCAATAGCATAGTGGACGCAACTATAATAATATTCGAGGATCACAACATGTACTAAAGAAACACTTCCAAATCCACCACCATTATATCTCTAGTTTATATAAACCAATACAAATCCTCCCAAAATCTTTCTCATAGACATAAAACTATACTTATAGTCAATATCATAATATAAGTTTATGCACATACTTATACTTAAATTATACATTCAATACTAAAACTTATATTATCATTAGCATTCTTCATTTTATCATTACTTATCATACATAACTTATTGTATATATTAAGTATAATATGTCATTTACACACATGGAGATCTAGGACTTTGTAAACATATACATATATGTACACAACAAAAGTAAGATTTTACTTTGTTACACTTATCCCAAATGAAGAAGGATACTTAAGAACCCTTTTGCTACCTTACTACATTCCTAAAAAAAAAAAAAAAGTAAAGGAATGGTGGGTGAGACTACCTCAGCAAGTAAGAAATATACTACTATACTAGTGAGGTATGATATTCAACATCGGCTCACAAGGATGGTATTCAATTCTCATATAAAGAACAAATATATTCAAGCTTATCAAATCAAATGGCAAGTAGTAAATAACTTTTAGGTCACATATATCAAATAACATTTAATCATATGGAACAAATATCAATTTCTAGCAAAAATCATACAATTAGAAGAGGAGTACTTCCTTACAAGCTTCAATCTTCAATATTATAAGGCATGAGATGGGCTAGATCCCAAGGCTAGAATGTTATACTCTTCCTAACTAGAGTTTAGAAGTCATACACATTTATGGGTTCAGATATTATACTTGATTCGTGGATACAGTATGTGCACAGCCTAATGTTAACTCACATCAATTAGAGATTTCTACTCTAAAACTTAGGATTTCTTATAGAAGAAATGTAAGTAGCAAAAGGTTGACAACACATCTTCGATAACAAAGATCATTTCATATCTTCAATACACATACTATCAAAGGGTTCTCATAAATAATTTCAAGTAAATACAATATCAAGTCAATTAGGAATATTACAAAAGTAATATATTAAAGGTACGTTGAATAAATATCAAGGAAACAAAGTCACAAGTATAATAGTATACCTTTCACTCACCATAAACCAATGCACTTCTTTACAACTAGCAAAATGCGTGCTCACACTCTTTCTCATCACCCTCTCCCCTTTATCACCTTGAGGAGTTACAATTAATTAAATTTATAATAATAATAATAATTTAATTAATTTAATTGTTACTTATTATCATAAAAATAATTTTAATTTCAATAGTCTTTTAGCTAATTTTTACAATTAATCCACAATACTAGTTTGAATTCTTATTAATACCAAATTAGAATATTAACTATAATTTAATCCATCACTAATATCGACTTTACCTTTCAATTCCTAATTATAATTTATTAGTTTTTTGACACTTGACCAATGGTTAATTAATCAATTTTTCCCATCTTTATGTATCTCAATTAATTCATTTTAGTAGGGCTGGCAATTCGTGTCATATATGTATAATCACGTCGTCTCAAGACACATTTATAATACAAAAATGGTCAACCCGCATACGACCCGCTTAACTAATCATGTCAAAATATCAAATCCAAACATAAGCATATTTATTAACTATGTTATACGAGTTGACTCGTGTAATCCATTTAAAAAATTAAATTTTAAAAAATATATTTGTTGAATAAAAAATTAACTATCTAAATTCCAAATAATATATTTTTTAAATATAAAATGACTCAAATTGCATATTTGTACCTTTATAATTATCTTGTCATATATATATATATATATATAAAGAGAGAATAAATGTATTTATTCATATCATATACTATCTGTTAATCTATTAACTAGTTTCAATAAATGTGTTTAATCGTGTCATTGGTGGGTTAGACAAGTCAATCCGTTTAAATCTATTTTTTTTTTCATTTCATAAACGGGTTGAATCTTTTATGACCCAATCTTTTTATCCCAAATCTAAATTTGTTTAACTACGTGTGATGTCGTGTCGTTTATTCGAGTCATGTTAAAAATTGCCAGCCCTATATTTTAGCTTAAAATAAATTAAATTTCAACTTTCTTTTTTTTTTTTCCTAATCTTAATTAATGCCTTAATTACAATTTAAATAACAACTCAACTAATTAATGAATTACAAATCAAATTATAACGGAACAATTTTTAATATACCTTAAATATACCTAAAACGTATACTAATTTCAATTTGTTACTATTTCAATTTAATTTACCCCGAATTTATATATGCTTCAACTTCCAATTCTTTTGCTAATTCATATATTTTAACTAGTGGAAAGCCCGTCCCATGCATGGTTTAATATAATTTTATATTTAAGTTATTATTTTAAATTTATAAATAAAATAATCTTCATATAATAATATAATATGGATATAAAACTTTACATTATGTAATTTTACTTTGTATATTATTTTTAAATTTTCATATTTTAAAATCTCAATATAATATAAAAAATAAAAATTTGAGCTCTCATATATTCGCTTGTTGATGAATCAGATCTCAAATTTATTTGTACATAACTCATTTTCTAATTGTAATTTGTACTTATTCTTTTTCCCTTCATTTTCATAAAAATCGCAAAACCATATAGACCTTTTGATTTCTACAAAGAGAAGAAAAAAATTAATTTTAGTTTCTAAATGTGCATGTACATACTATAATATAATTACTTGAAATTCAAAAAAACCTTCATAAAAAAATAAAAAGAGAGAACATTGAATAATAAAAACATTAGAAGATAAATGGAGACTTATTAAATGAAAATGAAAAATGAGAGAGAGAAAGATAAAATTATTGTCAAATGAAAGTAAATAATGAGAAAATCAAAGATGGAAATCCAATTTTATATCCCAAAAATAAACTCTAAAATTAAATTGAAATAATTAGGATGTTAATGATGATGAATATATAATCAAATTGAATAAATCGCTGGTTAAGATGTATTTATAATCAATTTCAATATATTTAATATAATTAATTACAATATATTAGTGTAACGTAAAATTTATGGCTTACTTACCATGTGGATCAATAGAAAAATAACATATGGTAAATATATTTCATATGGTAAAATCTAGAACATCCTCTCTCTCTCTCTCTCTCTCTCTCTCTCTCTCTCTACACACGCACACACACACATTAGATTACTTTTAAATGAAAATCTTATTATTTATTCATATATTTATTAAGTTTGAAAATTACATATCTTATAAAAATTAAAATAAAAATATGATCACTTTTAAATATTTGTAACCACAATAATAAAAATAATATTAATTGTCATTATAACTATCTAAATATTAACACTAAATAGTATATATGCCACGAAGACCAAAATTAAGGGAAATAAATAACATAAAAACTAATCGCGTAGATTAACATAAAGGAAAATAAATAACATGTGAATCAATGAATGCAAACACATGGTGAATATAAGCTACATGACAAAAATTAAGACATTCTAAGTCAAATAACATGTGAACCAATAGAATGTTAACACATGAAAAAAGTTAAGACATTCTAAACCTGCTTTATATATAAATATTAGATTTTAATTCAGTTAATAATCTACCTAATCAAGCTTAATCCACACTTATACAAAATTATATTCACCATCCCCCGAAGCCCAACCAATTTCTTGTCAATTAAATCCTCTAATTTCCAATTTACTTAATAATTTATTTTTTTTTTAGACTTATTTTACCCTCAATTAAATTCTCAAATTTTGAAGTCAATTGTCAACATATCTAGTTAGCCCAATTTCTTATTCATTTGAATTTACAAACTATTTTCAATAATTTCCTCAAAGAGACCGAGACTCTCCACCAATAATCAAATAAATTTCATGAACTATACGCTATATTATCAATTCCTTCACCAATATACATAGTAGAACCAAAAAATATTAAATCATAAAATTTTCCCCAAATTAGTTTTCTTTCGGCCGAAATCTAAGCCCACAAAAACCCAATAATTGATCAAGAAAATCATACACTCACTCCTACTATCCATCTAAGAAGCAAAGTATTTTAATGCTTACCTTATATTTTTCTTTTTTAATTTGGCCTTGAGTTGGCCGTAGTTCCTCTTTCCGTGGCTTAAGCCTCTTCCTTTTCTTTTTTGCTCTTAAGTATCTATTATAAAGAAAGTTAACAATGAAAAGGTGAATTGAAATGAAAGTAGAGAGAGGTGGCGGTGGGTTTTATTATTATTATTATTATTATTATTATTATTATTATTATTATTATGGAAGCTTGGTGTCAAAATGGTGTTTAACATATGTTGTCCTTATGCACCAAGAAGGGGTTGAATTGCTGACAAATTAAAAATTTAAAATATGGAGAGATTAGAGAGGAAGAAGGAGAACACAAACAATTTATGGTGGTTCGGGTACAACAAACCCTATATCCACTCCTCAATTTCGATTGGGTTTTCCCACTATAGCTAACCTTTAAAATGGAGTTTTCACAAGTTCTATCACATCCCACTTTCAAAATAGATGGTCCTAAGGCATGGGTAAGCCTAAAACTATCAAAAACCCATAGAATCCATCTAACTCTACAAACAAACAGTACACCTGCAGAGCGCCAGCTGTACCTCTAACAACTCCCAAGATCCAAAACCTATAAAAAACTATACTCCCAATAATTTTCTCCCTTATATCCTCAACTTCTATGCCAATTCAAATCCTCCCAAAGCTTCTCTCATACACACTAACATACATTTGAGGCCAAATTTGTACATTGATTTTACATTTTTTTATACGCATCATTCCATATCATTGTCTTTAAATTTCATTATCAACTTCATATAGTTAAAAGTTCCTAAGCCACCCATAATTCACACATGATATAATATTATTATTTTAAGGTTGCTAGGACCCTATGGAGCATCTAGATTATATACAAAAATTAACAACCTATATACATATATATAATGTTTAAAAAAATATGTTCTTCTTCACTTAACTTCGAGCCTAAAGTGAGGATAAGTACTTGAGCTCATTAAATAGACTCACTTTCCTGTAAAAAAAATAGGTGGGGTGAGTTGAATACTCAGCGAGTAAAAATTATACTATCATACTTGTGAGGCATAAATTATAACTTGGGCTCATAAGAACGATAGGCATTGTAGGGAAAATAATATTTACAATACCACTTGGAATCATACTTGCGATGAATGACATTTGTATTGTGATATGACTTGTTAATGAAATGCACTTGCAAACATACATGAAGCTTTATAAGCTTCCTTACAAGCTTATTAAAGAAGAGGCTCCCTTGTCAACCATGCTACTATTTGGTATTCATACATAGGTCTTATGAAATTATACTTGATGAACTTGATATTTGAATTACTTAATGAACTTGATGTATGCTTCACTTGATGCATTTGACACATGAATTATTTGATGCATGAGTTATGTAACACTAACATAGAACATGTTAAGGAGTAAATGATATTTACGCTTTAAAGAAAATAGAATTTCAATATAGGAATCAAGAATGTAATCGCACATAAGAATTTCAAGAACATCAATGAACTTTGAAGGTCAATAAGTAGTAGAAATCATGGAAATAGTTCACAAGCATAATAGTATAATAGTTACTCACCTTAGCTATATTGTTTTCCTTACACACTTATCCTTTCAATAAAATCAATTGCAACATCCCTCAACCTCTTCATTTTCCCCTTCTTATTGTCCCTTAGGCTCCTTTACAAAACCAACACATATATACATTAAGTTTAATTTTCGTAGACAAACACATCACAACATTGAAACTAAAAACTTGCTTATAGTCTCTTTCTTGACCTAGCCTACTTATTCCTACCATATCTTAAGTTATACTACCCCAATTTACTTGATTCTTAAGAAATTGGAAAGATAATATATAAAGGTACATCATGTTAAAATTTCAGCTAATTTTTGATCCTACACAAAATTTGGTGTAATTTTCCAATCCTGCCCTACATTACTATTCTAGACAGATTGAGCTACTCCTAATTTTTCCACTATAACTTCCTATTTCCTTGGTTAAATGCTACATTTCTTTCACTTAATTGAAATAGACATCCTAAATATTATTTTATCTATTGATCATAATCCAGTTCTGTCTTAAAGCCGCTCAAAATTTCATTTCAATCTTTTATACTCCAATTAACCTTGCACACATGGGTAGTCCTATTTCTGCCTAAACAAATCCCAACCTATTGTGAATTTCTTGAAACCCTTTCACCCTAATAAACTAGTTATGTAGATAAACAATTAATTAGTTTCGATCTTACAATAATTCTCCCTTTAAGACCCTCAAGTCTAAGGCTCAATTTTTGTCTCTTTAATGACCCTGCTTACAAAGTCAGCCTCATTTCAGGCTTAATAACTCTCTACTCCTTGAAATGAAGCCTCAAATTCCAACAGTTAGCTCCCCCCTACCAATATATTTTCTCTTCTTTAGCTTCTCAAAATTTTCTAATAGGGTTTTATATTCTAACATTAATTTGCATTTTCAATAAGATTTCTAGTTTTTATATATCTCTATAAGGCTATCCCTTAGTTATTACAAATTAATTACACTCTAAGCATCTTCCAAAAGCATGACTGAACCATACTCTAGCCTAATCTTTAGGTTTTTCTTTCTTTCATTACTTATACTTCAAATTTCTCCACCCAATACCCTTAATGATACTCCTTTCTTCCATTCACTTATCAATAACCATCTCTCACTTCAAATCCTAACTAACCAAATAGAATAGAGAGGAACAAAAAAAAAAAATTCAATCAAACACAAGTCATATACTCAATTTCATCAAAGGAAAGGAAACTTGAACTAAATCTTATCTTATCTTGCTTTCTTTCTTTTTCTTTTCTCCTTTTCCTGATTTCCCCCTCTTCTTCCTTTTTATCTTTCTTTTCCTTTCCTTCTACATTTTTTTTAGTGTTTTTAGTGAATGAGTTAGTGTTAGGTAAATCGTACTTATCCTATACTTGTATGTTCTAATTTTTTTTGTTTTTGATTTATTTTATTATCTAAAATCACCAATTAATCCCATTTATTCAATCCTAAGCTTGGGATAGTAGCCACATCTCTAGTTACAAATATATATATATATATATATATATATATATATATATATATATATATATATATATATATATATATATATATATATATATATATATATATATATATATATATATATATATATATATATATATATATATATATATATATATATATATATATATATAATTTTCTAACTAGGTTAAGTCAAATGAATCATCGCTAGTCAACTAACAATTACAATTGTGTCATTTATTAAGCTTTATTTATCCTAAATTACTTAATTATTGTCTATTAATATTTTTAATCAAAATTTTAGGGTTCTAACACTATAATTAACTATTCTCCTATTAAATCTTTCTAAGTCAAAATATATGAAAATCCTGGTATCGAAATTCATTGATTTCGAAATTCATGTACTGATTTTACTTAAGTATTTTCTATACTTACTTTTAACTTAATTCTTGATTTCCACTACTTCTAACCTCCTCATATTTACTTAAAATCTCTAAATAAATTCTAAGAACCTCTCTCTAAAGTTAGAATTCACTAATTATGCTTTTAGCATCTCCATTTTTGAACCCAAACTCTTTTTAGAATTTTGTTTCCTAACTACTTACTTTTCTTCTTATATCTCTTATTTTACTCAATTTTACACTACACTTGGAGCCTCTGGTGATCGAGGGACACCTAGGGTGTTACAAGTTCATTTCCAATTTAGTGTTTAGACTCATATTAAACCCTACAAGTGTTTTCCCAATACTCACACTTAAACCTTACAAGTGTTTTCCTAAGGCTCACACTCAAGTATGAACAAGAGTTTTCTAATGTTCACTCCGTAACCTAACAAGTGTTTTATGGCTAACACCTAACCTTTAGAGTTTTCAAGCTAACCATAAACACAAAGTGATGAAATTAAAAGTTTAAGGCTCTAGAAATGAAATTGGAAGAGTTTGGCGGCTTAGAGAAGTTGTTAAACTTCATTTAAAGACTTTGGAGAAAGCATTTATAGCTTCCCTCCTCCAAATGGCAATTACAAATAATGTCATGGCCAAATCATTCTTGGCAGATAGAAAAATTCACATTAGATGCACTGTTAGAGTAGAATCACAGTCATGGAGTCTTAGTCACAGTTGTGATATGCATTTCGCGTTCGCAACTAATAAATTACAGTCGTGATTTTCAAATGTCTAAAATGGCTAGTGATGTGTGGCAGGTTTCTAAGTTGATCATGTGTCTACTGGAATGGTCATCTAACTTATGAGTATTGCGGCCGTGCTTCTAGTATTACAAGGGCAAAATGCTTTTAGCGCTCTAAGTTATGGTCGCGATGGAGGGTATGAACCTTACTATATCTCAAATGTATTTTATCCTTTAATTAATCACAGTTGAGATTTGCTGATTGCAGGCGCAATATTGATGTTGCAGTCGCAACTTATAGGTGCACCATAACACGTAGAGAATTTTTAGAATTTCTTGATTTTTTAATCTTTTCTAAGTATTTTACTTGCAAAATAAACACTTAATGTAGACATTAATATTATTCAATTTAATTATCAAGATCAAAATTGAGATTGACTAAATTAGATACCTAATTTAGGTCAACAATCTTTCACTTTTTGATTTTGATAATTAAATTGAAATTTCAAATAAAAATTAAGTGCAATTACAAGACACATACTCCCCTAGTCAATGCTCCCTAAAATTAAAGAATTTTTAAGTTAAATTCTCTCCCATTCTCTCCCCTTAGTCACAAATTTAATTTCTTACATTTTCTCCCCTTTGTCAAGATCAAAAAGAGGGGTTTAGGAGAGTAGGCTTATGGATTGAAGGTGAGAGAATAAAATAAGTAAGGAATTAAACAAGCAAATAAGTAACAAGAATTAAGCAATAAATAGTAGACAAAGATCAATAAAAAGAATTTTGCATTTATGTACATAATAAATCAAATCAATTAAGAGTGCATGAAATGCAAGTAAATAAGCATAAAAATTTAAAATAAAGAGTTCCCATCAAGCATTTCAAACTTCCTTTGTGGTGGATTTGAGACACACTTGCAAGAAAAGAAATTTATCTTTGCTTTAGTACCCAAGCATACTTAGATCCTAGTGGGTTAGTCTTGGAAGGATCCTCAAGCTTTAAGAGAGACTTCCTTATATAACAAAATACATTGACATTGAAGCTTGGCATGAAATGAGCTTCAATTTACAACATTATCACGTGAATACATACAAGAGAAAGTGTGGTGTTGTGATTGTGGGTGCTTTTGAGTATGCCTTTTATTATATATATATATATATATATATATAACCTTTCACAATTCTTTTCAGATTGAAAAGTTTTATGTGTGCTTTACCCTCATTGTTGATTACTTCTATGCTAGAAGTTTGAGGAGTAGATGCTTTGATAAATGATGGAAGGAAGGATATGGAAGTTGATGAACCATCAAAGCTAAGACCATGTCTCATAAGAAGTGGTCTTTGAGATACAATGAGTGTATCTAAAGCTTCCTTTCCTTTATGAAATTTAGAAATAGAGGTTCCTAATTCTTTCAACCTCTAATTTTAAAGAATTGTTCTCTTTGTGTAAAGATTCAAATGAGAAGGTTTTTGAAAAAACTTCATTCAAAATTTTTTTGAGATTAACATTTCAAATTTTTAAGCTTAAAACAAGTTTCTCAATATCTTTAAAACTCTCCTCAAGTTTTGAACATTTTTCTTTACAAATTTTAATTTTTGAAAAATATTTTTCATATTTTAAGAGAATAACCTCCATAAGTTCATCATCAACAATATCATCAATGTCATCACAAGAATAAGAAGTATATCATACCTCATTTGAAGAGTCTTCCAAAGCCATGAAATATAAATTTGCAATTTTATCTTCTTTTTCATCGTTGGAAGAGTCCTCATCCCATGTCACTTTGAGACCTTTCTTCTTCTCCTTGTCCCACTTCTTTTTCTTTTTAGGACACTCCATTTTAATGTGGTGTTGCTTGCCACATTCATTGTAAGTTACATTCATTTTTCTTGTATTTGCTTCAGTTGGAGTTCGAGGAGAGCTTTCTAAATGACCTCTTCTCTTTGTTTCTACTTTTAATGATCTCCTTGACTCTCCTTGATATTATTATCAACTCCTCATCTTCATCATCACTCTCATTGGAGTCACTTTAACTCTTAATATTGTGTTGTTCTTTAGTAGAGCATTTTAGAGCAATTGATTTCTTCTTCTCACCTTGGACCTTTTTTTTCTCTAAGGACATTTCATGAGTGAGTACTTTACCAATGAGAACATCCATTGGTAGCTTTCTTAGATCATTAGCTTCTTCAATTAAAGCCACTTTAACCACAAATTTCTTATTTGGAAGGGCTCTAAGGATTTTCTTATTGACATCTTCCAAAGAGCAAACCTTTCCAAATTTCTTTAAGTTTGTGATAATCGCTAGAAGATGATTGGTCATATTTGTTACATTCTTATTAGGTTTGATATGGAAGAACTCATACTGATGGATAATCATTTGCACCTTCTTAGATTTTACTTGTTTGGTGACTTCATGGTAGTCCTCTAATGTCTTCCAAATACTTGTACAATGTTGAACTCTTTCACATTCTTCTCTAGATAAAGAATTTAGAAGAATAGCCATAACTCTTTTATTTTGCCTTTGCTTTTCTTTGTGTCTTGACCCATTCTTTCCTTGGGATCACTTCTTCTGCACCATCAATTATTTTTACGAAGGCTTCCATTCTTCAATTATATTATCCTATACATCAATGATATCACTATTAAGGTAGACCTTCATTCTATACTTCCAATAAGCATAATTGGTGCCATCAAAGTGAGACTTAAGATGATTAGTCCCTTCATAGCCATCTTGATATTTGCTTATACAATTAAACTCTTGGATATGAGTCCAAACCCTGATACTACTTGTTGTTCCTTACGCACTAAGAAAGGGGTTGAATTAGTGGCAAACTAAAAATTTAAAGTATAGAAAGATTAGGGAAGAAGAAGAAGAACATGAACAATTTACAGTGGTTCAGGTATAACAAATCCTACATCCACTGCCTAATCTTGATTAGGTATTTCTATTATGTCTAACCTTTGCAGTGGAGCTTTCACAAGTTCACTTTCAACAATGTTTAGGCTCACACCAAACCTTACAAGTGTTTTTTCGATGCTTACACTCAAATATTACAAGTGTTTTTCTAAGACTTACACTTAAACCTTATAGGTGTTTCCTCAAGGCTCACACTCAAACCTAAACATGAGTTTTCTATAACTTACTCCCTATCCTAATAAGTATTTATGGCTAACACCTAGCCCTTAGAGCATTCAAGCTCACCAACAAATAAAAGTGGTGAAACTAAGACTTTAAGGCTCTAGAAATTAAATTGCAAGGTTTAGCCATTTAGAGAACTTGTTGGACTTCATTTAAGGTATTTGGAAGGAGTATTTATAACTTACCTCTATCAAATGGCTATTATAAATAAGGTTATGGCCAAATCTTTCCTAATAACTAGAAAACCTACATTAAATTTATTGTCAGAGCAGAATCACGGTCACGAAGCCTTGCTGGCAATCGCGATCTACATTTCGCTGTTGCAGCGATGAATTGCAGTCATAATATTTAAATGTTTCAAATGGCTAATGACATATGGCAGGACCATTAGCTAATCATGTATCCATTGGAACGGTCATCTGTCATATGAATATCGCAGTCGCGCTTTTAGTATTGTGGGCTCGAAATGCCTTTAGCACTTTGAGTTGAAGTCATGACGAAGGGCACATATCTCACTGTGTTTCAAGTGTATTTCAACCTTTAATTAAACGCAGTCACGAACAATCTGCATTACGGTCACGATTTACTGATTTTAGGGGTAATATTGATGTTGCGATCGCAACTTATAAGTTCGACATAACATTTCAAGAATCTTTTAAGTTTCTTGATTTTTAATCTTTTCTAAGTATTTTACCTACAAAATAAATACTTAATGTAGACATTAGTACTATTCAATTTGATTGTTAAGATCAAAATTAAGATTGATTAAATTGAATACCCAATTTATTTCAATAACTTAAATGGCTTTGACTTACAATAACGAGCCACCTCACTAAACATGCATTATTTAATTAGGATAAATTATTTATTAACTCATCTCTCATTTTTTAGAAACTAACTAATTAGTCTCTCATTTTTTGTTCCGTTAACTATTTAGTCATTTTGTCTAGTTTTGTACTTTTATGTTAAATTTAATAAAAAATGAAAATGCCTTTTATATATAATAAAAATATTTTTTATTTTATTATTAAAAATAAAAAATTTTAAATTAATAAAAGTAAATAATATCTATATATTTCTATAATAATTATATTTAATATCATAAAATTATTTATTACTATATAATTATATAGTTATTATTTAATTTTATTAATTTGAATTTTTTATTTTTAAATAATAAGATTATATTTATATTTATTACATATAAAAAGAAATTTTAGTCATTTTGCATAAATTTAGCAGAAAAATACAAAAATTAGACAGAAGGACTAAATAATATGACAGAACTAAAATTGAAGGACTAATTAATTAATTTCTCAAAAAGCAGAGATGAATTAGTTAATTAGGTCAAATTTGAGAGATTAAATAGTAATTTGCCCTAATTATCTTTTTTTTTTTTTTAACCATTCAAATATTGCCACCTTATATTTGTAGAGAATTCTATCAAAAATCTCCTTTCCATCCCATTATTATTATTATTATCATTATTAGCTTTTTATAATTTACAGAAAGTATATATATTAATCTCTATTTTAGCATTTCTTTAATTAAACAAATAACGCTTAATTTATTAAATATTTATATGTTATAATTTCTAGTCTACTTAAAATTAATTATTTTGTTTAACAATTTCCTAAAAATTTCCACTAAATTCTCATATTTAGAATTTATTTTTACACTTTAATTTATTTTTCCACTAAAGTCTAAAATGAAGAACAAGCCAAGCTAACCTTGTTGTTTTGAAATTGAAGAGACATTTAGAGTAACACTTTATTAACTTGAATGTGGATGACAGACTAAATGAAAGGAAGTACCCTAAGGAGTGGCTAAAGGATTGATGAAAAGAGACAACTTGGAGATCATGCTCCCAATAAGATATAGGAACATAATAGACTAGCAATGTGAGATATTATGCCTAAGCTCTTTGAGCTAAGCAATGAGACGAATTAACAAAAGATGATGCCAACCTAGAAAGACATGCCCCTACTGTGAGATAAGGGTGTAGAAGACAATATCACTTTAGAGAATGAGCCTCTAGTGAGGAATAATGACTTTGAAAACATGAGACGAAACGGATTGATTGAACCTGATTTGACAAACTTTGAATGATATGAAGGAAGATAACTAGGATGAGCTTTCTCTTTCTCTTTTTCTCTTTTTTTTTATTTTTTTATTTTTTTATTTTTTAGCTTTAACTTTTGACTAAGCCACCTTTTTGGGTTTTCAACTTAGCAAGCTTGGATCAATGAAGTTTGGGAGAAAATATTCCACCATGATTTGCTGCTTTCCTTCACTTTGAGGGGCTTTAACCTTTGAATTTTGGATTTGATGAATCTTGTTACCCCCTTGTTGAGATATATAGTTTGATTTTGTGCTTTAATTATTTTTTGAGAGGTCCATTTTTGGACCTTCTTTGGTTAGGCGCTGGCAAAGCAATTGTTGATGGCACCTCAATTGTGGTGGACTTGTTCATTTCTCTCTTTTTTTTTATTATATTTTTTTCTTTTTATTTTTTTTTTAAAGCTCATCCATGTTTAAAACAAGAAAAGGCAAGTGCACAAATAAATGTGGATGTTTTATTGCAATAGAAAATTTTATTACAAAATAACAAAAAGGAATTGACATGATTGACAAAAAATAAGTGAAAAGGAAAATAAAATGACAGACACAAACTTGAATTTAGACTCAAATTTTGAGATTTGGACTTAGACTTAGGCTTGGAATTCAATCTCAGGTAGGTCAGATTAGTTAAACTTGAACTCTTCCATGTCATGCCACTTGGGGCTGAGGTAAGATGGGGTTGAATTAGGTTCAGGTTCTTCATCACTGTTCAGGTCGGTGGTGAGAAATTCAGGTTGAAATGATGCACTTTGGATGCAATCTTCAACCTTTGATGTGGTTGCAATCAAAGCCTTAAAAGTGGGTAGGTATTGGGTTAACAAGTGGGCTTGGTAGGTTGGAAGTAGATTCTTGATAAGGATGTCCACTTGTTCTTACTCTGTTGGTTTATTTATCATTTAAGCAACTTTAGCCCTCCACCTTATAAGGAACATAGAGAAGGACTCCTCTGGAAGCTGCTTGATGGTTTCTAAATCATGCTTAGTGACATCCACTTCACTGTTATAATTATATTGTTCAACAAAGGCATAGCAGATATCATCCCATAGCCTTTACTTGCTCTTGTCTATTGAAAGGAACCATTTCCTGGTAACATCAGTTAGTGATTGTTGGAACGGTTGAGCGAGGAGCACATTGTTAACTCTTAAAGGTTTCATTGCCCCCACATATATCCTCAGATGGGTCTTAGGGCAAGTAGTTCCATCAAATCTTTCTAGCTCAGGCATTTTGAATTTAGGAGGAAGCTTGGCATTAAGGAATAAGGTTAAACTGTCCATATCAATTAGATCATCACGGTGCTTTAAGGATTTGATGGTTCTTTCCATGGCTTCAAGTTTCTCTATGAGCAATCTAGTGTCTGGATAAGAGAAAACTTCCTCACTTTGGTCTAGATATGAATTGGTTTGGCTAGGATTAGTCTAGTTAAAGATAAGGTTTGGGTTAGAATGGCTAAGGGTGGCTTGGTTAATCATAGCTCAAACTTCCTCAATGATGAATTGCCTTTATTCCTTAAATTGGGCTTGCTAAGCAGTTAGGATAGCCTGAAAATGTTCTTCTTGCTTCTTAAAGACTCTGGTCACAAGTATGGTCAACGAAGCCATATCAAGTGGGTGGGCCATTAGTACCTTTAAACTAAAGCAACAAGGTAAGTGATGAGTATGGAACAGAAGAGGTGATGAAGGTATCGGCATATAGATCCTAAGAGAAAAGGCTTCCCATTGTGTAATAGGCCAACCATTTTTTTTTTTTTTTTGGCCTAAGGTATGATGGGGCAAATGTTTTGGGCTTTGAGTAGTAGACTGAACTAAGGGTATTGGGTTTAAGATAGTGTGTTGGGCCAAAGTTATTGGTAACAGACTAGTTTTGAAAGGTGATGGGTCACAAGTGTTGGGCTTAAGGATATTGTGTTGAGTCAAAGGTATTGAGCTTAGGGCAGTGTGTTGGGCTAAAGGTATTAGGCTTAGGTTAGCGTCTTGATGATTTGGGGTAAGGCTATAGGCATCTGTCAATCTGGGGGTAATGGATTGGTTTTGAAGTTAATAGGCCAAAGATGTTGGGCAATGGTGTCTTGTGGCTAGGTTGGCAAGGTATCAGTAAGAAGAGGGTAGATATGTTTTTAGGTTACAATTTAGGGCGAAGACATTTTGGGTAAGGTTAAGGTAACAGTGTTTAAGGTTAGAGGTGTTTGAGATCAAGGCTAGGGAAATGAGGTTTTAAGTTTAGGGCTATAGTATTGGTATTTAGGTTAAAGGCTAAGGTAACAGGGTAAGGTTTTAAGGTTAGGGTATTGGTGTTTAGGTTAAAGGCTAAGGTAAAGAGGTAAGGTTTAGGGTTAGGGTATTGGTGTTTAGGTTAAGGGCTAAGGTAAAGCTAAGGTAAGGTGTTTAAGGTTAAAGGTCAGGATGATGGTTTTAAGTTTATAGGGGCAAAGGTGTTTGGATGGAGGTTAGAGTGAGGTGTTTAAGGGGGAGATTTTTGAATGGAGATAAGAATATTTGACCCTTCTTCGATTCAAGGTTCGACGTAGACTTAAGATGAATGCATGTTTTGTTATACAATATGGATGCATGATATGCATGAGGAAAACATTTCATGAAAATGCAAAGATACAAGGTTTTAATTATGGTACATACAACCTAAGGCTAAGATCTAAGTTCATTACATGAAAAGGTAAGGGTGGCTCGATTTGGGTACTGTCACATTAGAGCAGCGATATACCTAACCACATATGAGTCAAGGAGCCTCGCATAGGTCCAATAATATGTGCATACTCATTACACCTTTGAAAGGATCAAAGGATTCATCGCGGGATGGATGATTTCACTATCAGCGAATAGACCCAAGGAGGATTACCCACTCGATGCTACTCACTGTCCATTGTTTTCCTAGAACTAGGTTGGATGGCAAAGAGCCTATACAAGTGATGCATGCAAAGTCACAATCATATTAAAAGATCAAACTCTTTTTAAACCAATTAGTAGTCCATTGATTTTTTTCTTTTATTAAAAGAAAGTTAGTCCCCAGCAGAGTCGCCAGCTGTAAGACCTCGATCAAGCGCCAGTCCGATCCGCTAAAAGGAATCGAAATGCTCATTTGGAAAAAAACTCAAGAGGAAGCCCTCTAACTTATCTTTGATAGGTTTGAAAATTGTTTCTTGGAGTCGCCACTTTAATTTATTTTTATTTGGGAAAATATAAGGAAAAAATCCATTTGACTCCAATTATTACCCAAAGGAAAAAGGATCACTAGCCTCGAAACCAAAGAAGATTCAAGGACTAGGTTTTTGATTTATTTTAACAAAATAAGTTTGGTCAATTAATATAAGAGTGACTTAAAATATATTTCATGAACAAACTAAAATGCACAAACAATTTATAATATGCATGATCATTGATTCCACATATCCAATAATAAATACAAGTAATAGGCCAAAAGAAAGTTAACATTACAAATAAAATCCCAAACATAGGGGATACCTCTTCTAGCCCTAATGGGTTTTAGGGAAGTCACATATTCCCCAAACTAATCCTAATAATAAAGCAAAGAAACAAGCACAAAAGTAAGTGAAGAAGGTGATAGGGGGAGAGTTGATTAATTTTAATTGGATTCAATGTCTGAACTAAGCATGCCTACGTATCCCTTTGAATAGAAATCAGAACCCATACAGTTCTCCCTTCTTATGAATGGGTTAGTTTAGCCTAGCCACTTTATCATATTTTGAGTGATTGATTAAAAGAGGGTTGAGTTAATTAATTAATTTGATTGATTACCAAGTTGATTAGCTAGGAACCTAAATGAATCAATTTAATTAACTAACTAAAAGAGATAAGAAAATTTAGATAACATAAAACTAAAGGAAAGGGAAACTTATCTCAAATGGCGGGTAGCGGCTGGCTTTGGACGACGGGTGGCGGCTGGCTTTGGATAGCAGGCGGCGGCTGGTCTTAGCAAGCGCCGGCTGGCCTCAGACGGCGTGCGATAGCTGGCCTCAGACGGCAAGCGGTGGCTGGCGTTGGATGGCGAACAGCGGCTAGCTTTAGGTAACAGCTAGCCCTGGATGGCAGGCGGCGGATAACCTCAGACAGTGAGCGGCACACACTAGCCTTGGGCAAGAGACTTGCCTCGAACAGGTGGACGAAAAGCCTTAAACTAGTTAGGTAGGAATTAAGGAGAAACCCCCCAACTTGTTTTGCAAAGCAAGGAGCAAATGCAAAGCATTTTGCTTGAAGTAATGCTTTTCAAGCTCTCGAAGTTGGTCCTTTGAAGTGTGGAAAGGCCCTCTATATATAGGAGGAAGTTTGAAGCATAGAAATACAAATTTCTAATGTGGGATTGTAAAAAATCAAATTTTCACCAAAGTTGCCACAGAGGGCTTTGCAGCACCACAAAACTCTTTACGGTAGTGCTGCACAGCCCTTTGTGGTTCTATAGAGGTCTTTACAATAGTGCCACAGAGATCTGCGGCAATGAGCCCTGCTTTTGCCTGTTTCGCCCGTTTTCACCCGTTCTTGCTCATTTCTCGTCCGTTTTACATGATTCTAGTTGTGTTATACTCGTTACTCAGTCCTAAATGATTTGAAATGGTTCAAATGTCAAAAATAAATATTTTGATTTTTCCATTTTGAGAGTTTTTGACTTCTAAAAGTTTGTTTACCAAGCCTAAGTGCTTCTAAGGTTCAAACACATACTAGAAGGTGCAAAATTAAAGGTTCACAACATGTTATCAGAAAGAAGAGATGGAAGATTACCAAGCAATATAGAGAAGAACCCCAAGAAGCAAGTGAATGCCACCACCTTAAGAAGTGGAAAGATTATTGGTGAGACCACTCATGGTGAACAAAAAGTTGAAGTTGATAATCCACCAATAGATACCAAAGGGAGCACACCTAAACTAAATTTTGATGTTATTAAACTTCCTCTCCCTTACCCTAATAGAGTTTTGAAAGCTAACATGGATAAATAGTTTGAAAAATTTTTAGAAGTGTTTAAAAAGTTGCGCATTAACATTCCTGTTCTTGATGTTTTATCACAAATGCCAAGTTATGCAAAATTCTTAAAGGATGTGATTTCAAACAAGAGAAAATGGAAAGACTGTGAGATGGTGAAATTAAATGAAAAATGCTCAACAATCTTGCAAAATAAGTTGCCCCCAAAGCTCAAGGATCCAAGGAATTTTTCTATCCCTTACAATGTAGGAGATACTGAGTTTGAAAAAATTTGTGTGATCTAGGTGCTAGTATAAATTTGATGCCTTATTCTATTTTTGAAAAACTTGGATTGCATGAATTGACACCTACTACTATTACTTTGCAATTACCTGATAAAAGTATTAAATATCCAAGAGGACTAGTAGAGGATGTTTTAGTCAAAGTGGGCAAATTTATTATACATGTTGATCCCATTATCTTGGATTTGGAGGAAGATAGGGAAATGCCTTTGATTTTGATAAGTAATTTTGCCTTTCTTATTTGAAATTTATATTTAAAAAGGAAATTTAATTTTTCAGGTGATGGAGCTTTGATTTGAAGAAAGGAATATGAGAAACACAAAAATTCTAGTTTTGGGTGTGGTTTGGAGGAAGAAAAAAATTTCAGGCAGAAGAATTCCCTTTATAAGGCATGCCCATGCTTTAACAGCAGGTACCTGGCGATTTTTAGACGAGGAAAGGACGAATTTTTTGACCTTATCACCTTAGAATTCAACTTTTACTCCTTATTTTGAGGGCTAGCAAATTTCCTAACTTTTTTTGGGTTCTTTATTTATAGTTTGGAAAGTATGGAAACCTATCTCCTATCTTGTAAAAGATTATCTAGGAACTTTATTCTTTAAGTATGATAAATAGTTAGAGATTTATTTATTTTTGAGAGAGCTAAAGATAGGAAGATGGCTAGAATTCACTTTTTGAGGGGAGAAAGCAAGACTTATTTCCAAAATTTCTCATAACAAGAAATCCATGAGTTTTCCCTTGTATTTCTTTAGTTTTTGTTCTTCAATTATGAACTAATTTCTTTGTTGCTAAGGCTATGGAAAACCTAACTCCTACAATGGTTTGATTTTTATTTATATTCAACTAAATTTATTTCTATTTCCATATATCTATGATTTATGTGCTTAATGCAATTAGGAGAATTGGTCAACTCTTAGTTGATTTTCTTTATGCGAAAGAATTGGAAAAGGATTTCATATAATAGATGAAATAAATCATAATGTGAATTAAATGATATATAAGAATATATATACATGATTCTTTTTTTTATAAATTTTTTATAAAACTTAATGCACTTTCTATCTCGAGAATCCTAATAAAGGAATCTAGGGATTACTCAATAAAAGTAGATTTAATATATTTTGGGAAAGAATATTTAATGCTTTAGGAAAAAATTCAACTTATGGAAATAGCCAATTAGCTTGGTTTATTAAATTAATTGATAATCATTGGAATAGCTAGGTGGACCAATAGTCTTAGCATCTTTAAATCAATTGTTACACATTAATATAATTGATTGTTTTCTATTTTTATTTTTAATTTAGTTTTAATTTTTAGTTATTTAATTTCTACAATCAAAAATTTGATTTTCCAAATAATTAAAGGTTGACTATAGTTTTAGTAGTTATTTTATTAAATCCTCGTGGGAACGATGTCTTTATACTACTTGATAACTAGTGCACTTGCTAGGGTTATTACAATTTTAGCTATCAAAACAATCTAAGCATGTGTGGATGAAAAGTTCTTGAAAGAACTTGGTTTTCAGCAAAACAGATATCAACTGTTTTGTGTAGAATGCTTTTTACCTTAGGAAGAATTCCTCTTTTCACTTGGGATCAAAACAATTAATGTGAGATATCATTGGATCAGAAATGTATTGGAGACAAAGCTATATAGCTAAAGAAGAACCATACCAATGAAAATTGATCAAATACGTTGATAAAAGTTCTACCCAGGGAGAAGTTCAAGTTTTGTCGATTAGCTATGAGAATAGTGGAGCCCTCAATGTAGTCGGGAGAAAGAGATTTGTTAGTAGTGGGTCCCTCCATATGGGCCCACCAAATATACATATCTTAGTTAAAAAAAGATTATCACTTGGTGGCCACCAACTTAAAAAAAGATTATCACTTGGTGGCCACCAACTTAACATCGCCATAGAAAGGCCATGTCTTGAAGGTAAGAGAAATGCTCTTGCCTATTAAGGTGGAGTGTGAGATAGAGAGAAAGTTCTTTGAAGAAAAATTTGAGAGTTTTAGAGAGTGTTCTTTGTGAAAATTTTCTAAAGGGGTGAGTAACAAAATAGTGAGAAAAAATATTTGGGGTATTATGAGGCCTAGCCCAAGCACCAATCAGATATGCTAAAAGGGATCGAAATGCTCATTTAAGTTTGAATTTATGATAGAACCCTTGAGTTCAAATAGGGTGATTTTGAAAGACATTAGAATCGCCACCTTAACTTTATTTTTATTTGGGAAAAAGTTAAGATAAAATCTCAATTAAATGACTCTAATTTTATTCCAATAGAAAAGGTGCACTAGTTCTTAATTACCAAAGAGAATTCGGGGACTAGACTTTTGGTTTATTTAGAAAAAGATTAGTTTGGCAAATTTAATACTAAATGACTAAAAATTAATTTCATGAACAGTTATATAATGCATGAATAGTTTAATTAATGCATGACATTCATTCATTCAACAATAGAGTAATTAAGGGAAAACAAGAAAGTAAAAGAAAATTATTAAATTTACAATGAAAATCCAAAATAAGGGATACTTCTCTGGCCCTTATGGGTTCTAGGATAGTCCATATTTTCCAAACTAATCTTAAAATAAACAAACAAGATAAAAGAAATCCTAACTATGTGAAGAAGGTGATGGGAGAGAAGTTGTTTTATTTTAATTGAATTCACTGCTTAAACTAAGCATATCTGCGTATCCCTTTGAATAGAAATTAAAATTAACGCAGTTCTCCTTTGTGAAGGGGTTTATTTAGCCAAACCACTTTATTATATTTTAATTGATTGATTAATTGATTAAGTTGATTGATTGATTACCAAGTTACATCAATTAATTCAGATTTTAATTAACTATCCTAAGTGAATCAATTAAAAAAATGCAAGCAGCATTAGAGGAGAAAGAGAGAATCCCAATGAGGAAAATAATAACTAAGTCCTAATGAGGGAGACAATAAATAAATTCCAAGGAGAAAAACAATAAAACGAAATAAATAAATAAAAGGAAAAGACAAAAGGAAAGGAACGGCAAGCGACGACTAGCCTCAGACCGTGGGCAGCAGCTTGCCTTAGACGGTGGCAAACTTTTGACTTGATGGGTCGGCTCAAAAAGTTGCAACCCAATTTTCTTTGCAAAGCAAAAATAAAAAATAAAATAAAAATTTTAAACTAGAGAGCTCACTTCTTAACGGATCAAGTTTGTGAAAATGGTTCACTTGATGTAAAAGCTAATTAAGCAAACCAAGGGGTGAAGAGGTATGTAAAATTGATTTAAGAGACCTATATTTATAGTAAAAAGGTTGAGGAAAGAATTTGTGATCTTCCAATATGGAATTATTGCAAAAAAGTGAAGAAAAATTTGTTTTCGTCTATTCTCACTTGTTTCTAGTCTGTTTTTCATGATTTCAGTTGCGTTGTATTTGTTATTCAATCTCAAATGATTTAAGGATGATTTAGAAGTCAAAGGGATAGAATTTAGTTCCCGGGGCTTCGTTTTTCAATTTTCCTATTTTGGCAATTTCGGTTTTTGGAGATCTATTTACTAAGTCTAAGTTCCTATAAAGTTCAAACACATACCAAATAGTAATATCTCAATTTTGTATTACCTCTAAAATTAATATAGAGAAAACTCTCTCTGTACCTACTATTTTAATAATAAAAAAATATTATTCGGAATTTGTCATGTGAATGTACCACAAAATAACATATGAACCATATTAAACTGCATATATTACTTTTGTTAATCATTTTTATTTTGCATTTATTTTGGTTAAGTGTACATACTGCTCCAACAAAAATTGGCAAGAGCTAGTGCAACGTATTTTTTTTTTAAGAAAAAGTAAGCGAAGGCATTGTTTTGTATTTTCTTAATATGAGCGTATTTTTTAATATTTTTTAATTTTTGTACATTTCTGTAGAAGTCCTATTAAAATACAATATACACAGATATACAAATATATATATAAGTATAGAAACATTATTAATATTTAAAAATTTAAAAAATATGTATGGTTAAAAAAAATTATATTTTAAAAAATAAATAAATATACAAAATCTAATTGTTAATTCTACTTTATTTATCTAATTTTTTAATAATCTAATCAAATTAAAATAATAATTTATATTTTAACTCAAATTAAAAATAAAAAATAAAAAATTTAAAAATTAAATGAATCATAAGACAATTAACACATTTCATGAGAGTAAAATTAATAATTTTTGTGAGAGAAATTATCATCTTTTTATATATACCAAAAAAAAAATTGTGGTGGTAAATCTGCCACTGAATAGGGCTACTGACACATTTGTTATTGCTATAGGTGTAGTAGGAACGTGAGGGCATAGGGAGATTGGGATGAAAATTCCACTTTGACATCATGTAAGAACTAAATTTAAAATCTTCTATTAAGTTCTCAAAAGAAAAGATTAATTTGATATTAATCTTGTTGTTTATCTGTAACAAATTAGACTTTAATAATCCCTTCAAAAATCTAAAAGTTTAAATTATTTTTATGCTGATTTACCAAAGAAATCTGAGTTTTAAGAGAAAAAAAAATACAATTTTAAGCAAGAAACCCAAATAGAAGGAAAAAGACAACGAAATTATCGTAAAAAAAGAAGATCTTAGATTTTTGCGTTATAAACAGATGACGAACACATGGGTCTCTTGTTTGGCCTACGGCACGTCTAAATGCGTGTGACGTCTCTCACCATCTATTCCCACGTGCTATTTATGGCTAACGTGTCGTTTCAAATGGTTTTTAATAAACACGTGCTTTTATGTTTGTCGTTTTGCCAAAACCTCTTGTAATATTCTTACTGTCACCATGGTATATGCTTCCTTTTTTTTTTTTTTAAAAAAAAAATCTTTTTCATTTATTTTCCATCTCCATCAATTTCCTTAATTTTAATTACCAGTGACTGTTTGATTCTTAACTTGCACTCTTAGGCGAAAACTGGGACCCTCCTTAATCATTGATTGATTGATTGGAGCTATCATATTTGACCTTACTTTTCACATCTAAATTCGGCAAATCATTTATCTTATAATGACAATTTTATTTAACAGAAATTATTATTTTACCATTAAATTTTATCTTAATAGTTGAATTAATTTTTACTTTTTGTGAAACTAATAAAATATTCATTTAATATTTTTTTCTCCATCAAACGAAATAATCCTTTAGTTATTTTTTGAAGGCATTTTTCATTAGTCAACGCACTTTTTAATATTTTAATGTACAATAATAATATTTTCTTATTAAAATATCCTTATCTTCAATATATAATATAATAGTTATTATCACTAACTTCTTTTCCCTCACTTTTTTTCCTTGCTTTGTTTTTGTATTTTTCCCTTTCGTTGCTTGGGGCACTCTATAATTATGAGCACTATGCTCAATCTTTTAAAAAATTAAGGTAAATGTAATTTTTTTTTTTTTTTTTTTTTTGTGCTTAGCTTTTGATTTGTTGTTTCCTGCTCGAAGTTTGTTTCTAATTTGAAAAAAATCATATAAGGGAAAACAATTTGGAAAAATGAAAATCGTGAGAAGGGGGAATTACCTAGTTGAAGGAAAATTACTTGCCTTAAATTTTTCAGGTGCAAAAATGTCGTACTTTAGTAGAAATAACAGAAGTTGAGGAAGGAGGTATCTGAATATGTATTGTACTAGGACTGAGCACGGGATTCAGAGATCTCAAACCATACTGAAAATCCGAGCCGAAATTCTCTATAACCGAAAAATATCTGTTGATTCTTTGACTTTCTCCGAATCGAACCATACCGATTTTTTTTTATGGTATGGTTCTGGAGATTAGTAGTTATCCATACCGAAAATCGTACCAAACTTTCTCGAACGGAATAATCTAAATTATAACCATTTTAAAGGTTGTTTCATATATATATATATATATATATATATATATATATATATATATATATATATATATATATATATATATATATATATATATATATATATATATATATATATAAGCACACACACACACTTTAATATTAAATTAACAATCCATTTTAAAAAATTTAATAATATATAAGTCAAATTTAATTTTTATTAATTATAAAATTTCATTTCCAAATTAATAGTTGCTTTATGTATATATACACACACTTTTTGATTTTGAGTAAACAACATATTTAAGAAAATCCAATAATATATAAGTAAAATTTAATATTTATTAATTATAAAATTTCATTTTCAAATTAGTAGTTGTCATATATATATATATATATATATATATATATATATATATATATATATATATATATATATATATATATATATATATATATATATCATTTTCAAATTAGTTATTGTATTACAATTCTACTTCAATAATGTACAAGTAAAATAATTTAATTATTTTAAACTTACTTCACTAAAGTAGTTTTTATCCTTAAATATTATAAATTAAATTTCAATCAATATTCGTTAGTTGAAGTTATAAATAAAATCGTTAGTTCTAATCAAAATAAAACTATTTATTCCAATTACGTTATAGAAATCAATTGAAGTAATAGAAATTAATGGATTGAACATATAGAAATCAATCAATTGAAATCTTAGAAATCCATCAATTAACATATAAGAAAATATGTAGAACTTATTAACTTAATAATCTTATTGTTCCATTGATTTAATGAAATTATTTAATTAAGTTAGTTTAAGTTGAATTATGGAAATTAATTGATTGAAATTATATTTAAATCAATTGAATCAATGTTAAAAAATATAATATTTAATTCTTAAGCTTAACTTAGTTTAACCAATATTATTTTTTAGTATTCAATAATTTATTTTTCATTTATAAAATTAAACACAAGTTACTTCACAATATTTAAATTCTAATTCTTTCTTAAAAAATATCTAAATTATAATTTCTCCTTAAAACAATTATTTAGCAGAAAAAAAATTATATTCCTAAAACTACACCGTTTTAGTGTTTTTTAAACCTAGGTATAAATTTGTCATTAACCTAGCCAGCATCCCCATAGCTCACCTCTCAACCTCACCCCCAGACAGCCAAACCATCTGCCTCCTGCCTCAAGCCCTCTTCCTTCTCTCTTACTGCCACACCTCACCTACCAAATTGTTGAGCCACCTTCGTCCACCTCCGTCGCACCTCACCTGCCAAATTATTGAGCCACCATCGTCCATCTCCATTGCACCTCACTGTCTCTCCCTCTTCCCCTCTTCTGCCAACATTCTCATCTCCATCGCACTGCACCTCACTTGCGAAAATAGCCATCATCGTCCATCGCACCTCACCGAAATACCACAGCTTAACTCACCAGTCACCAGGCAAACACCACACCATCACGTTTCCTCCTCTTCCCCTCTTCTGCCAAAATTATTAAAGCCGCCGCACCCACTATCGTCCATCGCTCCTTACCGGACCTTCAAACCTTAGATGGCTCGATATGGTCTCATAAATTCATAGCTCACCTCATCAGTCACCAGAGAAAAGGGAATCGATCTATTTTGGAGTGGCTCAATATTTTTCTTTCTTTGGTAAATTGATCCTTTACAGCATATTTTTTATCTTATATTTAATTTTCATTGATATGGCATGATTTGTCTTGAGGAGATAGAATCATAAGGTTTTCTTGCTAAAAATGTCTTGGTAATTTGTTGTTTTAATACATAGTGGGGCTGTCAGTTTATGATTTTTGCATTTTTGTCGTTTTTACAAAAATTAAACCATAATTTGGCTCATTTTATTTCTGCAGAGTCTGTAGTTTATACTATTTGGCTTTGGCAAAATCCTCAAAGCATGGCCTCTAAATTTTCATCAGCTTCTTTGAGTGGTAAGAAAGCTTTGGTTTCAATTTTGTGTTCTTCTTTTGAGCAAAACAACATGACAATTAATTTAATTTTTAGAACATGGCCTCCAACTGATATATTTGATTTTAATTATTTTATAGTGACAAGTAAGCACAAAGTAATTGCCAACAGTAATACTGGTGATGATATGCCACCACCATCAGGAGCCAAAACCTGCAATCCCACCACTACTACTACTATTGCCCAAAGGCTCCAAACCCAAATAGATTCCAGTTCACTTCCAGTAGAAGGTAATCAGACTTCTACTTCACCTGTCGCTAAAAAAAATAGGTCTGTCTGGAGTTTGGGATCATTTTGAGAAATTAAAAGATGGTGATGGGAATGAAATAGGGAGAGCTAAATGTATCTGGTGTACTAAGACTTATCAATGTAAAAGTGAGCAAGGCACTTCGGGGTTATGGAAACATTTAAGGAAAACTTGCAAAAAGTGTCCTTTTAAGAAGGATTTAGTCGATGCACATAAGAATAAAGATAAAACTCAAAAAATTTTGAATTTTCAAAGTGGAAGTGAATCTGAAAATTCTAAATTAGGTTGTTGGGTGTTTGATCAACAAGCTACTAGAGATGCTTTGGTTAGGATGATTATAAAGGATGAGCTTGCTTTTAGGTTTGTTGAGGGGGAAGGGTTTAGAGAATTTATTCAAGTTGCAGTCCCTCAATTTCAAATTCCTTCTAGATTTACTATTGCTAGATATTGTTTTTCTTTGTTTGTGCAAGAAAAGAAAAAATTGTGTTCTTTACTTCAATCTCAATGTCAAAGGGTTTCTTTAACCACAGATACTTAGACTAGTATTCAGAATGTGTCTTATTTGTGTTTGATTGCTCACTTTATTGATTCACATTGGAATATGCATAAAAGAATTTTGAATTTTTGTGTGATTAAGAGTCATAAGGGAATTAATATTGGGAATGTTGTTGGTTTTTGCATGGATGAATAGGGTTTGAAGAAAGTTATGTGCATTACTATTGATAATGCATCGTCTAATGACACTACAATTCAGCAATTGAGAAAAAATTTATTGAAGAAGAATGCTTTTGTTTTGGGTGGGGAAGCCTTTCATATGAGGTGTTTTGCTCATATTTTACAGTTAATTGTTAGGGATGGGCTTGAAATTGCTAATAGTTCTATTAAAAAAATTCGAAATATTGTTAAGTATATTAGGGGTAGTTCACAAAGGTTAGATTTGTTCAAAAAATGTTGTGAACTTGCAAATATTAAGTCAAAAGCATCTTTGCAATTGGATTGTCCAACTAGATGGAATTCAACTTATTTGTTGTTAGAAACTACTTTGGTTTTTCAAAAAGCTTTTGATAAGTTAGAAGATGTGGATGATAGATTTTTAGCTGAGTTTGGGGATGATTTGCCTTGTGAGAATGATTGGATTTATGTTGCCCACTTTACTAAATTTCTTAAAAGGTTTTATGATGTCACTTGCAAGTTGTCTGGTTGTTTATATTCCACTTCTAATTTCTATTTTCCTGAGATACTACAAATTTTAAAAGACTTGCAAACTTTTGAAAGTAGCAATGATCCTTCTTTGGTTGAAATGGGAAAATTAATGAGAGCAAAATTTGATAAGTATTGGGGTGCCATTCACAAAATGAATGTGATGCTTTTCATTGCAGTGGTTTTAGACCCAAGATATAAGCTAAAATATTTGAGGGTTAAATACTTCATTCATTATGGTAAAAAAGAGGCGAAGGAACTTGTGGATAGGGTGACTAATGTTTTGAAAGTGTTGATGGAGGAGTATGAGATCATGAATGAAGAAAGGAGAATGGGTAGGGTCATTGATTGTTCTAGTCAATCTCAAAATTATGAGATTGATACTAGGATGGAAGATGATGATATCGATGATTTTTTTCTAAAAGAGGAGAGTCAATAGATATTGGCCTCAAAAAGTGATTTGGATAGGTATTTAGAGGAGTTTTTTGAAAATATGTCCATAATTTTGATATTTTGCGATGGTGGAAAGTCAATTCAGTGAGGTATTCGGTTTTGAGCTGTGTTGCAAAGGATGTTTTGGCTATTCAATCCTCAACCGTGGCTTCTGAATCTGCATTTACCACTGGAGGTAGGACTTTAGACCGCTTTAGGAGTTCTTTGACTCCTATTACAGCTGAGTCTCTTATTTGCTGTCAAGATTGGTTGATCAGTGCAGGAAAACCTCTCCAAATTGAAGAAACAGTATAAGATCTTGAAAATTTTGAATCAGGTATTTACTTTCTTATATTCTTTATTTTTCCATCTTAATTAAATGTAATGGGCTTTAATTTTATGTTTTTTTTATTTATTATAGAAATTACTCAATATCCTAAAATTAAGAAAAATTTCTTGTCAATGATTGCTATTGATTGTTGATTTCTGTTTTGTCTTATTTTTTGTATGCTTATTTCATTTTTATTTTAGTTTTATGAACTTTAATTAGATTTCTTTATTTATGTTTTATGTAATTTTATTATGTAATTTCTTTAATTATGGACTATGTAATTTAATTTTTATTTTAGTTTGGTGGATTATAATTAAAGAAATTTAGTTATGCATTATATTTTTGTTATATGTACTAATTTAATTTCATGTTCTAGTTAAAAATGTATATTTTTAATTATTTTAAAAAATTCTAGCAAAAAAATTATTTAAAGATTGAAAAATCTCTGAATCTCCATTTCTCTGCTCCGTACCAAACTGTCCTATTAGATCCAAATCTCTGTTCCTAACCATTCCGAAAAATCAAAATGGTTCTGTACGGAGATTTTAGTTTCACAGTTTAGTTCCGGAGATTTCATTTTGGGAATCTCTGAATTTCGATTCTGTTCAAGAGATTTTTAGATTTCCGGATTCGCCTAAGCCGTGCTCAACCCTATATTGCACATGGAGGAAAAAACTTGAGATTCAAATTTTAGAGTTTGACACAAACCCTAACAAACTATATTATTATTATTAAAACAATGTATGTGGCAGTTCTCTAAAATGGTGCAAGCAGGTTGAAACCTTCGATTCACCTCCATTAGAGAGACAATTGTGCTGGGAACTACATTAGTGCTTCTGAATTATTTAAAGATATTAGTTATGAGTATGAAAGATGAAATCAAAAGAAATATGAGAAAATTGAAGGATTAGATACTGTTTTTGGGCACTTGAAGATCTTTATTGCACTATATATGATGTGCACTTTGTTTTTATTCATTCTGGTGGTTATGCTAATAGGAAAGAGTAGATTACTGAGTTTGGGACTTTTTTTTTATTATTCTGCTAACTACTATAATTTTTTATTAAAGAAATATAGGAGAAAGCAAAATTATTGATAGAAAAGGCTTTGTAAATGCGAAATTGCTTTTTGTAAATGTGTTGGCTTTTTATAAGTATTAACCCTCTATGTAGTGTAATCTTTGAATTAGATACTAATAACTAAGCTTGTTTATTATTAGCAATCTTGTATGTTTTAATTTTAATTGATATTATGCAAATGAAGGTTACAATTTCAATTTTAATGAAGAATGAGAGAGAGCTTTCAGCAAAAATATGGAAGAAAAATGGCAAGTAATTTTTTAAACTTTTATTTAATGACTAGGCATATAAATAAAGGATATTTGTGTCATTTTACTAGTATTTAATAGTAAAAATCATTAAAAATAGACGAAAAGACTATTTTGTGTGATGGGCAAAATATAAGAATTAGGACAAAATTTATTAGTTTCACAAAAAATAAACTAATTCACTAATTAGAATAAATTTAAGGACTAAATAATAATTTCTTTTATTTTATTCAGGTTGTCTACTAAGAGTATATTGGTTATTATTTTGCATTAATTTAAATTGTCCTAAGAAATATAAAGTTGAATGGGTTAAATCAAATATTTGATTGATTGATATTAAATTATTTACAGAACAAGAGACTTCAAGTTTATTTGAAATCAATTTACTAAAAATAAAAGGTTAATTAAATGAATATATCGTTTTTCTTTTACTTTGATAAAAATCTTATTATTTTTAATATGTATTATAATTAAATCAAAATTTATGATTTATAGAATATATTTCTATTCAACAATGACAAAGTTAATCTAATCTTATACAAATAATAATAAAACAGTTGCATAATAATAATAATAATAATAATGTGTATATATATATATATATATATATATATATATATATATATATATATATATATATATATATATATATATATATATATATGTATGTATGTATTAATTAGAATCCTAGTCATGTCGCGTAAAATAACTTTACTATGTTTCATAGATCCCAAAACCAATAAAATTAGGTTTAATCAATGAATTTATGTATATAAACTGAATTTCAGACTCTTTTTGGATCTAAAAACGAAAACAGCTCTCTGGCAAGAGAATATGCTTTTCTCATCTTCTCTCTCTGTCTCTGTAATAAGATAAAGAAAGATAGAGAGAGAAAATAAAACAACAAATTATAATAAATAACAAACAAAACAAAACAACAAAAGGAAGGAAGAAAGAAGAAGCAGAAGAAGGAGAAGAGAAAGGAGAAGTGCCCCCAAAGCAAAGAAGGTGAAAACGTTGGCCTCTCTCCTTTTCTCTCTCTCTATTTCTTGAAGGAAAGAGAAAGGAAAATTTTGTGAAAGATGAAGACAGAAAGCCCAAGAAGAGGAGACGAAAATGTGGGATCTGGGTTTCCTTTAAGCTTTTGGGAGGTAACTGTGGCTTCCTCTGTTGTCTTTGGATTTGTTATTGGTCTTTTGGGGGTTTACCTCACCATGCCCCCTTCCGATTATAGCTTCCTTAAACTGCCTCGTACCCTTGAAGATCTTCAAATCCTCAGGTTTGTTGTTTTTGTTTTCCTTTCTGTATTGAATTAATCGATGCCTGGTTGTTTACCTGAAATATATGTGAATTCTGGACTTGAATATATATTTACTATCCCGTTAATATTAAAATGCAGTCTTCAATCATAATATTAAAAAGCAGTCTTCAATCTGTGAATAGTTATTAAATTTCTTTAGATATTGTAAACTTAGAACTGTTTGGTATTTGGTGGTGAATGGTTCTTAAAATTTAGGATTTTTGTTAGAGGAGTTCACATAATGAGCAGTATTGTTGAATTTTGTATTTAATATACTCTTATATAACTGTTTACTACGACAAGCTAATTTGAGAAACCTCAGTTGCAGGTGAATGTTTCAATGTATTATGGAAGAAAATACCTGATGTGGAGAAATAATTGCATGTTTAAGGTGCTAAGAAATGGAATGATTGCAATGTATGTCTGTGGTTAGGAATGAATATCTTTTTTGTATGACATTGATTACAACCAAGACCGTTTGAGTAGAATATATTGTTGCTAACGTTGTCTTTTGCTGTGACTGGGCGACTCATCCTTAATGGCTAAAGAAGAATAGATTTTGGTGGATGATTGTGGCATTTAGATTCATATTTGGGGGAAAGGGTAAGAAAAAGTCTTGGGAATTTGTGCCAAGACTGTAGAGATTATTAAATGAATGATTTTGAACACTGATAGTGTATATAGATATGTATAATATACGTTTGAGAATGATAAGTGTTAATATTGGAATATGCTAAACTTTCGCAGAATCTCTATTACACAAAATGTGACATGGGTGCCGAGTCTTGAGTTAAACTTAAGGATTGGGAGGCCTGCATTAGTTGATTCAGCTGATGTAATCTGTATTAGGATATGGTCTATTGTGGTATCATCAGTCTAATGTTGCATCTTTGTCAACAACTCTTCTCATTCAGCTTTATCCTGGAATAACTTGTTATATTTTTGTTATGTCATTCTTGAAACTTTAAAGAAAAACTGGGAGAACAAAGATTAACAGTAATGCCCTAGCCTCAATAAAAGAAGAAACAAAATATTAGAATTAGTGCCTATGATGAGAGATTTGCTCCTTCCCCTTCAACAATAATTTTTTTCCTACACTGTTAGAGAGTTTAATTGACCTATGGTATCAGTAGATTACTAAGATAATAAAACAAAGTGTTTGTTGTGTTGTTATTTTTGACCAAAAGAATGACATTTGTCTCAGATATATTTCTGGAAATATCATGCAATTGCTCATCATATAATAACTGACTCATAGGTACTCATGTGACCTTTCTTCTTCTTCCCCCCTTCTCTCCCTCTCTTCACCCCCGCCGCCGTCCCCCCCTTCCCCCCCCCCCCCTCCCCCCTCTTCATTCTTCTTCAAATCTTTTAAGATGCTTCCTACATATTCCTTTTGACTTGTTATTCATTCTGTGCATTTCTTCAAATTGCCACAATTTGTTTATTTTCTTGCACACATGACTTAATATACAATGTCCTCTTCTTTTTTTTTTTTTTTTTTTTTTTTTTTTCTTTTGGGCAGAGATCACCTTGAGAACTACACAAGTGACTACACTGCACAAGTTCTGGTAGGATACTGTGTGGTCTACATTTTCATGCAAACTTTTATGATTCCTGGAACTGTTTTTATGTCATTGCTTGCTGGAGCTCTTTTTGGAGTATTCAAAGGTGTGGCATTGGTGGTGTTCACTGCTACTGCCGGTGCTTCTTCATGCTATTTCCTTTCAAAACTGATTGGTCGTCCTCTTGTATTCTCTTTGTGGCCTGACAAGCTTTCTTTCTTCCAAGACCAGGTGAATCTCAGCTCTACTTTATAGCTATCCTTGCTTATATTGAACAACAAATAAAGGTAAATTCCTTCTTTTCATTCTCAGGTAGCTAGAAGAAGAGAATGCTTGTTGAACTACATGCTTTTCTTGAGGCTAACCCCAACTTTGCCAAATACATTCATCAATGTCGCTTCACCAATAGTTGATGTGCCATATCATACTTTCTTCCTAGCAACCTTGATCGGACTCATTCCTGCAGCTTATGTCACTGTCAGGGTATGGTACATTCAGACTCATAATTTATTTGTGTGCTGAATATTTGGATTAATCTGGCAGTGTTGTAGAATTAATTCAACTGGACTCTGATGCTACCCATTTGGTCTTCTGGAGGAATTAAGTTGGAATGTTATGTTTGTCAAGGTGTAAGAGCTTTTTTTCCTAGCCTTCTTTTTGCTTAGCTTTCAAAGTGACCTGAGTATATGACATAGTAAACTCTATAACTCAGTGCAATGTTAAAGTAGCGAGTAAAGTGGTGTGAGGTTGTCAAGCAAATATAAGAATATTCGTAAATATTTGGGAGCACAACTTCTCAGCACTCTGATATTGCTGTGGGAAAGAATTTATATGTCATTGTGCTGCCTAAGTATGATACTCGATTGTTGTGCAGGCTGGAATAGCTCTTGGAGAATTGCAATCGCTGGGAGATCTTTATGACTTCAACTCCATTGCCACTTTATTCCTTATCGGCGTTGTCTCTATCACCCCTACACTGATGAGCAAGACTAAATCATAGCGTCATACTAAAAGAACTTGCATCTTGTACATGGGCCTTCGATATCCAGGCGACTGTATGGGTGCCGCTGTATTTGTGTACAGATTAGCATCAAATAAGTGCAATATGCAGTTGTTGCTGTTTGTGCATTGGATTGCTGATGTACAGGCATTGATGATGTTAATCCAAGAAGATGTGCGGCTATTTACAAGTTCTTTTTTATGGGTTATGTTCGCTGTTATGGGTTTGTATGAATGGGGGTGTAGGGTGGGAAGGCAAATTGTATAATTTCAGTTTTAAGTGGTTAGGTCCTTAATCTCAAAAGATATGTATATCTGTGTTTCAACTTTCATGGCAATCCATTTATGAGTCATGTCATGGTTTTAGTGTTAAATTTACTAGTTATTGTGGGAAGATTTATTTGCAGCTATTAACCTACGCCAATCTGTTGCCCTCTAAATCTGTTAATGGTATTTGGTTTAACTGTTTGAAGCCAGCTGATAATTTTTTAACTGTATCATAGATCAACACAATTCGATAAAAACCATAAAGCATTTTTGTTGGACGTCCAAATAGCATTTAATTTATAAAGTTTTATCTCAGATATTTTTTTTCATCAGCTAACAATTAATTTAAATTTAAAATATGTTATTCCTTAAAAATATGATTAATAAAAGTATTTTTTCAAATTAATTTTTATGTAACTATAACAATAATAACAAAATATTAGAAAAAAAATTTGTAAAAATTATCATATTCATATTTAGAAATTTTCAATTGTTAATTTCCTCATTTTCTAATTTTTATGATTTATTAAAAGATAATTAAGATATATAATAATATATTAAAATAAATTATATTCTTATTCTTCATTTAACATAACCCTTAAAAATAAGAGAATGGAATGAGCAAATTTAAGTACCATTTGGAAAAGCTTTAATCTTCCAATTGTTAGAGAATAGTTTGCAGAGATTTGATTTTGCAAGAAGAAAACTGTAATATTAAGCAATTACTTATTAAATGGCTTCCTTTGTTTAACAAAAAGGAAAAGGAAATAATTTTTTTTCCTTTGGTTATAATGTTGAAAATTTATTATTTGGAATTTATAATATATTAAAAGATCTTACAGAAAAATATATTAAAAGATTAATTTCCATTCAATTTATCCAATTTTTTTTTTAATTTCTAAACTTCGTTTTTATTTATTTATTATTGAATAAGAACAAAAAGGCGGTTTTGGTAGCTAAAATTTAATATCGGGTAAATTTCAAAAATAACTAAAAACAAGCAAAAAAAAAAAAAGCATTTTTCTCATGCGTTTGAAAAATTCCAAAAATACCGTATCGATTTTGGAAAAATAACATTTATACAATGGTATATGTTTAGTGTGTATATATATATACTAATTTTTTTTTCACGTGCGATACACGTGATTAGTATTATTATTAAACATATAATTTAATATATTTTTAAATTTTTTAAATAAAAAAAATTAGTTATATTATTATTCAAAAAAAAAGAATTAATTGTATGAAATTAAAATAATAATAATAAATGTAAATTTTATCATAAAATTTTATCATTTATTAATAGATAATAGTGAAAATAACACTTAGACAAGACGATTAAAATAATAATAATAAATGTAAATTTTTTTATTTATTAATAGATAATAGGAAAAATAACACTTAGACAATTTGATTAAAAAAAATCAAAATTAAAAACTAAATAAGATTTATACAAACTCAATATTAATATTAGGAAATAAAGAAGATCTGTTCTTCATCTACCATGAGTATACATCATTGCAATAATTAAATAATTTAAAATAATATTATAATAATGATTTATTTTTAAATATTTAATATACCTTTTTAACATATGATAAAATTAACCTTTATGAGTGAAGGACTTCTTCAAATAATTATAAAATGAAAAATAATATGTACCATATTTGAGATGAAAAAAAAATAGCTCTCTTCTTTTTAATCTTCTTAATTGTAATAGAGAAATTGAATTTTCTTTTTATGGTTCTACAACAATTTATATTTGGAGTCTACTTCATTATCTAAAATCAAATATTTAATAAAATAAAATTAGTAGTCTAAATAGAAAAGATAAGAGATAATATTGATATTACATTGAGTTGCAAAATCATGAGGAGAAATAGAAAATATTTTAGTATGATTAAATTAAATTTGAAATAGGAACATTTTGATCATTGGAATCATATGAAAAAATTGTAAAAGTTATTAATGAGTTTTCTTACCTCTTTCTAGAATTATCCATTATTTGTGGGACTAAAATAGTCTTCTATCATTCATCTTCAAAGTACAAAAATTTTAATAATTCATTCTTTTTTTATAAGCTCAAGTTTATTGATCTCAATGTATTAAAGTGATTCTTTTTACTTGACATAATAGCTAGGAAAAAAAGTCAAAAGTATTATTATTAGAAATAATGTAATATAATGTAAGTATAAGAAAAGTTAAGAATATAATTTATATAATAGTCATATCTATATATGAGAAAAATATATAGAAAATTTAGAGATAAATGCATTACTTTTTAAAATTTGAATTAATTAATGTGATAATTAAAATAATAAGTTAAAATTAGTAAATTTTGATTATTAGTTTGTTGTTTTTCTCCAACTTAAAAAGAAGAAAATTCGTTTGATGTTTTTTTTTTCTATATTAAAAAAAAGACCCTGCTAAATCTATTATTAGGAAAAATATGATAGAAAAACATTATTTGAAAAACATAATTATATTTTAAAATTATTTTAAAATTAAATTAATTTTATATTTTTTAATTTTAATTAATTAATGTGATAAAAGAATTAAAATATTATGTTAAAATTATTTATTTATTTATTTAATTTATATAAATATATCTCTATCTTCTTTTAATTTAGTATAATCAGTTAGCTATTAGTTAGTTTAGATAACTTATACATTTAGATAAATAGATAAATATATTTCTATCTTTTTTTAGTATAATAAGTTAGCTATTCTTATAAATAATTATTACTTGTAAGTAAAGATTTTTTTATGGATTGTTTTAAATTTTAAATTTAAAAGTCCATTTTTCGTTAAAGTAATTATTGTGTTTTGTAAAGGTTATTATTGTCCAAAAATATTTTCTCTTGTTAGCCACTTTTATAAATAGTACATATATATATATATATATATATATATATATATATATATATATTGGAGAACATAGTATATATTTAGTATTTTTTTTTATTTGTTCACAAAAATAATAGACCCAAAAATTAGTATTTTTTTGGTACATGTTTTGTATATATTTTAATATATATTTCAAATATTGTTGAACTAATATAATGATTAGTAGCCAATAACAATAAAACAAGTGATTACATATATTTATTGTGTGTTATTTTTAATAATTTTTTATTCGATAATTTCCCTTAAGGTGGCCAACACAATAACTATAGAACCAAAAAAAAAAAAAAAAAACTTTTAACTTTAAGAGCACTTTCACAAAAATCAACTCTTTTCCGCCGTTGCCGTGGTGGTGGGGCTGCTTTTTGAACTTTTCGTCGAAGCAGCAGCAACAACAGCAAAAGAAAATCCACAGCCCGCTTCAATTTGTTCTGAATAAAATGAAAGAAAAGTAAAATATTTGCTCTCAATTTGCCCAAAACTCGAGTTGTTCTTCAAAAACGCACAAGCTGCATGATAATGAAAGAAGGAGAAATAGACATTGTACAAAAGAAAACCTTGCATCGTTTGCATCGTAGAAAAGTATACAAAAAAAAAAAAAAAGTACCATATAATTGATATTTTTACAAAAAAAAAAAAACCATAAACGATGTAATTTCCTTTACAGATTAATGTTTTGAAAAAATAAAAAGATAAACTAATAATAAATGGTATACATATATGAAAATTTGGTATATTTTAAGTATATTTTTGATATATGCAACTGTTTTATGTATATATAGATTACAAATTTGAAAAAATAAAAAGATAAAATAATAGTAAGTGATATACATATACTAAATGAGGTACACATAATGTATATTTTTGGTATCCACAACTAGTTTATATATATACTGATTGCAAATTTGAAAAAAAATAAAAAGATAAACTAATAGTAAATAATATATGTATACCAAAATTTGCTATATATTAAGTATATATTTAATATCTGCAACTACTTTATACATACACACACACACACACATATACAATTAATTTGTCTTCTGCATTGATTGTTTTATTCTTCTTTTATGTCCATAATTTTCTTATAATACTTTGGAGGGTAAGACATGTAAAAGATAAAAGATATAATAATAGTAAATGGTATATGTATACTAAAATTTGATATATATTAATTATATGTTTGGTACCTGCAACTACTTTATATATATATATATATATATATATATATATATATATATATATATATATATATATATATATTAGAGTAATTGCAGATACCAAATATATACTTAATGTATTCTAAATTTTAGTGTACGTATACCATTTATTGTTATTTTTATTTTTGCAATACACACACACACACACACACACACACACACACACATATATATATATATATATTGCAAATTTGAAAAACTTCAAAAAGATATACTCCCTCCATCACAAAAAAGTTGTCCATTATTTCTTTTTATAATGTCCTAAAATACTTGCCCACTATAAAATAGTTATTGGTATTTGTTCATTTTATCTTTATTAATTGAAATGTATGTATTCTCAAAATTAATAATAAAAGTAATAATAAATGAGCATATGCAAGGATATATGTGGAAAAATATAATAAAATTTATGAGTTGGCAAGTAATTAATAATATTTTCTTAAATTTTGTGAGAAAAAAAAGTGTACAATCTTTTTGAAACGGAAAAAGTATAAACTATTAGTAAATGATATAGTATACCAAAATTCGGTATACTTTAAATATATGTTTGGTATATGTAACTACTCATATATATATAGTACAAATTGTGAATTTGAGAAAAAAAAAAGATAAACTAATAATAAATGGTACACATATACCAAAATTTGTATATGTTATGTATATATTTAGTATATTTTTGAGCAAATGATATACGTTTAATATATTTTTGCTCTTGAGAAAAATATATTATCATTGCATAAATTATATAATGAAAAATAACATTATGATTTCAAATTTGAAGTATTGGCCTCTATAAGTGATATTGAGGTAAACATTTATAAATTTATATAATTAAAAAAAGGTGTAAATTTATATTAACATTTTTTTATTGAATAACTTCTCTTGCCATCTTAAAATAAAAGTTAAAAATGGTTTGAAGTTCACATTAGAAACTATTAATTTTTTATATTTTTACAATATTATTGAATATATAATTCGAAATTAATTTTTTAACTTTTAATTAACAAATTCAGGTTGAAATATTTTTAATACTAAACATATACCATATCATGTAATTTTCCATATGTATTTTGTATGTATTTATATACCATTAGTATAGTATATAATCAGGCTTGATCAATATATAAAAGAATGGGCTGGATCTTTTCTTCTTGGGCCTGAGCCTAATACCTGCGAAGGAGAAGAAAAAGGATCAAGGAGGAGCCGGACCCTTAGCCTAGCTAGAACCCTCCGACAATCAAGTCAGTCCTCTCTTCAGAGTATTTTGGTGATAGAAAGGGGGTGAGAGAGTACAGAGTTCCAACTACCTGTGCTTAGACTTTCCTTTTCCTTTTGTATGATTTCTGGGTTAGGTACGTCTGACACATTTCTTTTGAGAAAGGACGTCCTCTATCATTCGACTATGCTGGTTGGTGAGAGTTGGTAGCAGGCGTATGTCCCCTGTCCCGTCCCTAGGGATGTCTGATAAAGGGGGTGTCAGGGTATGGTGCAGATTGTCTAAGAACTGGTCTTCCTGCTGGATGACTGGACATGTCATCAGAGGGCTTCGGCCCTTACTTGTTTAGCAAGTCATCCGGCGGACGAAGGAGGGGAGTGGCATCTAGTCCGAAAGCCTTTGGACTTAGGTCGTTTGAGGGTCCGGCCAATGGGCCTTTTTTCCTTTTATCATAGCCTCTGAAGGCCTCATAATGGGCCTGGGCTACAGGAGAGTCCAAACCTCTCTTGAGAGTCACTTTTATCCTTCATCAGGGGCCCCCCTGTTTTATTAAGGAGAGGGTGAAGGGTTGAGCCTTCGTAAAACAGCTTCCTGTCCTTGTATCCTTATCTTCTGGGGTCTTTTGATCGAAGAGAACTACTTTCGCTTTGGATGGCGAAGGGGTCCTTTCATTTCCTTGTCTGTGGTGAGTAGCTCTTAGGAGAGGCTTTCGTTTTGCTGGGAGGCTTCGTCCGATCTAGGCATTTACTTCGTCTTCCCAAAGGGTAGCCTTTGTCTGACCGAAGGGATTGGAGGGGTTAGGAACCGTCTGCATTCTAGACAGCCTTTATAGGGTAGATGGAAGGTCGCACAATCATTCAATGCATGCACGACTGACAAGAGTAAGCATTGAATGCCATAACGCGCATTGTATGCACGTCTCCTCGTTCTCCCCATTCTTCCATGTGTCGCAGCAGATGGTTAAGTTTTCCATGGATTTTGAATTTTGAACTTCCATTTAATGCCCCCACTTATTGCTGTGGCAGTTATCGAGGACGCTCTCAGTATATATATTCCTTTGCCTTCCCATATCCAGAACTTCTTGCTCATTTTCTCGAATCCCCTAGTTTTCATGGTTTTCCCACATCTGTTCTTTGGTACTTGCTTCCATCTTCTTCTTTCATTCTAATGGCACCCAGAAAAGAGAACATTCCCCGAAGGGACCAAGTGAGCTCCTCCCACTACCAAAAGATACTGGAGGAGGAATGGGGGGAGATAACCCCCATTGGAAAAACATCTGAGTTTTTGGCTTTCGGCCAGAACTTGGAAGGCAACACCCAATTCATATTCCGTCGGGCCGAGGCTCACGAGAGGGTTTATTCCAGCGACCCCAAAGCTGCTCTGCCTAAAGACAACCGGCATTACATTATTTTCTACCACCAGCTGGAAGCCGATCTTCTTTTTCCCCCTACGAAGTTCAAAGTTGAGTGCTTCAACTACTTCGGAGTGAATCCAATGATGCTGACCCCGAACTCCATAAGGGACATGCACGTCTTCGAGGTTCTGTGCTTCGCTCACGGCATTCGTCCTTTCGCTCGCCTGTTTCAATGCTTTTACAGGATCCAGAGCGCACAGAGGTCATCGGGGGTTTATATGACTTCTGCTAGGCCTCGCCGGAGCCTTTTCTTTGGGAAAGAGAACAAGGTGAAGGACTGGAGGGGCAAGTTCGGGTTGATAGAGGTCACTGACGGCCTCAACGATAAATTCCCTGGATTTGGTTTCCTCGGCCATTTCTTGCGTCCCACAGAAGGCCTGACTGAGTGGCCTGAGAGGCTGTCCTCTGAGGAGAAGGCGAAGCTCAAGACTTTGGTCCATCAAGGTTATACTTATAACTCTGAAAAGATGATGGCCTCCTTTTACGCGGAGGACGAGCATGGCCTTCCAACTCCTAAACTTTTGCTGAAAGATATAAGAGGTAACTCTGCTCCTCATTTGTTATAGGTTTAATTGATGGTGGAGTATTGATCTTGTTGTTGCTGTGTTTATTATTTCGATTGCAATGGAGGCCAAGGATCCTGGACATTACCAGGATATAATGAAGGAGACAGAAGGGGTTTCTCCAAGACCCTTCAGCGAAGATGTTGAGCTTTCCATCCTTGACCTCAAGACGGGGAAGTTCCGTTTGCGCTCCTCCTCAGTCCTCTAGTCTTCGTCGATGAAGCCTCGTAAAGATAAGCCGACGAAGCCTGTCTCCACCGGACCTGGTTCGGCTATTGGATCAGAAGGGGCCCAGGTGAGTGTGGCCAGTGTGAAGTCCATTCAAATAATTCGAAGGTGAATCGTTAAGGCTTCTGATCACTCTGTTCCTATTGTGCAGAGAGGTACTCCTCCGCTTTAAGCCGCACCAATTGTTGTAAGGCCTGCTCCTTAGAGGGGTATCTCAATCTCTAGGCTTTCTGAGGCTTCCATTCCTCCACCTCCGTCTCCTCCAGCAAGTGATAAGGGGAAAGGAGAGTCCGTACCTCATCCGCGCAAGCTAAAAGTAAAAGGGCTCTCCGTCCCCAATGTTCTTGATATGATTGCTCACTCTTCTCAGGGGGCGAAGCAATTGGCGGACTTGGAGAAGGTTCTGACAGACGTTCCTGATGCAGAATTTGAGGCCCGTTTGAAGAACCTGGTGGATGACTTGAGTGCCCCTGGGGCTGAAGCCGGGGCAGGTAATTTTTCTTCTCCCCCATCACCTTCATCATATAAAGACCCTCTTGTTATCCGAGGGACATATCTAAGATGGTTGAAGGAGGTCGTACCTGGGAGATCTCCTAGTGCCGAGGAGGTCGAAGCCTGGGAGAAGTATGTTAAGGAGCAATGGATTTCATATCCTGACTTTGTGACCCTCAGGAGGCTTTATCCTTCCCTAGTTAATACTGCGATTGAAGGGGAGGCCTTTGTTTCAAGAAACAGAGGCAACTTCTTGCCTTCTTATTATCATTTACTTCTTCTTGTGCCTTTATTTGCTGATTTGAATGTGTGAATGTTTTTGTTCTTGTACCTTGCAGTTTCTGTGGGCGAAGTGGACGCCCCTGTTCAGGAGCCTTTCCTGGAGGCTTTATTGGCACCTATCATGGGTCCCTCCGGAGCCAGCGAACCATTTCCTTCAGCTGCTGTTCCGCTGGCAGCTGATCAAGGGGCTGTTGTTGCTATGACCGATGAAGCATTTCCTTTAGCTGCTACTTCGTCTGGGGTCATGCCAGGGGCCGTTGTTATGGTCGAAGGTGTCTCTTCTCTTCGTCCCCCTAAGAAGAAATTGACTGTAGGGGAGTTTCTCCGCCACAAGAGGCCCCTGGCGGTAGCTTCAACCACCACCATCGTACCGAAGATCCGCTCTCCTTCCCCTGGGGCGGATGCAGGAATATCAGCTCCTTTGCAGGGGATAACGATGGAGGCTCCTCTACCGAGTAAGAGGCCACGAGTCGAAGGGCCAGCTGAGATTGTAGTAGTGGACTCCCCTCCGCTTGGAGAAGTCGAGGCATCTACCGGTCCTCCTTCTTCCTCTGTTTCGACAGCTACTGTCTTGGCCCCCGTGCCCTTTCTGCGTCTGGCCCCTAGACCTCTCTTTGGGTCAATGGAGGATACTCTGGCCAGGCAGGAGACTTTACTGGAAAAGGTAAATTCATTCCCATTTGGGCTATATGACCATTTGTCACATTGCGTAATTACTGTTGCTTGTTGGTTGTAGGCGCTTTTGGATTCCAGAATCTTAAGGACCGATTTCGGTCTTTTGAGGGATCATTATGAAGACGCCCGGCAAGCGGTGGAGGACAGATTGGGATTGTGTTCCCGATTGGAGGAAGAACTGGCCTCTGCGAAGGCGAAGACTGAGGAGGCCATGGAACAATCCAGGGCCCATGAAGAGGCTCGTTCGAAGGTCGAAGGAGAGGTTAGCGCCTTAACGGCGGCAGTGACAGCTAAGGACAAAGCCATTGCCGATCTTAGTGTGCAACTGGACAAGCTGAAAAGTGCTAATGAAGAGCTTGCCCGAGAGGCTGAAGAGGTTCCTAGCCTTCGAGATCTCCTAAAGAAGACTCAACAGGAACTTCGAGTCTCAAAATTTGGATACACACAAGCCACTACTTGGGCTCAAGTTGCTCTTGAGAAGGCTAACAAGGCCGAAGAAGGTCGGCGAAGGGCCGTGAGGGACTTTATGCAGTCTAAGAGCTTCGATGACATCATCACATACCACACCTATAAGGTAGCAGCCGAGTATTATAACAATGCTCTTTGTGATGCAGCGGAGTATTTTCCTGATGTGCTGCAAGTGGTATCTGAATTGGATGCTGCTGAAGAGCCTCCGGCGCCAGACCTTTCAGAGTTCCAAGATCCCGTTCCTGAAGGGGATGAAGGCCTGTTATGACCTGAAGACTTCCTGGCTTGGGATAAGGATGGACCCGCTTCGTCTCCTATTCCCGAAGTTTCTAGCAGGGGCGAAGGGGACGCAGACGAAGGACTTCCTACTGGGACGGATCTTGCACAAGCCAAACCGCTTTCTGTCATTCGGCCGGATCCTTTGAATGACCAGCCTCTGCCATCTTCTATAACAGTGATTCCTCCAGGCGATCCTCCGCCTTAGATATTTTCTACATTCTTTTGTATTTCATTCTTTTGTAAATAAATGTAATACATTTACTTCAACGAATAATATAGTTATTATGCTTCTGCTTTGTGTATGCTTTACTTGTATGGGGATCGCATTCACGCTGTAATCCAACAAGCATTTGTGCAACGCCTTAGCGAAGTTGTCATTCCAATAGGAGTTCGAGCACTTTCGCCTTCTTCTCCCATTAGATCTTCTTAGCTTTATACCTAGATTTACTAGGACTTAGGCTCTCCCTTAGGAAAGTTCTCCCTGCTCTTGGCAAGGCTTCGTGCCTAGATTTACTAGGGCTTAGGCTTTCCCTTAGGAAAGTTCTTCCCCGCTCTTGGCGAGGCTTCGTGCCCAGATTTACTAGGGCTTAGGCTTTCCCTTAGGAAAGTTCTTCTCGCTTTTGGCGAGGCTTCGTGCCTAGATTTACTAGGGCTTAGGCTCTCCCTTAGGAAAGTTCTTCCCGCTCTTGGCGAGGCTTCGTGCCTAGATTTACTAGGGCTTAGGCTCTCCTTTAGGAAAGTTCTTCCCGCTCATGGCGAGGTTTCGTGCCTAGATTTACTAGGGCTTAGGCTTTCCCTTAGGAAAGTTCTTCCCGCTCTTGGCGAGGCTTCGTTAGTGCAAATGGAGACAATTTGAGGCAAACAACGTTTCTGTTATTATTGGTAATACATTTTGAGGTGTTGGATGTTCCATGTATGAGGAATTTCCGTACCCTCTAGGGTTACAAGTTTGTAAGTGCTAGGACTTAAGACTCTTTTTACTTGGAAAGGTCCTTCCCATATGGGTGCAAGCTTGCCTGTGCCTTCACGTTTTCCTGTAGCCTCTAAGAATCTCATTACTAGATCCCCTTCGCCAAACACTCTTTGCTTTACTTTCTTGTTGAAATGATTAGCAGCTCATTGCTTGTAATTAGCTATTCGAATGCTGGCCGATTCCCTGAGTTCCTCTAGGAGATCCAGGTCGATCCTTCTGGCTTGATCATTGTGTCTGTCTTCGCAATAATGGATCCTTCCACTGGGGAGGCCTATATCTACAGGAATTACCGCCTCTGTGCCATAGGTCAGGCTGAATGGAGTCTCTCCTGTGGGTTGCCTAGGAGTAGTTCTATATGCCCATAGGACATGGTGTAGTTCGTCTGCCCAGCTTCGACCATATCCTTCCAATCTCCGCTTCAAGCCTTGCAGAATAGTTCGATTTGTTACCTACGTCTGGCCATTTGTTTGAGGATGAGCTACTGATAAGAAATGTTGTTTGATCTGAAGCCCTGAACAAAAGGACCTGACTTTAGAATTATCGAACTGTTTGCCATTGTCGCTAATGAGCTGATAGGGAATGCCGAATCTGCACACTATGTTCCGCCATAAGAAGTTGATTACCCTTTCTGCAGTGATAGTGGCTAAAGGTTCGGCTTCTACCCAATTGGTGAAGTACTCCACTGCCACTAGGAGAAACTTTCTTTGACTTGATGCTGTAGGGAAGGGTCCGACTATGTTTACCCCCCACTTAGCGAAGGGCCATGCATTGGAAATGGGGACCTGCTCTGCTGCTGGGACATGTTTTCCACTGTCAAATTTTTGGCACGAGGGGCACTTTTTAACAAATGCCACAGCTTCGTCTTTCATCATCGGCCAGTAGTATCCTTGCCTAATCGCCTTAGCTGCCAGCGCTTTTTCGCCTATGTGCATTCTGCAGGATCCTTCGTGTATCTCCCGAAGGATGTATTTGGCTTCATTGGGCCTTACGCATCTCAACCAGGGTAATGAGTAAGCTCTTTTGTATAAGGTTTCGTTGTTTAAGGAGAAATGAGCACTTCTTCGCTTGACCTTTTTGGCTTCTTGGGCATCCTCAGGCAGTTCTCCCTTTTCCAAATAAGACTTGATGGGGTCTATCCAGCACGGTTCTTCTTCGACCTCCATAACTTCATCTCCTTCGGTGATGCTGGAGGAGGCCAAGGTGCCCAAATAAATTTTCTGAGGAAGTTCGACTTTCTCAACTTCTTAAATAAAGGGAGATACCTCTCAGCAGATTTAGACATGAATCTATTCAATGCGGCGATTCGCCCCGTCAGCCTCTGAACATCCTTCACGCTCTTCGGAGGTTCCATGTCTAAGATGGCCTTCACCTTGTCAGGATTGGGCTCAATTCCCCTCTCGCTCACCATGCAGCCTAAGAACTTGCCTCTTTGGATGAAAAATGCACACTTCTCCGGGTTAAGCTTCATCCCATATTCTTCCATTACTGCCAACACTTCGGCCAAGTCACGGACATGGTCCTCGAAGCTTCTGCTTTTCACGATCATGTCGTCCATGTATGCTTCCAAGTTTTTACCTAATTGATCTTTGAACATTCTGTTGATTAGGCGTTGATACGTGGCTCCGACATTTTTCAAGCCGAAGGGCATCGACACATAACAATATGTACCCTTCTCTGTTATGAATGAGGTTTTTTTGCTCATCCTCCGGGTGCATTATGATATGATGATATCCTTGCTTAGCGTCTAAGGACGACAAAAATCCATACCCAGCCGTCGAATCTACCAGTTTATCAATCATGGGCAATGGAAAGGAGTCTTTTCGGCAAGCTTTGTTCAAATCTATGAAGTCTACGAACATCCAAAAAGTCCCATTCGCCTTCTTGACTAGCACCACGTTCGCTAGCCATTCCGGATATTGCACTTCCCTGATAAATTTCACCTCCAGGAGCTTGTCTATTTCCCGATCGATGATCGCTTGCTGCTCTAGTTGAAACATCTCTTTTTCTGCTTGACTGTTCTGCAGGTGGGATCTACATTTAATTGGTGCATTATCACTTCGGGTTTTACCCCTCCCATTTCTATCGAAGACCAGGCAAAACTGTGGATGTGCTCCTTCAGGAACTAGTGAGCGAATGACTTCTGCTCACTTTCTAATGAAGAATTGACCATCAGGAACTCTTCGGGCTCTCTTCCAACCATCACCCTTTCCAGCTTATCTACAGGCTCGGTTCTTTTCTCGGGAGCAATAATTTCGACTGTAGCTACCTCCTCAGTAGCGACTTCACCCTTTCTTATCTTTTTATTTCTCTTCCTTTCTGCCCCTTCGTCCTGACTGCCATAGACGTGAAATACTTCGCCATTGGGCTTTGGGATCATCATTCTCAAGTGTCTGATATTTGTTGAAGCGTCCAGGTCATATAGCAGTGGCCTGCCCATCAAGACGTTATATGCCAAATGTGTCCTGACGATAATAAATGTGGCCATGGTAGTTACATTTTCGAGGGCGGTGCCAACTATAAAGGGTAGTTTTGCCACTCCAATTGATGGGACCTCCGTTCCATCCAAAGTGCGAATTGGGTTTCCCACTTCTTCCAGATCTTCTTCCTTGAGACCCATCTTTAAATATGCTTCCTTCGTCAGCAGGTTGACCGAACTTCCTTCGTCTACCAGGATTTTTTTGACTATATAATTGGCTATAATCGCTTGGATCACCAATGGATCAGCGTGAGGGGTGCGAAGAGTACTTCCATCTGGCCTCTCTAGTCGATTTCCCCCTCCTTCGCAGTAAATGTACTCGGGCCTTTCGCTTCGCCTATCTAAGGCCTTCATACGATTTCGGCTTTCGTGAGCTTCACCTGGCCCTTCGGTGATACAATGAATGGTCCCTGCCGAACCGTCATTTACTCTTTCCGGGTATCTTTCTTTATCTTCACTAGGGCCAGCTTTGCCTGATTCTTCTCTTTTTATGAATTTCCTCAAGTAACACTGTTTGATCAACCTTTCAATCTCCTCCATCAACTGCCTACAATCATTGGTGTTGTGACCATGAGTATCATGAAAGAGGCAGTATTTGTTCTGATCTCTTTTCTCTGGAGGAGCAACCATTGGTTTGGGGCGAGCCCATATATTTTGATCTTTGAAAGTTGCGAAGACTTCGGCTGGACTGGCATTGAGAGGGGTGAATTTACTGGGGTCGAAACTAGATCGTGATTGAGTATTTCTTCCCCTCCTTCGCTCGCCGGTCGGCCTCTCATCTTGCTTTTCTTCTACCTTCTTCTCTCGCTTTGCCTTCGGCTCTTCTCTAGGAATGGTCTCCATTCCTCTCCACTTTGCCATCTGGTTAAAGGTCAGAGCATCATCTTGCCGTACATACTTTTGGGCTAGTGCCATTGCATCCTCCAGGGTATGGGGAGTATGACGGCAAAGGGCTTTGAGAAAATCCGTGTGAGAGGTTCCATTCTGCAGCGCTTTCACTGCTCGAGCTTAGTCCAAGTGCGTGACTTTCAATGCTTCTCGATTGAATCGAGCCATGTAATCCCTTAAGGATTCATTTTCCCTTTGCACCACTGTTTCCAAATATTAAGTCTTTCGTTCCACCGGGATGCTAGAAGCGAATCTGTGCATAAAGGATCTGGCTAGCTCCATGAAAGAATGGATACTCCCCTCTTCTAAGCCATCAAACCATCTCGTTGCAGCTCTTTCCAAAGATCCCCTGAACGCTCTACATAGAGCCTCATCATCCGCCGTCTGCAATTATACTGCGTGCTTGTAGTCAATGACGTGGACCCTGGGATCGATTTCCCTATTGTACTTTTTCAACACCGGCGGTTTAAACTTGCTGGGCATAACGTATTCCCTGATGGATCTGGTAAAAGGAGACTTCAGGGTAAGCTTTAGGGTGGTATCCATGGTTTTCCTGTCATAACCTTGATTCATCTCTTTTAAAAACTTATTCACAGCATCTCTCACCTCCTCTTCCTTCTTTCTGCAGCCGTTGCCACTAACAGGTGACCTTCTGCTTCGGGCCCACGAGGGGTGACTAGCAACAGAATATTCCCCTCTATCCTGTTCTCTTCCTCTCGAGCTTTCTCTTTTCCCGTATTTTGGTTCTTTATACTCACACTTTCCTTTATTCCTTCCTTCGCCCCGTTCCGTATTATTTGAATGAAAATTTTTTCCATGCAAGAACTTACGTTCACTATCTAGGAGCGAAGCTTGCGTACTCCCTTCTTCTTCGGTCGAACTCTCCTCTCCTCCACAATGCTCTTCCATCCTTCCCTCCACATTTCCACCCAGGTGGACCAGTTGTTCTTCGTTAACCCCTAGGGCTCCTTGGGATTGCTTCTCATAATCCAGGGTTCGAGCAACATTCCTTCTTGGGGTAGCTTTTGGAATAGCGACGAGGGTCTGTGCCGGGGGAGTCTGTTGCTGGGAGCTCCTTACAAAGGCAGCTATAGTATTAATAAACTGTAATGCAGGAGCTAGGTCTGGATTTGGAAGGCTCAGAGGGGTTTCCCTAGACCCAACTATGTTTTGTTGAGAGATAAGGAGCTGGAGCGACGTGTTTAGGTCAATGGGAGTTGCTAGGGGAGATCAGTAGGTGTTGGAAGGGAGTGTCTAGGATTTGAGGGAGTTGAAGATTCGGGATCATCGGGGTTCGTCATAATGGTGATCTTCCTTCACAGGCAAATGGAAGTGGAATGCAACATCGGGAGAAAGATCAGCTCGCGATTCCCACAGACGATGCCAATTTGATCAGGCTTGATCAATATATAAAAGAATGGGCTGAATCTTCTCTTCTTGGGCCTGAGTCTAATACCTGCGAAGGAGAAGAAAAAGGATCAAGGAGGAGCCGGGCCCTTAGCCTGGCTAGAACCCTCCGATGATCAAGTCAGTCCTCTCTTGAGAGTATTTTGGTGATAGAAAGGGGGGGAGAGAGTGTAGAGTTCCAACTACCTGTGCTTAAACTTTCCTTTCCATTTTGTATGATTTCTGGGTTAGGTACGTCTGACACCTTTCTTTTGAGAAAGGATGTCCTCTGTCATTCGACCATGCTGGTTGGTGAGAGTTGGTAGCAGGCACATGTCCCATGTCCCGTCCCTAGGGATGTCTGGTAAAGGGGGTGTCAGGGCATGGTGCAGATTGTTTAAGAACTGGTCCTCCTGCTGGATGACTGGACATATCATCAGAGGGTTTTGGCCCTTACTTGTTCAGCAAGTCATCCGGCGGACGAAGGAGGGGAGTGGCATCTAGTCCGAAAGCCTTTGGACTTAGGTCGTTCGAGGGTCCGGCCAATGGGCCTTTTTTCCTTTTATCATAGCCTCTGGAGGCCTCGTAATGGGCCTGGCTACAGAAGAGTCCAAATCTCTCTTGAGAGTCACTTTTATCCTTCATCAGTATATAACGAATATAGTTTTCATATATATTTGGTATACATTTTGTACAACAAATGTTTCAAGTGACGTAAAATATAATAGCATAAAATAGAAATACTTAGATCGGGGCTATTAAATTCAGATAGATTCTATATTAATTAGTGCAAGATGCCCTATAAATTAATGCATCTGATACTATGAATAATTCTTTCTTTATGCAGAAAAACGTTGAATTGAACACAAGTAAAAGAAAAATATGCACATTGCTTGGTAAACATGGATCATTTTGTCCATTGAAACTTCTTACGGGTGTGTTTACAATTGTGGCTAGGAGCTAAAAAAAAAACACTTTTAGAATTTTTTTTATTTTGTTGATTGATTTTTATTATTTTTTATAAACTTTTTTTTTTTAAACCTGCTTCTGAAAAAAAAATCAATTTATCTATTTTTGTTTAAATGCAGTTTTAAAAAGCAATTTTTAAAAGGATATAAATTTTTTTGTTGAAAAAATGTTTTTTTCAAACTCAATACCGGGATCTATATGGAGTGGAAGTAGTAAACCCAACAAGGTTTTCACATTAGTTTTTGGTTTTTAGGGAAGTTACATTAGATCATAACAAGAGGCTTGAAATTGGCCCAGTCGCTTTCCAAGATAATCAAGCCTTAGCCTCCTTGGCAGCTGATGTACTAGGTTCTGCTTCTTTCCCTTCTTTTGCTTCTTTGATTTTGGTCCCTTCTAAGAAAATCCAAACCACAATAGCAATGTTATGGAATCAAAGAAGCAGCAAGTTATGCATGTTCAGAAATTACAGCACATCCAAAATTTTTGATATGGAATGTGCAGGCAGAAATATTGTACTGACAAAGACAAGCAATAAGAGTAAGTAACTATCCCAAGAAACACAATTATTTCACAAAGAAATTTTGACCTTCTTCATCCTTGAATTCTTCCATATCAAACTCATCCCTACCCATATTTTAACTTCTGCAGGGTATTGTTAATCTCAATCAACAAGAATGACAATGAGAAAAGAAGAAAAACTAGAAATTGCAAAATGTGATTTAATGGACCTTTAGTATCCAATATTTACAATGTATAACTATGATTGTATATTACAACCATGCTCTTTTGATTTTAAGTGAAAAAAAAAAAAGGAGAAACTAGAGAAGAAATGCATTAAAAATCTCAAATCTTAATATTCTGATAAGTGATAACTGAATTAAGAAAAGCTTACTGAAATTGTCAAAATCCGCAGAGAACATTAAAAAGCTCACTGAAAATTTAAATTAACCGAATTCATTTCTATATTAATTGAAAAAGCAGATTGTGACAAAAACATTTAAAATTCAAAATTCTAGCACTCTTAAATTCACAAGTACTGTAACATGTGCTTTTGAATTGAATTCAAGTAATCTATAATTCAGAAATAATATACACTGCATATCAGTGCCTGTTGGCTAAAAGACTATGAAAATAATAGTTTAATAAGAAATAAGAGATAAGGTTAGCTTAAATATTAAAAGAGTTACATAAACATTGTTTGCAGGATAACTAAAACGAGGTGGTGTTACCCAACAAAGAAAGAGACATAGTTGTTTTATTGATTCTATTGCTAAGAGTCTACGGTAAATACTAACCCACTTAGGATTCATTAACATAAACCATCTCAAAACAAGAAACTTCCCACAATATATCAATAAGCTTTGTTAAGGTCTGAAGGAAAAAAGAGATTAACAGCTTAGAAAATTTAACAACTACTACTATAGCTTTATACTCACTAAGAAATCCATGTCATCAAAATCCAAGCGACCTCCATCTGTTTAAACCACACAATTAAAAGCTCTTAATAAGTTAGTGAGGCTAAATTTAAAAAAAAAAAATACAGGAGATTTCCTGATGGATGAATAATTCAACTTTAAAAAGTACTGAAAAGCCACAAAATGCAAATTATGTAAGAAAGCCATCATAGAAAAGAATAGCTATAATACCAATTATAGTTTCAGAATCAAGTTTCATGATTCATGGCTTGATAATCCACCAAACCCTTTCTCTATGACTCCTGCCATTTCAAGATCCACCAGAAACTCTACTAAAAAACCTACTCGTTCCCCATATTATCTATCAATTAAAACTCCATCTTCAGGATCCAAAATTTTCCAAGATTTCTGCATTTTTATAAGCATCTTTCTCTAAAATGTCAATTAATTCCAAAAATCTACTACTACGGCATATAAAGTACTCATAAATGGATTCAATACAAGAGGGAAATCTTAACAAAAGAGAACAAAAAAAGAAGAAATTGATATCTTCATAAATATAAGACTTGACAGAAAATAGTTCAAAATAAAAATCTAACAATACCATAATCCAGTTTACAACCACAATTAACCTCATCAATATATTAGCATCATTTAACTACACAAAATGGTAAAAACAAATGAAATTCTTTTAGTTCATTAACCAAATATATATATATATATATATATATATATATATATATATATATATATATATATATATATATATATATATATATATATATATATATATATATATATATATATATATATTTATATATATATACCGAATTTAAAAAAAACAAATGTATTATTAATTCACTTACATCTGGTTGAAGATCATCAGGCAATTATTCAAAATAATTGGATGAAGGATTAAAATAATCTTGCAATCCATAAAAATTGAATAGGAAATTTCCATACCCACTTGCAGTACAATTCTTAAAGAATCAAAATTTTCAAATACTGCAGATCTAGGAGCTTTTCTAGATCATCCCTTGCCATTGAAGGGTTTTCACCCCATTTTATTCTCTCATTTCCTTTCCTATTCCTCTTAAGTCTTAATTTTAAATTCTTAGTGATCAGTGCAAGATCAAGGTAGATGCGATGGACTGGATCTTCCAGGCTGGGCCTTGCGAAGTAGATCTGCAAAGAGCAAGAAAAAGTCAAGAAAGGGCCTGGTGATGACTCTTTGACGTTCAAGTTAGTATGATTGTATGTTGATGACCAGAGAGAAGGTTCCCTCTTGGTTCTAGAATATTTCTAAGAGAAAGAAGATGAGAGAATATAAAATTTCATCTACCTGAGTTCTATATTGATTTTTCCTTTTTGTATGACTTTAGATGGGACAAATCTGCTACCTTTTTATAAGAGAGAGTGCTCTTTAACAGTTAACTCCCTTGATTGGCATGGTAGGTGCAGAGATAGTGGGCGTATGGTCTCTGTTTTGTCCTCATAAATATTTAATGAGAATTGTGTTAGAATATAAGGTGAACCGCCTGAGAGAGTACCTTTTTGTTAGCTGATGTGCTGCTTATACTAGGAACTCTTCACCACGCAAGGGTTAGCTTGCTTAGCAAGTTACTTATGATTGAAGTAAGGTAAGTTTCTTGATAACTTTTTCGCCAAATGTATATGGGCTATGAGGCCATTGGAATCTAATCAGTGGGCTTCAACTTTTCCTCTGAGGCCTTAGGGGCTTGAGACAAGTGTGAGCCTCTAGTCCTTAAAGCTTATGTATGACAAGAGAGCCATTTTTGTCCCTCATGACTTAGCTTTGCTCCTTTGCATTTTCTTGAAAAGCTTTTTTGTGTTTAACAATGTGGCTACTCATATATAAAAGATGCGTCTTTGTTTATGAGAGAGAGTGAATGGGTGAGTGAGTGAGATCGGCGATGAAGGAGGACTAGAGTGGATATGAGGGCTTAAAGTGAATGGGTTCTTAAAAATAATAATATCATAAAAAAGAAAGGATGACAAAGAAATAAGGTATAAATGAAAACTCTGCATCATATAAATGTACAAAAAAATAATTTGACAATAAATATGTTATGTTTTCAAAAATAAAAAAACGTACACAATGTAATTTCCTCTTAATATCTGTTGATCATTTGACTTTTTCCTAACCGATCCATTTTAATTTTTTTTTTGTACGATTCTGGATATTTATAGTTATATATACTGAGAATCCTGCTAAACCATACCGAAGCATCACAAACTGAAGAATTGAAACTAATTTAAAAGATTCTTATACATATACACATACACACGCATAAATTTTGATACTGAATCAGCAACATATTTAAGAAAATTTAATGATATATAAATAAAATATAATTATGCACTTTGTAGTTTAATTTTTATTTTAATTTAGTGGATTATAAACAAATTTTTTAATTATTCACTATATAGTTTGATTTTTGTTTTTATCGTATGTACTAATTTAATTTTAGATTTAAGCTGAAAAAATATATATTTTTAATTATTTAAAAAATAAAAAATCTCCGAATATCCATTTTGTTATGATCCATACCGAACTATCCCATTAGACTAGAAACTTCGTTTCGACCCATCTCGAAAAATCAGAACAATTTGGTATAGAGATTTTTTTCTACAGTTCGATTTTAAAGGTTCTATTTTTAGTTCATTTCATTTTCAGAGATTTCTAAATTTCTGTATTCTCTCAAACAGTTCTCAGTCCTAATAAATATATTTATTAATGAAAAAATTTCATAATAATCCTCTAATATAAAATATAAATATTGTTCAAATAGTACTTAATAAATAAAGCATATTCATCGTTAAAATATATGAATTTTAATAAAATCATGTAAATTTAATTTTATTATTGTAATAATAATTGTTTGGACTAAAATTAATTTGGGCCTAAAAATATAAAACCGAGCCCATCTCACGTAACTGGACCAAGAAATTTCAGAAAATCAAATAAAGAAAGTATTTCTACAGAAATGTCTAAAAAAAGTATATCACTTATAAATATATCATCACTTTCTAATTCTAACTTCTATATGCTCTGCTTTGTCTTTATTACTTTTATACACTCCATTGCACAAAATCCATAACTCTCCAAAATCTCATTTGTAATCATAAGCTTTTGAAAGATTCAATTCTGAAAATCTTTGAGCAATGCTCTAAGCAGTATATCGACACCAAAAAATATATATAAAAAATAAAAAATATGTAGATTTTTGGAAATCATTGAGCTCAATTGACAACAATCCAATTCTTCAACTGTTTTATAGTTAATTCAAATTTCATATATATATATATATATATATATATATATATATATATATATATATATATATTTCCATGGATTTTTGTCTTCAATTATTCTAAATTTGGAATTTATATTTCATATATATAAATTTTTGTTGTGGGTTTTGAGTTTTATAGTGATTTGGATTTGTTTTTGGAAGAAATTCTGAATCTTGCTTGTGGGTTTTGAAGATCTTGTTGTCATTGAAGTTTATATTATACAAGGATTCGAGATTACCCAAATTCTTACAAATCTATCAGCTCCAAAGATGAAGTAACAGTAACGATCAAACCCTTAATCTTTTGTTTTTGTGATGAAGAAGAAAATATCCTTTTTCTCCTTGCTTTAATGACGCCTTTAACAGCTCCTCCAAGATAGAATTTTATTATTATTCTGAAAGTCGGGTTGCTATTACATGTTAAACAAATTTTATTTTTATTAAATTTCATCATAATGCTACCTAATGTTATGACTTTTATCTTCATCAATTTCAATAGTTTTTTTTTCTAATTTTTTAAAAAGAGTGGCATTTTTTAATTCAAATTATTTTCCTTGAGATGGTGTATTTTAATTCATACTCGGGAGTGGTGATGCCACCTGATTGCAATAGAAAAACAAACATCTAAGATATCAATGGTTGCATGTTAACTATCTTCTCTTGCTCTATTCTTCTTCCTTCTCACAACTCTAAAAACAACCTAATTCACAAATTATGCCATCATCTCTCTGAAATTATAGTATTTTAGAGATACTAATACTAAAATACACAAAACCAACAATCAACTTGTAATCAATCGTAAAATATCAACAACCAATTGGTAATCAATCTGCAATCAACCAACAATCAACCTATAATCCACCAGAAATCAACCTTTGATCCAACAAAAACAAGCAGTATTTTGCAATACTAATGCTAAAATCCGCAAAAACCAACAACTTGCAATTAATATGATATCAACCAAAAATCAACCCATAAGCAACCACAAATCAACTTTTAATCAACTAAAATTATAAATTAAAAATTATAACCAAGCTCATTAACCCAGTAACTAATGTATTATTAAAAGTAATCTCTCCTGCAATTAATTCTCACCATATTATTCTTCAATAGTTAGAATACATCAAGCATATATTATATAGAAAACATTATATTCTAAAAAAATATATATATTTTCAAGATTCATAGTAAACAATATACCTTAAGTATATAATGAATATATTTTATATATATCTTAAGTATATATCAGAAATAGATGCTTTTGTCTTTCTTTAGAACTGATCATCCTCAACCGTCTTCTTTGAAGATCATCGTTAACATTCTTTTTTTTTTTTTAAATAATCATCTTCAAGCATAGATAACAATATTAATTTGAATATATGAATATTTATAAGAATTTGAGAGTTAAATTGAATTTTTATCCTATTTTCTATTTTTATAAAGAAAAAAAAATGTGACATGTGTAAGTGAAAGAAAAAAGAAAATGTGAAAAATGTGATATGTGTAAGTCAGAAACTTAAATATCTATAATTTATTTCATAAAAATGATTGACTCACTACTAAAAAAATAATAAAAAAATATAAAAAAAAGATTATATAGAAAAGAAAATTTGAGAAAATATTATACAAATAATAAAATCATACAAAATTAACTAAACATATGCATAAAATCAACCGAAAATCAATCAAATATATAAATAAAATAAACCAAAAATATATCCGAATATTCATTTGCATCCAATATTCATTTACATTTTATTTAAAATTAAATGTGTTATATTTAAATTTAATAAATTATCATTAGTAATAACAAAAGCTAAAAATGTTAATTAATATTGTCACTACCAAGAAATAATATAAAAAAATAATTATACAAAAAAGAAAATTTGAGAAAACATTATACAACAATAAAAAAAAATACAAAATGAATTTTACGTCAACTAAACATATACCCGAAATAAAAAGAAAAGTTAATTCATGTGATATTTAAGTGATGGAATTTTTATAGGATAATCAAGCTAATCCAACTTTAAGGACAAACATTTATATTTTTTTCTCCCATTTATTTATTTTTCAATTTTTGTCCCTTGATTAATCAAAATCCAACTTGCTCATGTCCTTACTAATAACATAATTTTTATTTTATATTCTATTAGTCCTCTTGCATTTTAGAATAAAAATAATAAGAGGTGAAGATGTAATCATACAAGAACCAATGACAAAAAATATACCACTTATGCGAGAACTTAGCCTATGTAAATAGATGATGTGTTTATATGTACACATGTCAAATAAAGTGAGGAGAATTGTTTGTGCAACAAAATCTTAAAAAGAAAAAGTGGTATATGTGTCAATTTTTAGCAGAAATTCAAAGGATACGTGTTGCCATTTAGTTTTGCTTTTTAATTTGAGCTATGCAACTATAAATAGGTTTGCCACATGTGCAACCCACTTGCATGTAACCTATAACATCCGATTTTGAAGGAAAAGTGGGAACAACTAAAAATTTAAAAAATAAAAGACAGAAAAATACAACAAAAATAGAAGAAAAGATAAAGAGAGAAACCCATGAATTAGTGGAGAGTCATAAATTTTCAAACCACAGAAAAAAAAAAATACAAAGTAAGTTTAAGTCAAAATTAAGAGAAAACGTGCAAAAAAAAAAAAAAAGAAAAAAAAGAAAAAAGCATATAAAAGTAACAATTAATCGGAGAAAAGTTAAAATAAAAACACGGGATATAAAAGTTATTTTTTCAAAATGAGGGTAGAGGGTATAATTTTCTCAATAAAGAATAATTTTTGTAGTAACCTGAGTAAGTGGAGTAGTGGGCTACAATTAGGCTTTGTTTGGAAAATAGGTGGAAAGTAAGAGGAAGGAAAATAAGGAGGGAAAATGCTTTGAAATTTATGAATTTTAATTTTTTTAATATTTTGGCACAAAATCTAATATATTTTCCATCCATTTTCTTCCCATTTTGGAAGGAAAATGGGTGGAAAACTCATTAAATTTTGTGCCAAAATATTAAAAAAATTAAGACTCACAAATTTCAAAGCATTTTCCCTCCTTATTTTCCTTCCTCTCACTTTCCACCCATTTCCCAAACACTACCTTAAAGAAATGAGGAAGTAGAGAAGAAAAACAAGGAAACTGGAGACGAAAACTTGGAACTGATTTTAACGGTTAAAAGTGGGCTAGTGAATCAATTAACCCTTTGTTTGGATAAGTTTTTAGGGAGGAAAGAAAATAAGGAGGGAAAATAAATTTTATTTTCCTTTTTGTATTTTTCCTTTTCATGTTTGGATAAGAGGAAAATAAAGAAGGAAAGGAAAGAAAATAACTTTATTTTCCATTGTTTGGAAAATAAAATATGGAAGGAAAGAAAATTATAATCTTATATAATTACTATTTTACCCTCGATGTATTAACATAAATAATGTTAATTATATTGATTAAATTGAGATAATACTCCTATTTATTATGAAATATGAATATAATACAAACAAAATATTTCATATGAATAGAAATTATCATATTATCTTGATACATAAATTGTTTTAAATACTTATTTTTTAATATACTAATTACTGGACTATAATGGTTGAATTAATATATGTTTTAACTATTATATAAAGTGAACTACCAATATCGAAATAAAAATAATAATCTATTCAACTATACATGAAGTGCATTCATTGCATAAAAATTATAGATTAGAACTTTCAATTTATGCCAAATCCAACATTGATATTGCAAATAAAATGATGTTTGATCTACAGGCGAAACATTGTGAAATCAAACTACATATAAGAAAAAAAGAAATTAATCGAGAAATTGACAATAACCAAAGTTTATTACAAAGTCACTAGTCTCAAAAGTTATGGCTATCAAATTTCATACATTAACTAATCCACTTAGACGTTAGAATCCTAATAAATATTAACACATATTGATATCATTACAAAGTCAATAACAATCCAAAAAAAACTACAACATAATATTATGCATCAAATGACTACATCATCTTATCACATATTGGCCATAACTTTCATCAACCACGCTAAGCGTCTAGCTCGTGGGAGACCAAAAAAGGATCTCGTTGCAGATGGATTATTGCATAGATAACAATAGGCATTCAAAACATAATCAACATGTAGTCCTATCATTTCCAACTCTGCATATATCTCCTCCTCCTTATAATAATGTGGTTGACCACTCTCAAGAATAGAAAGAGATTTTTCTGCAATTACATTTCCTCTGTCCAACATTGCTGATACATTTTCAATAATTGTATTTAGCTTTTCACATTGTGTTGCCAACATGTCCAATATAACAGCCTTACTTTTAATACCTTTAGAAGATGATGTGCCTTGAGAATTAATTGAAGGTACATAATTTGGACTGTTAAAAGCTTCAGTACTATGTATGTCATTAGCCCAGTTTCCCTCCCTCACTATCAGACATGACAAAATTTGCATCTAGTGAATCATTCAAGTCAATTTGAGAACTTCCTTCCCTCTGCCAACGTTGAACTTTTTCTCTTGCACTTTTTGCATATTCTCCAGTTGCCCTTTGCTCACCATACAACTTAAATAACTTATCATAATTCTGAACAGGTGTATGCATCCATTTGCGTGCTTTAGGTTTTGCCTAAATAAAAGAAAAATAAAATTACACCTATTAATAGATAATTATGAAACAAATATGTAAAAAAAAAACATACGTTGAACTAAAATAATTACCTGAATCAATTGTTCCCAAACATCACTTTCAGTATCAAACATCTTAGTTATAGGATTCCATGCAAATCCACTTAGACCATTAAATAAATCCTTACATTCACCAAAAATCCTCTTTAATGTCTTCATTCTATTTTTAATATTTATTTTTTGAATAATTGGTCCAAATGAATTCCTCAGTACACGCAACATATTTTCATATGCTGTAGTACTCCAAGTTCCATTAGGCCGATTTCCTTTACGATCTTCATCCAACATAGCATCTAGCAACACACCATCCATTTCAGGTGTCCAAACCACATTGTCTCCACTTGCACTACTACCCTCACCATTTGGTAGTTTTCTTCTCCTTGGCATTTTGAATCTTTACAATTTAAATTTCTGCATGTTTGGCATATATATATATATACATATACATATTTATTTTCTCAAATATTTTAAAGCAAGCACAAAATAAATGCACAGGAAAAAAATATTTATATAATAGTAGACATACTAGAAAAAAAAATAAAAAATAACAAACTTCATAATCAAATACTAATTGCTTAAAATTTAAAAATTACATGTCACATAATATCAATAATCAAGTTATATGTGTGATTGATAGTCAATCCACATATGTCGTGCTATGTTACTTCTTATCATTTCTCCTATCCTAGAATCAGCATCGGTGGATAGTCCACCCCTAGCAATACTATCCTCAGCTTGTTGAAGTTCCATATCAACTTCAGCAATTAAATTTTCATCTGGATCTACACCCATTAAAAAGTTATGAAGTATGAAACATGCCAATACAATCTCAGTCATGGTTTTAAATAAACAATGGGGCTCAGTGCCACTAGCTATAATTGGAAATCTTTTCTTCACAACACCAAAAGCTGTCTCAATGACGTTACGCAATGAAGCATGTTGATGATTGAATAATTCCTTAGCATTCTTTGGTCCACGTCTAGAGTACTCTTTTAAGTGATAACGAACACCTCTATATGGTGTTAGTAATCCATGCCGTAAAGGAAACCCCACATCCACTACATAAAATTTTCCTAACAAAAAGATAAATAAATTAATGCATGTTGTATAACATGTAAACAACATTTCCCATTTCATTAGACTTACCATCTAGAATTATAAGTTTATCTTCTCTACTTAATGCATTTTTAAGAATTCTGGAATCAGATGCACTTCCTTCCCAACCGGGCAACACATATGTAAATTTCATATCAAAAGAACAAACTGCTAAAACATTTTGTGTTGGCCATTCTTTTCTCCCTCGAAATCTAGATGCTTGCTCTCTTGGTACTTTTACACGAATATGTGTCCCATCTATAGCACCAATGCAGTCCTATATGTAAAAGTAAATTCTCCTAAAGTCATACTATAGGAAATATATTAATTATTGATATGATATATGTAATTACATGGAACTTATATATCTTACCTTAAAATAAGAATAAAATCTACTGCTATTCAAAATTTGAGGAGGAACTTCAAAACCAGTTGGTTGTCTAAGGAATTCTCTTTCCAATGATATCACAGCCCTTAGAACATTATGGAAATGGCAACTTACTGTCTCACCCAAGCGTTGAAAGAAAAAGCCACATGCTCGATTATTAAAATTTTGGCCTAAAACATGCAAAAATTTTGCTACTTGCTCCTCCACTGTTGCACGTCTAAAATCTTTCAAAATCCCAGTTTGCCTCAACTTCTCATATAATATGGCAAAAGCGTAAGGGCTCATACGTATAATATTTCGACAAGCGGTCTCATTTCCAATAAGTTGAGCCATTAATTTATGGTGAATTATATCTCGTTGAGCATTCACATTACTTAGGGGCTTATCGACAACCAAAGCTTGGATGTACAATAAATGTAAAAAATAGACAATATTACAAAGTAATAGGACAACAACTTGAGTATGTTGATGTTGCCAATTATTCATAATACGTTTCCATGTATTTTCAAAGTCTTGGTTGGCACCAGGAGCATCATCTACCAATTCATCCAAGGCATTCTCCATATTTGTATGTAAGCTACTTTCTGCGTTATTTTCCCTATCCATCTATAAATCAATTTGAAATATATTTACACATGAATATAAATTAAAAAAATAAAATAATAGAGATACTATTTATATAATAAAATAATTCAATTACTTTAAAACCTATTGAACAATGAAAAATGTTAAATTATAAGAGTCAAAGCTTATATGATTTACTAGATATAATGTATCAATTAATTAACTAATATAAACAAGTAACATGTGCATGTGTAGAAACAAAATAGAAAAGGATTTATTAATTTTTCAGAAAGTATAGTTAATATTTGTTAAAAAATTTTCAAATGGGTAGAGAAAATTGAAACATTGGATAGTTGTAGTGAGAAATGGTGATTGAATATTAAACATTGCTTTCAAAATTCACTAATTTTAAATCAGTTATTCTTTTCATTTTTAATCTCATAACCCATGTTCAAAGCTTAACTACATAGACATTACAAAATAAAATAAAATAAAACTTAGTTTATAAGAAAAACCATGGCTGCCTACTTGAATTTGAAATTTCGAATATGCCAAGCAATTTATTATATGTAGGAGATAAAGCCCATACAAATTACCTATATGAAAGTAATGCATCAACTGGTTTCTATTAATCTATTTTGTCTTGGTCTTTATACTTTTCCATCTATTATTAAGTCTTAAGTATTCCCATGAAGTCTCAGTGTTATTACAAAATTATACATATATGCCTTTTATGTTATTTGATAAACATTTAATTAAAAAATTAATTATTAAGTTTTTTTTTTCGGTGTTTAGGAAGATTAAAACTCAATCTATTATTAATAACACACATATTTATTTATCATTAGCTTATAATATACTATTAAATATACACCAAGTGATTATATTTATAATAATAAAAAGAAATAAGGCAAGCAATGAAATTTATGTATCATTGCCATTTGCCAATTGCCAATTCCTGAACAAGAAAGAGAATAAAAAGAAAAGGACACCACATGGCATAGAAAGCAAATTGGTATATCTCAAATATCTCATAAGACCCACAATGTAGTTAATATGTTATTTAAGCATATTTTCCTTGCATCACAGATAATAAGCATGTCAACTATTGTCAATTCAGTCACTGGATCAAAGCTTTCTACAAGAACAAGGGATTAGGATAAATCCTCAAACTCACCATTCATATAATTTATTGGCAAATAAAAACAGAATGAATTACCAACCAGGCATGGGAAATTATGACTTGGGAGAAAAAAAATCAAACAACAGGATCACCTGGAATATCAAAAATTTGTTTGGCTGGTGGAATATGTAGCAACTCCCTCAACTGGACACGGATGCGAGCTCGGTCAAAAAGTGAAAGCAAATCACTGTGTGTGACAACAACAACAGGCTTATCATCTGTGATGCAAGGAGATGGAAAAACTGGTCATTAGTAAGCCTTAAAGATAAGTTATTCAATTACTGAAAAACAATGGAGAGAGGAGAAAACAAGGAAGTGAAATAAAAGATGAAATTCATATTGTGCATGTTGCCCTTTCTATTCCCCATGAAGGTCATTAACAATTCTTTTAGACATTGACTGGTAAAGCTAATTCCATTACTGACGACAAGCCACACTTTTCTTATTCTCTTCGTACCAAAACAATCTTTTAGTATAAAATAAATTTTTATACTAAAAAAAATGTATGCACAAGAAATTTCATATATTAATACTACTATTGTGTTAAATCAATTTTTTAATTTAGTTTTAATTGTATTATTCATTATTTATCAATGAAATGAGAATTAGAAGAGGATTTTTCCCATTGTAGTCTATGATAAATGTTTAGAATAGTCATGCAATTTTAATTACAATATTGATAATAACGATTTCAAACAGTGAAGTGGATCATGTCTAATTAATTTTTTCACCCTCTTTAAAGACATGAGGAACATGAATTCTGGAATTGTTTGAATTTTAATTAATATGAATTTTCATGTATTTAATAAGATTATTAAAAGAAAAGAAGACAATTTATTAAAAAAAAAAAGACTATTTCATATTATATTATTTACAATGTTAATTTAATTCATATGACTTACATGAAAAAAAAAAAAAAAAAAACGGATTTGATAGGTAAGGAATTTTTTTTATTCATTTTCTTTATAATAGAGTAACATAATTATTGATATCTTTTAGAGATTCTAATTTTCTATTTTTTTAAAATTATAATTTTAAAAATCTAAGTATGAGAGTGACTCCAAGACACATCTCATGAGTACTCGCAAATACTAAAGATCTCGTGCTTGAGATTGGAATCTATCTCATGATTAAGATCAAAATTTGTTTCAAGCGAATCATCTCTATGGAAAATATAATAGACTTAAGTTGAAAACTTCCATTTTTGTTAATGCTAAAAAAAAAAAAAAAAAAAAAAAAAACTATTGTGTGATCCGAATTATAACCCGACCCGAAATATTGGAAGCTCGACCCGAAAGAGGAGAAAAACTCGCATGGGGGGTGTGGGGGGCTTCGCCCCCCATGGTATGGTAAGGTCCTTTTTTGTAAATTTGGGTGCTATATATATTTGGTGTTAGGGCTCATGAAAGGCAGGGAAATAGTGCTACTCTCTCTAGTTTACCTATTCCTAATATAATAGGAATGTAGAAGGGTTCTAAGATACAGTATTTCAAGAAATTGATTAGTATTTTTTTGCCTAAGAAGATATACAAAACAAAAAATAGAAAATTCTCAATAAATCAGAGAAGTGAACTGATGTTTGGAGGATGAGCTGAATGTCTTATTGAAGCATGATGAAATTACAGTAGGTCCTTGAGTATATAAACTCAAGAGGTAACTAACTTTTCCTAGAAAAATACATAAAAATCCTACCAGACTTGAGTAGAATACCCTGTTATTGACTAAATCTATCCCAAGAAAAGAGGAACAGAAAATTGACTCAACAACAGCAAACAAATGAAAGTAAACTCAATAAGTTAGAGAGCTGACAACTGAATCCTCAAAAAGAAGCTTGAACTGTTGTCATTTGAGCCTAACCCACCATAAATTAAAGATGGGACAAAAATCACAGAGAAACACCAAGCCTAGCAAAGAAAAATCTCGCCGGTGAAAAATGTCACTGTGAAAGGCAAATGGAGAACACAGAGGATGTCTAGATCTGAACTAGGAGTCTCCATTGCCAATGACAGCATACTTTTCCTTTCCTCACCAACAACATTCCTAATTAGCTCATTGAAGAAGTGAGGTTGATGAAGACTAGACAAAGCCGGAGCTAACCACGACAACAGTACTACCGAACATTTAAGATCGAAGATATAAACACCCAAAATAAGAATAACTAGTAGTCAAAAAGAAACCCAACCCAGGTGATAGAAAACATAAGATTACAAAAAAAAAAAAAAAAAAAAAAAGAAGAAATAAATTGAAACTAAAGGAGGAAAGCAGGGATTCCTACTAATGGCTGAAGTCTCCGGTGGTTTCCCCCAGTTTACACCAAACGGCGGGTAGAGAGGAAGTGATAAAACCCTACCAGAAGACTAGTGATTATGGATTTAGTTATTTACATTTTCCATGAAAAACATTATCGCAATAATGTTCTAAATGCCATTAAATTGCCATTAAGGTAGAGTAAGTATCCCCTCTCTTCTTACTCCAGCAATCACAATCTTTCCAGACACAAAAATAAGAATCACAAACTGAGATTTCTTCATCTGATAAACAAGCCTTGGAAACAACTGCCAAAGCCTACATTACTTCTTCCATTAAGTGCATTCGGCATTCAAATATTTCCACCGTACAATTCTTTAAGCATTTTTATAAAATTAAAATAAAAACAGAAAATTATAGCTATCAAAAGACACCATTAACTTGTTGCCATATTAACATGAACACTAAACATCCTCCAACACACCAAAGTACCAAAATAGGCAGATATAGAAAATATTATATGATAATAAATCACAAATTAAACCAACACAATGAACACATAACGAGAGAGAGAGTGAGGAAATATTACCAAATGCATAGATACAAGCAATGATAGCTCCAATGAAATCGAACCAGACTCAATTTTTTTCTTTTTGCTTTTGAACACCAAAATGGACTAACAACAGGGACAAGAAAATGTTATCAATCTAGAGATAGAGAGCAAACGAGTATGAGATTTGTGTGAACAAGTCTGAGCATGGGTGAAAGGGAGAGATAGTATAGGTTTGAGTGAGGATGAAGAAGCAGAGTGGTTGAATGACGTGCAGTGACTGTGAGATCTGTGTGTATATAGAGAGAAATGTTAGGGATTTTGGTGATATGTTTTGAATGGGAATTGGGGATTTGGACGAGAGAGTTAATAGAAAATAAAAGGGTAATATTGTAATTGTCTAGTAAACAATATGATTTTCCCCTCAAACCTCCTTTTTTCTCTCCATTTTGGAGACACAATTACTAGGGGAAAATACCTGATATTTTCCTTTCCATGCATATTTTCCTTTGCTATCTAAACAACATAAAGTAATAATCTTTCCTTATTTTCTACTCAATTTTTCTTTCCTGTGCTATTTTCCACCCATCCAAACAATGGGTAAAAGTTATTGCTGATACATATAAAAGGGAAGTGACAGAACAAAAAGAGGGGAGGAATCATTCATAAAACTACCCAAACTATAACTACTCAAAAAAAATCTAAGCATTTTGAATTTCAAAGCAACCATTTTGTGACTTTTTTTCAAGCACTTTCATTTTTCAATACTTGTTATTTTCATTTCAATTTCCTTTCATTGTTTATATTTTCAATTTAATACAAACAATCTCCTTTCTATTATGCTATCAATATTTCAATTTTAACGCAATTTCAATTAATGCAATCAAGTTCAATTTCATTTTTAATAATATTGTTCATATTTCCATTTTACTTAATTTTCACTAGCCTTTAATTCATAACCTAGCAAATACATTTAATTTCTTGGTGCATCATATGAATCCAAGCAAACTATGGAAAGAGAGCTTGGGGATCCACAATTGATTCAGTTTTTAGAAGTCAATTAAGGTGCAATTCTAAGGTTCATGTACCTAAAATACATGTAGCATGCTCTTATTGAAAAATTCACCAACATTATTTTTGGCATGCCTAATGGGATAAGTTTAAAATTCCACTTAAAAAGAAATACTGAAAAAGATATTGCTATGGGATCTCAGGATGCCCATCTTACTACTAATGAAGTAGGACAAGAAAGATTTGTTCCTCTTATGGCTGAACATATTAAAAAGAGCTTAGCACATTAGGAAGTTCAAAGTGAGGCATCAATCAATCCAAATGCTTCTCAGGTTATGATTGATGAAAGGTACCTTTCTTCACATAGAATGGAGAAAATAGATGTCTTTCCTAGGGTAATACTACTTAATGGCTGCCCCAATGGCAAGCCAATCCCTCAATAAATTTTTGTCAATACAAATCTAATCAATCAACCTATGGTGTATGAAACCAATGAAGGGGCACCATTTCAAGGGGATATAAGTGGCATGGCACAAGGAATTAATAAGAAGAATCATTTACAAAACTACCCAAACTACAACAACTCAAGAAAATCTAAGCATTTTCAATTTCAAAGCAACAATTTAGCAACCTTTTTTCAAGCACTTTCATTTTCCAGCACTTGTTATTTTTCAGTTCAATTTTCTTTTATTGTCCATATTTTTAGTTTAATGCAAACAATCTCCTTTCCATTTTGCTATCAATATTTCAATTTTAACACAATTTCAATTAATGCAACCAAGTTCAAATTCATTTTCAATACTATTGTTCATATTTTCATCTTACTTAATTTTCATTAGCCTTTAATTCATAACCTAGCAAATACATTTAATTTCTTGGTGCATTATATGAATCTAAGCAAATTGTGGTAAGAGAATTTGGGGATCCATAATTGATTTGATTTTTAGAAGACAATTAAGGTGCAATCCTAAGGTTTGTGTACCTAAAATACACGTGGCATGCTTGGCTTGAAAAATTCACCAACAATAATATATCAAATATTATATTTGTCTAAATATTTCTTTAATTAAGGTATTAATATTTTTTATTTCTTTTATTATCTCATTTCAATTGGAACATATGAGAAAGCATTTTTCTATATACACAAGAAAGTAAAGGTAGAGTTCAAATAATTTGGAAATTAAAGTAATTTAACAAAGCAACCAAATACTATCTTACACTCTTGAATTACTTTCCCTTAAGATTTTGACAACTAAATGCAAGTAAAATAAATAGAAAATTATAGCTATTTTTTAAGACCGATGATATCCCTCAAGAGTTGGTGATTAGTGGGTTAATCTGCATGTGTTTAATTATTTACTTTAATAGCTTGTTTAGGACTGAGGGGAAGGAAAAAGGGATGGGAAAAGAGTGTGAATAAATTTACAGTGGTTAAATCACATAAACTCCACCAAATTATTTCTCATATTTAGAGAGAACTCAGATATAAAATATATTTACGATTATATAAATTTTAATACTCAATTAAAATTAAATCAAATTTGAGTATTTTACAAGTTGAACTCAATTAATTCACGGGTAATTTGATTAGTTTATACTCATACTTAGGGAATTTAATGACTGATTGAAATTAATTTCTTTGCCCCTTGGATTGAGAAATAAGCTTTTTTATTTTGGATCTTGTCATCCCAAGTTTTCTCATGTTTTTGGTCGAGATCTAACAACCATTTAACGGCGGCTCCAGTTAAGGATTATTAGAATAGTTGAGCAAAGAGCTCATAATTTACTCCGAAAGGGTCTCATAGTATCCATATATATCTTGAGGTGAGTTTTGGGGTATGTAGTGCCATTAAACTTATGCATAACCGACATCTTAAATTTCGATAGAACCCTCACATTAGGGAAAAGAGTCGAAGATTTGAAATCTATCATATCCTCATGCTTCTTGACGTTCTTAAGTGTTTTTTCCATCGTCTCAAATTTCTCCATCAATTTCTTAGCCTCGAGAAAATTGAAGAATTGCCACTTTGAAAAGGATCACAGTGGTAGGAGGGACAAAAGCATTTAGGTCATGTGCTTTCCCTTTATCGGTAAGATCAATAATGGGAGGAGTGAAAGTAGGGGCGTGGCTAGTCCTAGCTTGAGCAAAAGTGGGCTTAACACAAGCGAGAGGATAGTGATAGTGACATTGGTCATTTCCTTGACCTCATTGATTATCGATTGGCGCTGAGTATTAAAGGCATTGGTAAAGTTAGTGGATTAAGCATTAAAGAGTCAGCTTGGGTTTTAAAGGCGATGGTAAAAATGGTTTGGAAGGTCTCCTCTTACTTTTTAATAAGGTTAGTGAATAAAGAGCTCATAGCATCTTGGTCAAAGGGGTTAGATGTGTTTGCTATTGATACCTTTGAAAGGAAAAGAAGAAAAGAGAGGGTAAGAATTTACATTTTGAAAGGAAAAAATGAGGGTATAGATGCAATGGTATGTCAAGAAAGGAATACCCTTTTGTTTGGTTGGTCATCGGGTTATGGAATATAGTAAGTTCGTGGTCACATGTTTGGGGTGATGGACCATCGATTTTTGGTATTTGAGATGTTTGGTCTTTTGTTGTTGAGTTTCTCATATTATATATGCATGATAATGTCATGATGCATGTTTAAAAGCATTTTAGGAATATATGTAAAATGTCTCAATTTTTATGGTACATGAAACCTAAGGTCAAAGTCTAGAGCAACCATATGCACAAGGGTGTAGGTGGTTTGGTTTTGGGTCCCTGTTCCACTAGAGCATCGATATACCTAACCATGTATAAGTCAAAGAGTATTGCATGAGTCAAATAATACTTATTACTCGTTACACCACTGAAATAATTGGGGATTCATCGCAGGGTGGAATGCTTTATTTATCTCCCAACATATTCAGAAAGAGTTGTCGAGCTAAATCTACTCACCATCCAAATGTTTTCCTAAAGTTATGGTTAGGCAAAGAGCCTTTATTATACAAAATAATGCATGAAAGCCAAATTAAACTTAATGAGCCAAATAAAGATTATTTTTAAGAAAATCTCAATCAAATAGTAGTCCTCTTATTTTGTTTTTCCTTTTATTAAAAAAGGTGGCAACCAGTCCGCAGTGGAGTCACAAACTATGAGGCTTTATCTGAGCACCATCTAATCCATTAAGAGGGGAATAGGAATGCTTATTTGGATTCGGACTGGCGGTTGGAGCTCTTAAGCTTAGATGGATTGATTTTGAAAATATTTTAGGAGTGGCCATCCTAATTTATTTTAAATGGAAAAAATTAAGAAAAAACCCAAGTATGACTCTAATTCATTAATTTTGTAATTAACATACCAAAGGATAAAATCACTAGCCTTTGAAACCAAAAATGATACAAGGACTAGGTTTTTTATTTTGAATAATCTAGATTTGGCTCCTAAGTTTAATTTGGCTTAAAAAATTAATTTCATGAATGACAATTATAAGGTGACAATTAAAATGTATGATCATGGCATAATTATATAGATGCATGAGGAATCTAAGAAAGCAAATAAATAAAATATTCTCAAGCTAAGAAGAGTGTTCTTTATAATCCTTATGGATTCTAGGAAAACCACATAATCACTCCTTAACTCCAAAATAATTAACTTAACTAATTATATGAAGTAAATTATGGGATGCCTTCTCTAACTCTTATGGGTTCTAAGAAGGCCACAAATTCTCTTACAAAATGAAACACAAATATAGATAATTACATAAAGGGGAAAAGGAATTAATTTAAGATTTGGATTTAAATTCCAAATGTGCCTATATATACCTTTGAATGGGATCAAAATCCATGTGATTCATTCCTTGATTAAGTGGAGGGGTTTAGGGGGTTGATCAAATTGATTTGGTTTGATTTGAAAATTTGGATGGGCCAAAAGTCTTGGTCTTAGAAGAGGTGAGGTGCCAAAGGTTTTTGTCTTAAGGTGATGGTGGGCCAGATATCTTAGTCTTAAGAGAGGTGAGGTGCCAAAGATTTTCGGCTTAAAGGATGTTAGGCTAGATGTCTTGGTGTTAGAAGAGGTGAGATGCTAAAGGTTTTGGGCTTAAAGGATGTGAAGTGCCAATGGTTTTGGGTTTGAGGAAGGTAATGAGCCAAAAGTCTTGGGCAAAAAGTGATTGAGGATTGAAGGTTGATGCTTAACTTGGTTCAAGGCATAACCTAGACTTAGAGTTCTTAGTCTTATAATATGTATGCATGGTCATATTATGATGGATGCCATAAAGGTTTCATGAATGTACAAAGGTCTCGATTATTATGGTGCATAGAAACTAGGGTCAAAAGTTAGGGCAACTATATACACAAGGGTGAAGAGTGGATTAGTTAAGAGTCCCCATCCCACTAAAGGATCAATATCTCTAATCATATGTGAGTCAAAGAGACTCACGTGGGTAAACAATATTGATTGCTCATTACACCACCAAAATGATCGGGGATTCATCATAGGGTGGAATGATTTTGCTATCTCCCAACATACTCAAAGAGAGTTATCGAGCTAATGCTACTCACTATCCAAAAGTTTTTCTAAAGCTAAGGTTAGGCAAGGAGTCTTTATTATGCAAAGTAATGCATCAAAATCAAATTATACTTAATGAGCCAAATAAAGATTATTTTGAAAAATTTTTTCTTAACTAAATAACAATCTTCTTATTTGCTTTTCTTTTTTTAAAAGTGGCAACAGGTTCCTAATGAAGTCGTCAACTATGGGACCTCACCCGAAAGCCCTTCCTTCGCTTAGGGAATTTGCCTTAAGGAAAGATGAGTAATTTTTAAGAAGGTTATGAAATGAACTTTGGTGCCCATGATTGGAACAACTATCATTTAGAAAATTGACATTTGATTTTAAAAAGTGATTTTAGAAGTCGCCACCCTAATTTATTATTTTTTAAAAAAAAGAAAAATTAAAGAAAAACCCATTTGTGACTTCAATTGATTAATTTTAGTTGGTTAATTTACCCAAAGATAAAATCACTAGTCTTCGAACTAAGTCGAGCTTGAGAACTAGATTTTTAGTTAAATAATCTAAATTTGCCTCTTAAGTTTAATTTGACTTAGAAAAATTGATTTCATGAATTAAAATGCAAGGGCATGGCATAGTAATGAAATGCATGAGAGAATTTAAGAAATAAAGCAAATAAACATCCATAAGTTAAGGAGAGTGTTTCCTCTAGTCCTTATGGATTCTAGAGGAACCATATAATCGCTCATTGGCTCCAAAATAATCAAATAAATAATTACACAAATTATCTTACAAAAAGTATAAAAATAGATAATTACGATCAAAAAGTAAATAGAAAATGGAATTAATTTGGAATTGGATTTGAGGTTTCGATTTAAGCTCCAATTATGTCTATATATCTCATTGAATGGGATCAAAACCCACGAATCACTCCTTGGCTCCAAAGTAATCAAATGAATAATTACACAAATTGTCTTATAGAAAGTATAAAAATAGATAATTACAATTGAAAAGTAAATGGAAAATGGAATTAATTCGGAATTGGATTTGAAGTTTGGATCTAAACTCCAAATGTGCCTACGTATCCCATTGAATGGGGATTTTGGTGTGCCTATGTATCCTATTGAATAGGGATCAAAATCTATATAGTTCATTTCACGATTAAGTAAAAGGGTTTACGGACTGATCAGATTAATTTTAATTTGAGCGTTGAATGGATGAGGAAGAGGCTGATACTGTTGCTCGAATTAGACAGAGTATTTTATTGGACCAAAATTTAGTTTTATCGATACCGGAAAGTGATAATCCTTCTCAAGGAGAGAGGATAAGAACATATGGTTTGATTGATGAATGAATTAATTAAAATAATTAATTAACTAATTAAGTGGGCTGAGTGGATTGATTAATTAATTAAAAAGATTAATTAATTAATTAATAGGATGATTAAGTGGATGGATTAATTAATTAAAATAATTAATTAATTAATTGGATTGGATGGGTGGATTAAAAAAAATATTAATTTGATTTTAAAAAAATGATTAATTAATTAATTAAAAGATTGATTAATTAATTGAATTATTAATTAAAAAATGAATTAGTTAATTGAAATGATTAATTAACTTGGTTGGGGTGGGTTAATTAATTAATTAAAATGATTAATTAATTAATTAAAAGAGATTGATTGGAGGGAGAGAAAGAGAAGAATTAGAGAATAGCCATCAACTCTAACTTAAGGGATGAAGAAAATGATAGAAAATTGTATTTATAGGTGAAGAGTATGAGGTGAAAAGATAAAAAAAAGGTAGAAAATGGGCCAAAAGGAGGGGCAAATTCATAATTTTCAAGCTAGATAGTGGACCACTGGCATGGATCCGCACAGAGTCTAGTGCGGATTTGTACGCTGTCTACATAGATCCGCGCCAGGCCCATTCTGCAGCCACTCAACTCAATCGTGGATCTACTATTGGGATATGCAGCTGTCTTTTTTTTTTTTTTTAGGGATTAATGTTGTTCCATGTTGGAAAATTGGGTATCCGAGTAGCAATTACCTGAAGACTAAAATTTTTCTTTTAGGGGTGTTGCCCCCAAACCCTTGCCCACTAACTGGCTAGCTGGATTATCATACCAGCTTTGCATAGCATACTAAACTTAGTAAGTGTTAAACTACAATAAGATGATGAGAATATAAAATTAAGGATTCACAATAGGGTGATCAATGGGGGCCCATGGACGTTTAATAATCACTAGCTTGTTATGAAAAGGGTGAAGGAACATAAGCAACCCCAAGAAGTTCCTCTCACTCATTTTGATTTTTGGGTACAGATTTATGATTTACAAATTGGCTTCATGTCTAAGAGAGTGATGAAGGATGTAGGCAACTACATTAGGCAATTTATTGACTCTAATCCTAATAATTTTATTGGCACATGGTGCAGTTATCTTTGTGTTAGGGTGGTAGTAGATGTTCAAGTTCCTTTAAAATGATGCATGAAGATCAAGAAGTTAGGAGGAGATTAATTTTGGATTTCCTTCAAATATGAACATTTGCCTACTGTCACAACCCATTTATCAAGCCATGTTAGTCCTAGGGCATAGGAAGACATAAAGTCACCTAAACCCATGTTGAACCTTATCCCAAAATTGGAACCAATCGCCTTATTGCCAACTACTATTTTGTCATCTTATATATGGCCAAATGTTCATTAATATCATTATAATATTCATCTCATTTACATATGTTCATTACTAATTACACCAACATAAATATAATTACATTACAGTTTTAAGTACATATCAATCCTATATCACATTAGTACTAAATCTTTGGTAACTATAGAGCTCTAAACTAATGATCTTCATAATCATATAACCAGGATTCAAAACACTTGAAACTAGCATAGCAACTTCCAAGCGGAAGAATAGGGCTTGGAATTTACCTTGCTGGCTTGTCAACCTTATTTGAAAAATTTAAACAACTAAGAAATGAGACAAAGCTAGTGAGTACATAATAAAATAGTATGGGGTGAGTATGTGGGTTCTTACCAAGATGGGCTCATTACGATAGTGGAGTGATGTTAATCAAAATTGTCATTATAGACCAATTTCTCATTTAAGATAAAAATAATATCTTTAGCAAAAATAGTAATCTCTTAGATGCGAAATGCTTCCCACACATATAAATTAAAGAGTGGCGGCCTAAGCCTTGGTCATCGCATGTATTACATTACGCAAGATTGATTAGGTCTTACAGTTAGGCATTCCCCCCTAATAGAGGTTGGATACTCTCGCCCTACCCACAAACTTATGCTAAGTGCACAAGGTTTGATGTATTACCCCACATCAGAAGGGTATTTTTGCTTATCAATAGGCATTCAATAGAAGGTTCATAGGGAGTTCACAATAGGGAATTCAATGGAAAATAAACCAATACAAGAATAATTCTCATCAATGGTCATATTATGAAGCAATATGAATGAGTTCACAATGGTCAAATGCCACAATGGAATATCATATTCAAACAAATTGTTCGATGGGCAATTCATATTCAACAAGAAGTTGGGATATTTAAATAAGAATAGTTTAATCAACAATGGTTCATACAACATGGCATATATCAAATTATATTATTAAGTACTTGTGAGGCATCACCCGAGAATCGATCCGATTCGCTAAGTAGAATCGAAATGCTCATTTGGGTTTGAACTCATGATGGAACCCTCGGATTCAGATTGGTTGATTTTTGAAAAGAAGTCGCCACCTTAATTTTATTTTATTTGGGAAAAGATTAATGGAAAAACCCAATTTGACTCCAATTAATATCTCAAAAGAGAAGATCACTAGTCTCAAAACCAAAGAGGATTCGGAGACTAGGTTTTTTGGTTTATTTAGAAAAATGATTAGTTTGGCAAATTTAATATAAAATGACTTAAAATAAATTTCATGAATAATATACAAAATGCATGAATAATTATATAATGCATGAATAAATAAATAAATAAATATTCATCTAAAGCGATAGAGCAATAAAGTAAACGAATTAACTTTACAATTCAAAACTAAAATAGGGAATACTTTCTCCAGCTCTTATAGGTTCTTGGAAAGTCACATATTCCCAAAATTATTCTAAAATAAATACTAAAGAAAAAATACTACAAAAGAAAGACAAAATCAATATTATAATAAAGAAAACAAAGTAAAAGTAGATATAGCAAAGAAAATAACTAATTCATAAAGTAGCATACAAGAGAATGATTATATTTTATTTAAATTGGATTTGCTGCTTTAAATAAGTAAGCCTACGTATCCCTTTAAATAGAAATCAAAATCTACATAGTTCGCCCTTCTTGCGAAGGGGTTAGCTTAGCCTAGCCATTTTGTCATGTTTCAGTTCATTGATTGAAAGGTGGGTTGATTGATTAAATAAGACTGATTGATTACCTAGTTGTTAATTAGGTTAGGTTTTAATTAAGAAGTCGATGCAACAATTCAAATTGTTTACCTAGTTGACTAAATTAGATTCTAATCAATATGCCTCAAAATAATGAAAGAAAGCGATAAATCATGCAAAGCAAATAAATAACAAATGACAAGAACAAAGTAAGCAATCTTAAGGAAAAATAACAAAACAAACAAACAGAACAATATAAAGAAAAAGAAACACTAAAACAAAACAAAATAAGAAAACAAGAAAATAATTACCTTATAAGGATAAGACTTAGGGATATAGGGCGGATGAAGCAGATGACCGAATCACAATTCCACCTTTTCGGCTTGGCAGAATGACAACCTTAGAATGGAGACTCGGACGGCATTATTAGAACCTCCTCGGACTGATTTGAGGAGAGCTACCTCGAAATGACCACCTTAATAAATTAAAATCTTAAACTAAAAGTTTGTTCCTTTCGGACCAAACCTTAAGAAATGTTGATTGCTTTGAAATCAATTAGTTTGATTAAGCAATTTTGAGTATGAAAATGGGGTAGGAGGGTGTTGTTTTTACGGGGAAAGGGTTGGGAGCAGAAATGGCAAGCTTTAGATGTGGGATTCACTTCCTAACGCACGAAACTGCATAGGGAGCTTTGGGAATTGCATAGAAGGCATGTGGGCACAGGGTAACCACACAGGACCTGTGCAGTACCACACAGGTATGTAGTTTTACATAGCCTCTATATAGTTTTGTACAGGGTCTGTACGATTACAAACTGCCCTGTGCGGTCCCTATGGCTCGTATGCCCTTTTTTACTCAGTTCTGACCCGTTTCAGATTCAATTTAAGTCTGGTTTCATTCTATGGGTTTGTGATTGAGTATCGATTATTTGGAGGTGCAAATTTGAGGGTTGATAGTTGCCCCCTCATCAAAATTGGCCTGTTGGGAAGGAAATTTTGATGATAGTGAACCTAGAGAGAAAAGGTGCCATGTTAGATTCTGAGCTTATGTGTTCTTTCCAAATCCTTTGGGAGGAGACCCCTTAGGATAAGTAAAGTTTTATAAATGGCTATTGGTTTGGCCCTAATGTTAAAGGTAAGGTTGATTTGGGTAACTCTCAATCAAGGCTATCTGTCCAGCCTTAATATTGAAAGTAGAGTTGATTTGGTGAAATCTCAATTAAGGCTATCTGTTTGGCCTTAATATTAAGAGATAATGATGATTTGGGGAAAATTTAATAGAAGTAATGGTTTTGGTCTTTTTTGGATGGTCCAGCTTGATGCTTGGTTAGTTTTGAGACATTTCTAGTTTGATTTAGATGATTTTCTATTTTTCAGGAAATTTTTTATTTTCTGCTATTTCTATCATAACAAAAGCATCCTAAGTTTGATATGGGTGAATAGAGTATCTAAAGAAAGAGAAAAAAATTACGAGTATAATGGAATTGACGGCACTAAATTCTGACTTGAAACGAGTTTAAAATCCTGTCCCGAGTAATCTAGCAGTGGGAGTTCACTATGCAAGTGGACCCCTATATAAAAAGGTAACTACTTCTCACTTTTTTACTTTTTTTACTTTTTTTCATTTTTTACATTTTCACTTTCTCTCTAACTTTCTTTTCTCTCAATTCTCTCTAACTTCTCTCTATCATTTCTTTTCTCTCATTTTCTATGGCTTCCCCATCTAGTAGTCGCCATACTTGGAGCTACCACGCCCCCCACGAGAACACCCAGCCTGACAATCTACTTTAGAAGTCGGAGCATCATGTATCTCAGACTCATGCCATGGAGGTATTTATATTTCTCTTTCTCTCTCTCTCTCTCTCTCTCTCTCTCTCTCTCTTTTTTTTTTACAAAGTAGTTGGCATAAAAAAGAAAACACATGTATGTAATTTGATAGCAAAATGAAATTTAAAATGCTGATAGTATGACCCTTTTTCTCTTTTTTTTTTTTTTTTTACAAAACAAGAATGTGAGCTTCAGATCGAGAGGGGGACGATTAAACCTGTTAGTTATGGATACCTTCCTAGAGACACAGCCCCAGTTTAGGGATCTAATTGAGCCGTCAGGGCTACTCAGTTTCCTTTCATTAGATTATTCTCATGAGGGTAATGTACCATTACTGCGAGCTCTGGCGGAGAGGTGGTGGGATACAACTGACACTTTCCATTTCCCTTGTGGGGAGATGACGACAACTCCCCTAGACTTGACAATGCTGACAGGACTGCATTTCCATCAATGGCCCTTGGAGTTCTATGCCGAGTGGCACAGGCTACCTGAGGGGAGATTGGAGGCACTGCTAGGTGTGGCTCCATTATAAGGCCACATCTATCTTTCCCGAGTCTGGCTTCGGGATCATGTCGACTCTATCATTTACGCCGGAGTCCAAGCCACCAATGAGCAGGCTACCCGCCTCACTATGCTGATGATACTCAGTTTCTCATTTGTTCACACGAGGAGGGATGCTATCGACCTGAATATCCTTTGCTCGCTAGAGGATCTGACTGTCATTGGTGAGTTCGATTGGGGAGGATCAGTGCTTTATGTTATGTATAGGGAGATGTTTGATCTCTCCCGAGGGATCTTCGCTAATATGGGTGGGAGTTCCGTTATTTAGAAGGTATGCTTTGATTTCTCCATTCTATCACACATTTGCCCCCTGTTTGACTATTTGATTAACTGTTGTCTGATTTGCAGTATTGGGCTTATGAGTACTTCCTCTCCTTATCTCCCCCTCTGAGGGATGCCACTATAAGCCATATTCCTATGGTCATATCTGGAGATCAGAGAACAGAGGTAGATATGAGCGATTGACCTTCAATGGGATCAGAGCTTATTTCTCTCAGCTTAGTGTATCCCAGGTATGGATCATATTGCACCTATTATGTCTTTCACTACTTTCCATGATTCACCTCTTATAACCTTGCAGGTCTGATGGAGGACTTTTATGTCAAGGATGATGCTTCTGCCATAGAGGATGGAGTCGAGCCTAGCTTTATCATCTGTTCATCTTTTGTTGCACTTTCGATCGTACTGGATGTTCTATCTCGGAGAGAGGGTTCGTGCATAAATTACTGGAGAGAGGATTATTCCTATTGATCCTTCTATCAAGATGCGATATGGACTTTGCATTCGAGATCAGGATGTACTGGCTGCAGGGCTTCCCATAGAACCTTTACTAGATCCTGAGGCTGATTATGATGTTTTTTGCTACAACAGGCTAATGCTAGAGGTACCTTTCCATGACAAACCTGCTCGACCTAGATGAGCAGCTAGTTTTGCTTATGCACCACAAGAGAGAGAGGGTGCTAGTACAGGCGCTAGTCTAAATAACAGTGCAGGACCTAGTAGAGCTTTTCCTCAGTATCTCTGGGCTGCTGAGGATTTGGACTACTTCTCTCGAGATTGCGGGATAGTCAGATACGACATTCCTGATACTCTGCTGTCAGGATACCCACCATTCCCGGATGACATTATTGAGGTATGTAAAAATGCATTTGCATGCCTAGATGGTTATATCCTTTCGTATCTGACTCTTTTCTACTTTCTGTAGGTTCCGGTGGACTGGGCCCAACATAACTATAAGATGGTTGGTTGGCTGAGATCAACACTATCCTTAGCCCTGTCTCTTAGAGGATTATCTGATGGCGACGATAGGTCTCCAGCACAGAGGAGGAGGTAGAGGCATGGCAGAGATTAGCCTTGTTTTTAGACCTGCTTTCCTATTATGCATTTATGACTTATGTATGCAGATGTCGTGTATGCATGTATAGATGTATGTATGTATGCATTTAGAGCATGATATCCATTTGACCTTTTATGAGATGATTATGCTATGAGATGACATGCTTTGTTTGGGATTTATATATGCTTATAGATGCAAAATGCATGACAGGGATCCCTTTCAATCATTTTACTTCTTTCTCTAACTCTTTTTCTAACATTTTTCTCTCTTTTTTGACTAAGAATTGCATAATGGACCGCATTAGGGGCAAAAATAGGTTGGTGCGGGAAGCTGTGTGAAACTGCAAAAAACCTGTGCGAAACTGCACAAATCTGTGCGGTACCACGCATGGCCAATATGGTTCTGCATAGATACTGTGCAGTCACCGCACACTTTCTTTGCGGTTTTGTAAAGACTTTATGCAGTTCTGATAGCAAGATTTCATCTTTTAGTCATTTTTCTTCTATAAATAAGCCCCTTTGGTGCCCAAAACTTCACTTTAACTTTTCTTTGACCTTTGGTAAGCTTTTCTCTTAATTTTTCTTTCTTTTTCACTCTTTCTCTCTCTCTGTCTCTCTCTCTCTCTTCTTTTTTTCTATCTTTTTCTGTTATTATTTTTCCTCTCTCTTTTTTCTTTCTTTGCCATAGAGCCCTACTTCAATCACTCTATGCATTTATGGACTAAGAACCTTTAACAAGTGGAGTGAATTAATTTAGGGAGGTTTGGGATTAGTGCCATGCCAATCCTGAGGGGTGTGAGGATTGATTGGGATTTCTTGAGGGCTTGTTTGAAATTTTGGGATCTTGATGTTCATGTGTTCAGGTTTAGGGCAAGTATGGAAGAGATGTGCCCCCACTTTTGAGGAGTTTAGTGTACTCCTAGGGTATGATCCCGAGGTGAATCTAGCTACTCCAGTTGAAAAGGTAGGTTATTTTAACTCTTTCCAAAGGCTTTTGGGATTGGATGTGGCAACTACTAGCCCTATAGTTGTGGAGGATTAGGTTGATCTTACTGCTGTGATTGCTGAGTTCCTTGACCCCAAGGATTTTGAGGATGATGTTTGGCAAGATCATCATATGTGAGCCCTATCTTTCTGTTTGGCTTCAAGCTTTTTGTTTATAAGTCCTGTGGGTTGGGGAGATATTAGGATAACAGAGTTGATAAGACAAATGGAAGATGGATGCTCGATTGCTGCAATTGTCCTAGCTAAGACCATTTTTAGTTTGTATCGAGCATATAAGAGTGATGGGTCATGGTCTGTAAGCCCAATTATTCTGTAGGTATGTTTTATGAACTTTCCTTCCTGTACTGTTCTTTCCTTTTACTCCTTTTCACATAATCGTATTCCAAAACAGATATGGCTTAGGGATCATTTAAAAGTGGTTGCTCCTCCTACTTGAAGGGATTACTCAACCTCTTGGTATAGGTCAAGAAAGATAGTTCTCAAATTTAGCTCAAAGAGGGAGTGGATCTCATGGTTACTTGAATTGGATTCAAAGGAGTAGTTATGGTTTTGCCCTTGGTACAAGATCAAGAAATTCATGATCATGAGCTTTGGTTAATGGATGGTCTATCTTTTGGGGTTGCATGTGGTAACCTTCTATCAGGGATACGGGTTATGAGACAAATGGGTCATGCATAAGGAGTGCCCCCTGATGGCGCTCTGTTCCAATCTGCTCTGATTACACCCACTATGGCTAGGGCTGTTATTAATGGTTGGATGAGAGGCTTTCATACTATACTCCCATTTCACAGTTTTGATAGGCTGGAGCAGTATAACTTATGGTGGATTGCTATGTTTTGGCCTATAGAGAAAAAGAGGAGGGTGGCCTTGTTACATGAAATCTGGGATGAGGAGGTTACAAAAGAGATTGTTCTTGAGATGGATGATCTAAAGGAGAAGAAGAAAGTGGATTAGACTTTTAGGACTTTAGGACTTAGGGCTTTAGATATAGCCATGGACAACAGATTTCTCACTTTTGGATCTTGTGTTTACACTAATTTTATTCTTTAGATGAAATTTGAATAATACATCATTTATTTGCTTTTACTTTTGCCTAAGCCGCCCTTTCGGGTTTTCAACCTAGCGAGCATTTTTTCTTTTCTTTTTTATTATTATTTTTTTTTATTATTCTCTTTTTTTTTTTTTTTTTTTTTTTTACAAGCAGAGAACCAAATAATGGAAGCACAAAATGATAATTTTTATTAAAAAATTAGACCATATCCACATTGGGTTGCCTATATATCTCCTTAAATTTAGACTAATTAGCAAATATTTTGGAGAGTCAGGTCCGTGTAGTTCTAATTACATGATGCATGAAAAATAAAAAATTGACATTCACATAAAATAACACTTAAGTTGATCCAAGTTGCATGGAATGGCAAACTCCACCCCATCTAGATCTATGAGAATAGGTGCTCCACTTGATAGGATATTTTTGAGTATATACGGCCCAGCCCAATTTAGTTTGAATTTTCCTGTGGGATCATGCACGAGAGCTCTGATTTCTTTCAAAGCCAAATTTCCTTTTTCCAAGCCTCTGCTCTTGACTCTTTTGTTGAAATGCCTTGATATCTTCTACTGATAACCTTGAATATGATATAAGGTATCCATTCTCTTTTCATTAATGGTGTTAAGTTGATCATGGTAACCCTTTATCCATTTTGTTTCTTCCAACTGACTTTCTCTCATGATTCTGGCTAATCTGATTTCAACTTCAATTGGCAAAACAGCTTCCATACCATATACCAATGAGTAAGGGGTTACTCCTGTTAGGGTACAGATGGAAGTGCGGTACCCTCATAAAGCAAATGGCAGCTGTTGATGCCAATTCTTGTGATTATCGGTCATCTTCTGTAAGAGGGTTTTTAGTGTCTTGTTGGCTGCTTCAATTGCACCATTGGTTTGAGGTCGATAGGGAGAGGATCTATGATGTTGGATTTTTTCTTTCTTCAACAATTGGACCACTTCTTTTTGAAAATGTGACCTATTATCTGTGATGATTTTGAAAGGAACTCCAAATTGATAAAGGATGTTAGTTCGGATAAATTAGGTTACTCTTTTGCAATCCAACACTTGGTAAGGAGCAGCCTCAACCTACTTTGAGAAATAGTCAATCGCGACTAAGATGTATTCATGTCCAGCGGAAGATTTAGGGCTTATCCTCCCGATGACATCAATATCCTAAGTTGCAAAAGGCTAAGGATTTGTGATTAGGTTGAGTGGAACAGGAGGTTGCTTTTAGAGTTTTGCATAAATTTGGCATTTTTGGCATCTTTTCACAATCTGGCGCAGTCTTCATTCATAGTTAACCAGAAATACCCCAAATTCATTATCTTTCAAGCTAATGCAATCCCATTCATATGAGGACCTTCTTCACAACCATGGACCCATTCCATGATCTTTTGAGCTTCATTCTCAGTTACACACCTTAAGTGTATGTTGTCCCATACTTTTTTGCATAAGACATCCCCATTTGGGATGAAATTGCTGGCCAACTGCCTCAGAGTTCTTCTTTCTGATTTGGGCGCCCCTTTTGGATATTCGTCATTTTGCAAGTAGTTGAAGATATCCCAAAACTAGGGTTTCTGATCAGCTAAATGAATGTGCATACACATGGTGTGATAATCGGGTTCTCTTTTTACCTCGATCACCACAGGTCTGATTATCTCTCCATCACTCATATCCAGCATTGATGCAAGAGTGGCTAAAGCATATGCAAACTAGTTTTTAGCCTTAGGTAAGTAATGGAATGATAGCTCATGAAAGTTCTCCATAAGATCCTCCAGGCACTTATGATAAGGAACCAAACGCTTCTCTCTTATCTTCCATTTACCCAAAGCTTGAGACGCAATCAGATTTAAATCCCCATAGACCTCTAAATAGTCAATTCTAAGGTTCATAATAACTTCTAACCCAATAATACAGGCTTCATATTTAGCTTCATTATTTGTTACTTCAAAAGCTAGCTTGATAGCCATAGGTAGACTTTCTCCCTCAGGGGTAACCATGACAATCCCAGCACCATAACCCTTGTTATTTGCTGCACCATCAAAGAAAAGCTTCCAAACTTCATGTTTTAACTCCATAATATCCTCATCAAGAAATTCTGCCTCAGACCATTTGTCGTATATAGGAGCTGCAGCTAATTGATCAACTATCACACTTCCCTTTATAGCTTTCCTTTGGACATACTTCAAATCATACACTACTAGAACAGCCATCCATCTTGCCATATTACTATCAAGAACCAACCTCTCCATAAGGAATTTCAAGGGGCTCTTGTCAGCAAGCACATGAGTGGTGTAGGCGTTGAGGTAATGTTGGAGTTTATGGCAAACCCATACTAAAGCAAGGCATAGCTTTTCAATTTGGTTGCAATTAAGTTTATGGGAGAGCAGTCACTTACTTAGGTAGTAGATAGCATGTTCTTTGTGTGAATCTGGGGCATTTTGAGCAAGCATTGCCCCCATAGCCTCTTAAGTGACAGAGAGGTATAGGAGTAATGGCTTACTTAGTTTGGGTACTTATTGGATAGGGGGTTCAAGAGATATTTTTTGATTGCTTCAAAGGCTTTTTGGCAATCTTCATTCCATTGCTTAGAGTCCCTTTTATTTAATAACTTGAATATAAGTCCACATAATTAGCCAATTGAGAGATGAATCGACTAATGTATTGGAGCCGTCCCAAGAAACCTCTGATCTCCTTCTCTGTCTTATAAGGTGGCATTTCTAAAATTGCCTTTGATTTGGCTAAATCAATCGCAATCTTTTTTTACTAACCATTTACCCAAGGAAAACCCCTGATGATGTGCTAAAGAGGCATTTTATTAGGTTCAGCTTTAGGTTATACTGGCGAAGTCTAAGGAAGAACCACCTTAATGCTTCTAAGTGCCCTTCAACTATCTTAGATTTTATCACCATGTCATCCACATATACTTCAAAATCTTTGTGGATCATGTCATGGAAGATAGTGGTAGCCATTCTTTGATAAGTTGCTCCGGCATTCTTTAACCCAAATGGCATTACCTTATAGTAATATGTTCCTCATTCAGTCACAAAAGCAGTCTTCTCTTTGTTTGGCGGATAAACCTGGATTTGGTTATAACCAGCGTACAGATCAGTCAAGGAGAATATTTCATTTCCTGCCATGGGGTCAACCAATAGGTCGATATAAGGTAGTGGAAATCATCCTTAGGGTAGGTTTTGTTCAGATCCCAGTAGTCAATGCACATTTGCACTTTACCATCTTTTTTTGGAACTGGAACAATATTGGCAAACCACGAAGGGTATGTGATCAGCTCTATGAATCCATTGTCTAGTTGCTTAGTGATCTCTTCTTTAATTAGCAATGACCATTCTGTCTTCAGCCTTCAAAACTTCTACTTGACAGGCTTTATATGTTCATAGGTGGGGATCTTATGCACCGCTATGCTTGGGTCTATGCCAGTCATGTCCTTAAGGGTCCATGCAAAGCAGTCAACAAACTCTTGGATCAACTTGACAAAGCCATCCCTGTTATAATATGCAGATGCAATGAATGTAGTTTTGGGATTCTCATTGGTGCCAGTATTGATTGGTTCTTTGCTTTCATCATTTTTTTTATTCCATTTATCTCTTTTTTGGATGTATTATTCAAAATGGATAAAGCATTTAGTGAAACCGAAGACACAGGATCATAAGAAGAAAACTCAAATTTGTTATTGTGAATGAAAAAACCGTTGTCAATGGTTACATCAAAATTGAAAGAATGATTATTTACAGACTCAAAAGAAGAAAATGAAGAAAAAGACTTAACAGACTTTGGCTCAAACTCCGGGTCAGACTGAGACTCTGATGAGGATTTCAATGGGAACTCTGACTAGCCACCTCCTCCCTCATAGTACTAGTTATCAAGTTGGGTTTGGGCTAGTTGGATCAAATGAGTGGAATGTATCTCTTCTTCTACTCTAATCATAAAGACTTGCTCAAAGAGAGTGGCCTCCATATTTTCCTCCCAATCCTGCTCCAAAATGAAAACTGACTCACAATCCTCCATGCTCAACTTGACATCAAAGAATATTTTAAATCCCGGTATCAATTTCTTGGAAATAGGATAGACCCACGGTTCAGGAAAACCACAATAAGGAAAATCTTCACCTTCTTTCACAAAGTAGCCATTTAAAGTTTTAAATAGGGGCGCATAGGCCAATCATAAGACTCACCTCTCTTTAGGGCTTTCACCCTCTCCTTAGCCCTTTCTTCCGTTTCAACCAGGTCTTCTTCAGTTGGTTCGTAGCCAAGCCCAAAAGGTGGAGTAGCTACGGGGTACTCTTTGAAACTACTCATTCCTTGTTGGCCCTTACCTAAACCCAATCCAAGAAAGTAATTCATGTTCCTCATCATGTTAGCAACAACAATATTACCATAAGGATCAAAATCAAAAGGAATGTATTCTTTACCTCCCTCTGCTTTAATAAACTAGATGGTGTCGAAAGAGAACCCAGTGAGTGGCAACAAAGCTTGTTCATGTTGAATTTCTAGTATAGGCACAGGGTTTGGGGTCTTACTACCCCAATGTCCATCCCCCTTAATGGTTACAACAGAAGTTCCATGAGGGAACTTGAGTTTCTGATGCAAAGATGAAGGGATGGCTTTAGCTTTATGAATCCAGGGCCTTCCAAGGAGGAGATTAAAGTATGCTGGAACATCAATAATTTGAAAAGGGATGGGAGCAATGACAGGGCCAATGGTGACATCAAAAGTAGCTACTCCTAACACCTCTCTTTTAGTACTGTCATAGGCCCTCATGATTTGATCCAAAGTTGTAAAGTCCGAGGCTTCCCATCCCAAACAGCTAGCTAGTTTTAATGGGCACATATTCAAAGCTGACCCATTTTCTACCAGTACTATTAGGACAGTCTCACCATAAGTTAGGACCATTATGTAAAGAGCATGGTTATAGTTTGGCCCTCCTTTAGGCAAATCATGGTCGGTGAAGGAGATGGTAGTAGCTCTAGTGGCACTGGTGAGTGAGGCTACCAGGGTTTCAGGGGTGATATCTATTGGAGCTTGGCATTGATTCAAGGCCTTGCAAAGAGCTTAGCGATGAGGGTAGGATGACTGGATTAGGCTCCAAATGGATATGTTGGGCTGGGTCCTTTTGAGTTGTTTAAGGATAGGGTCTTCATCAGGTTTAATACTCCCTTTAAATTTCTCAACTAGAGTTGGAATAGGCTATACTGGTGGTTGGTTGGTTTGAGGAGCTGGTGTCTGGTGAAATCTGCCACTTCTAGTTATAGCATCTATTTCCTCAAACAAATTGCTCAAATCAAGCAGACAACAAAAATCATAAGCTGATCGAATAAGAGAGATAGGATCAACTTCATAGTCAAAAGTGGTGATGAAGTTGACTTTGTGGTTTAGAAGTGGATTGGTGGTGATGTTGGGCTTGGCTTTTGGTGGAATGATATCACCACTATCAATTAAGTCTTGAATTTTGTGTTTCAGGGCTTTACAAGCATCAGTCTTGTGCCCAGCTCCTTGATGATACTCACAGTATTCATTAAGGTTGTAGTATTTGGGTAATGGATTTAGGGGTGCTCTAGGTTCTAGAGGCTTTATCATTTTTGCTTCTAGTGCTTTCTTGTAGACTATAACTAATAGGACCCCAAGATCAGTGATGGTCCTCCTTTCCAGTTTCAGTGGTTGGTGGTGTGAAATGGTTTGCTGGTGGTGAGAAATGGTCGATACCTGCCCCCCTTTTTGACTTGTTGAGGAGGTCACATTGGATTGGTATGGCGTGTTTTTCTTGTATCTAGGGTTAGAGGATTCATCTTTCAAGTGACCGCTCTATATTAAATTCTTTATCTTGGAAGAAATGGAAATGAGGGCTTTGAAGTCTGGTAGATATTGGATCAGGAGATGGTTCTGGTAAACTAGGAGAAGGTTTTTTACAATAATGTCAATCTATTCTTACTCGGTAGGGCGGTTTACCATCTGAGCAACCTTAGTCCTCTACCTTGTAAGGAACGTGGAGAAGGACTCCTTAGGAAGCTGCTTGGTTGTCTCTAGATCCCCTCTTGTTATATCCACCTTAACATTGTAATAGTACTATTTGACAAATGCATTGCATATGTCATCCCAAGTTCTTTTTTGATTTGGGTTAAGATCAAATAACCACTTTACTGGAGTTCCAATAAGGGATTATTGAAATAACTGAGCTAAAAGTTCATCATCCACTCCAAATGGCTTCATCACCCCCACATACATTTTCAAGTGAGTTTTGGGGCAAGTGGTCCCATCGAATCTATCAAGGTTTGGCATTTTAAACTTAGGTGGAAATCTAGCATTGGGAAAGAGGGTCAAGTCACTGACGTCAACCAAGTCATCATGCCTCTTCAGATTCTTAATTATCTTCTCCAAGACTTCAAATTTCTCCATAAAGGGCTTTAGCTCAGGATGTGAGAAAAGTTCCTTCCCTTGAAAAGGATCCACAGGGGAGGAAGTAGCAAAGTGAGTAGCAATATGTATGGGATATGATGAGATATTGGGATTTTGCATGGGTGGGGTGGTGATATTTGGCATTTGGATGGGTGGTGCATTAGCTACTATTTTTCCTCTATCAGTTAGGTCAATGATTATTTTAGAGAAGGAGGCAGTGTTTGTGGGGATTTGTGTCAGGCCATGGGTTGTATGACTTAGGTTCAAGGTAGGTGAGGTCATAGCTAGATTAACGAAGACTTGGCCAATCATACTTCAGACCTCTTTAAGGATAGACCGTCTTTATTCTTGAAACTAGGATTTCTGAGCTTCTAGAGCAGCTTGAAAATTTCTCTTTATAGTTGCAAGTTACTTCTCTTGTCTCACTAAAAGACTAGTAATGAATGCTTCCATTTGAAAGGTCTCTTCCTCTTGATGAGTCATAGTTGGCTCAGTGCTAATGGGAAGGTTGCTAGTTTCTTTAGCCATCTTAGATACCTTATGAGGGTCAAACAAAAAAGGGTAAGTGTTTGTCTTAAAGATAAGGAAAAATCAAAATTCAAGGCGGTCACAGACTTTTGGATGATGATGAATGGATTATGGGCTTTGGGCTAGCAGTTTTTGATTTGGGATGATGGGCTTTTGCATTTTGTTCAAGGTTCTTGAGTTTATGCATGTATGCATGAATGAAAAGCCATTTCATGGATATGCAAATAGGCTTGATTGAGGGTGCATACAACCTATGGTCCGAGTTATAGATCCATTACATGAAAGGGTACAGGTGGTTTGGATAGGGTACCCGTCACACTAGAGCAATGATATACCTAACCACATATGTGTCAAGGAGCCTCGTGTGAATCCAACAGTATGTGCATGCTCGTTACACCTTTGAAAGGATCAAACGATTCATCGTGGAGTGGATGATTTCACTATCGGCGAATAGACCCAAGGAGGGTTACTCACTCGATGTTACTTTCTATACATTATTTTCCTAAGAAATCTAGGTTGGAAGGCAAGGAGCCAATGCAAATGATACATGAAAGTCATTTCTATATTAAAAGTACCAAACTCTTATTTAAACCAATTGGTAGTCCTCTTATTTCTTTTATAAAAAAGAAGGTTTTATCCCCAATAAAGTCGCCAGTTATGAGACCTCGCCCAAGCACTGGTCCAATCCGCTAAGTGGAATCGAAATGCTAATTTAGGTTTGAACTCATGATGGATCCCTCGAGTTCAGATTGGTTGATTTTTTAAAAGAGTCGCCACCTTAATTTTATTTTATTTGGGAAAAGATTAAGGGAAAAACCTAATTTGACTCCAATTAATATCCCAAAAAAGAATATCACTAGTCTCGAAACCAAAGAGGATTCGGGGACTAGGTTTTTTGGTTTATTTAGAAAAATTATTAGCTTGGCAAATTTAATATAAAATGACTTAAAATAAATTTCATGAATAATATATAAAATGCATGAACAATTATATAATGCATGAATAAACAAAAAAAAAATATTCATCTAAAGCGATAAAGCAATAAAGTAAATAAATTAACTTTACATTTCAAAACCAAAATAGGGGATACTTCCTCTAGCCCTTATGGGTTATAGGGAAGTCACACATTCCCCAAAATTATTCTAAAACAATTACTAAAGAAAAAGTATTGCAAAAGAACAACAAAATTAATACTATAATAAAGAAAACAAAGTAAAAGTAGATATTGCAAAAAAAAAAAAAAAAAAAGGAACTAATTCATAAAGTAGCATACAACAGAATGATTACTTTTTATTTAAATTAGATTTGATGCTTTAAACAAGCAAGCCTAAGTATCTATTTGAATGAGAATTAAAATCCACATAATTCGCCCTTCTTACAAAGGGGTTAACTTAGCCTAGCCATTTTATCATGTTTCAGTTCATTGATTGAAAAGTGGATTGATTGATTAAATCAGACTGATTGATTACCTAGTTGTTAATTAGTTTAGGTTTTAATTAACAAGTCGATGCAACAATTCAAATCGTTTACCTAGTTGACTAAATCAGATTCTAATCAACATGCCTCAAAATAATGAAAGAAAGCAATAGATCATGCAAAGCAAATAAATAACAAATGAAAAGAACAAACTAAGCAATCCTAAGGAAAAATAACAAAACAGACAAACAAAACAATATAAAGCAAAAGAAACACTAAAACAAAACAAAACAAAATAAGAAAACAAGAAAATAATTACCTTATGAGGATAAGACTTAGGGACGTAGGGTGGATAAAGCAGATGACCGGATCGCAATTCCACCTTTTCAACTCAGCAGAACGACAACCTTAGAATGGAGACTCAGATAGTGTTATTGGGACCTCCTTGAATTGATTTGAGGAGAGCTACCTCGAAACGACCACCCTAATTAAATAAAATGTTAAACTAAAAAGTTCGTTCCTTTTAGACCAAACATTAAAAAATGTTGATTGCTATGAAATCAATTAGTTTGATTAAGCAATTCTAAGTGTGAAAATGAGGTAGAAGGGTGTTGTTTTTATAGGGAAAGGGTTGGGAGCAGAAATGGCAAGCTTTAGATGTGGGATTTGCTTACCAATGCATGAAACCACACAAAGAGCTTTGGGAACTACACAGAAGGCATATGGGCATAGGGTAACTGCAACAAGACCTATTTGGTACAGCACAGGACCTGTGCAATTTCACACAAGGTTTGTGTGGTTACAAACCACCCTGTGCAGTCCCTATTGCCCATATGCCCCTTTTTACTTGGTTCTAACCTATTTTAGATTCGATTTATGTCCGTTTGATTCTATGGGTTTGTGATTGAGTGTCAATTGTCTGGAGGTGCAAATTTAAGGGTTCACAATATTCACCTTAGACTCCTTTATTCCTATTTACATTTAACTTTAATATGAGTGGTGCTCCTCGCACTTTTAGATAACATCCTTATCCTTGTCTTTAGTTTCTACACATTTGCATTTTAATTATACATCAATCACTTCTGTATTATGATATTAGTTTAAATTTAGCTTAACTTGTTAACACTTTTATATTGTTCATTGTAGGGCTAACTTATTTCTTTTAAGGTCAAGAAACACTATACACATAGATGTCACTAATTTTAACACTTTCCTTAATTGTATTTCAATGGCCAAATATATTCACTTAAGGAAAGATAATTCCTTTCCTCCTAATTTCCTCTTTCAACTTTATATTACCCAATTAGAATCAATTTAAATAATTTCCAATGTTCAATGGGATTAATTCAACTTTCACCTTCTAATTCCATAAATGAACCTAATTCATTGAATTTAGGGAAAATTATTTCTATCAATTGAATTTTGAAATTTGCATTATATAAATCATATTACACAATTCTTAAGCTTAATTCCCCCTTCAATTTTATGAGTTCAAGTCCAATTTTGAAAATCTCCAATTTTTCCATAAACCCTAGAATTTGAGAAAACCATTGATTCATTGTCAAATCTTCAATTTAATTAGAGATTCATCAAATTAACACTTAGACAATCAATTTCCACTAATTATTTTGAATTGATTCACTCTTATTCATAAAAACCTTAACTTTTCCCATTTAGGTCAAATTTAGGGAAAACTTATAATTTCTCATCAAATCTTAAAATTAGGTATAGAAATATGAAATTGGCATAACATAAAATATATGTGATCATTCAATTATCAATATCTAACATTAGAACACTTTTAAACTAAATTCATGCTATTAAGACTTTCAAGTCTTAAATCAAGTTTCTAAAATTTATTTTGACACTTTCACATCATTTTTCTCCATTTAAAATAGCATTAGATGCTTTCAAATGAGATTTAGAACACTTCCTTCAAAAATCCATATGTTAGGCCAAATCATACCTTTTAGTGCACTTAAATGAATTTCTTGTTTTCCTTGTTTATTTTCTCATGTTAAACCCTTAGTTCTTAAGTGCAAGTTTCATATTTCATTAGCTAACATATAAAATAAATATTTCCTTATTTTTTTTTTATTCTTTTGGCTAAACTATATAGGTGGAAGAAAAGGAAGGTTTTGTCAACTTTAACACTAAAGTCATACATAGAATAAAGAAAGAAGAAGATGAGCATAATTTCTTACCTTGGGAAGATTTGATTTTTAATTTGCTAAGGTGATGCCAATATGGAGAGGTTTTTCTTTGGTTGGTGTGGTGTTTTTGGTATAAAATTAGCAAAATAATAGAAATGAACATAATTTTTATACTTATATATAGAATATTGAATGGTGATGATTTAATCATGCTTAATCTAATGGCTAGGATTTAATCAAAATAGATGGCTATGATTTAACCAAGTTGGATGGTTAAGATATTATCTAGATAAATGATCATATGGTGTGACTTATAGGTAACTCTAGTGGTGTCAGATTTCAAAGTTTGGCATTTTCTGCACTTTTCAAGAGTTAATGGACTTGCCTCAGGATGTCGCAAGCTAGATAGTGGTTAGTGATGATCAAGTGAATTTGACCGCTATGATTAAGAAGTTCCACGGTGCCAATGACTAGGGAGATATGAAGGGGCGGAGACTCAAGATGAGGGCCTTGGTTTTCTATTTGATAGTCGGATACGAGTCTGTTAATACGGGTGATGCCAGAGTGGTAGATAAAGTAGAGGCATTTTATGGTTAGAACTGTGCCGGTAGAGAAACTGATGAGTCTTGATTGCTTTGTTTAGGATTTAGAGAGATTAACTATCTTACCAGTTATTCACCAAGTGAGAAAATTTATCTATTCTTACCATTTCTGTTGGGGTGTTTTTGTGGGTGTCTGTTTTAGGTTTTGGGTTATCTTAGAAGTGTGACTAATGGATCATTTTTAGGTGGTAGCCCTTGCTTTTTAGTCTGCATATGCCATATTGAGACTCAGTTAAAGATTAGATAGGATGGTTGCTTGCAGTTTGCCCCTGGAGGACACATTTTTAGCACTGCCAATGGTAAGGGATTAGATCTCCCATTACTAGGAGCCATAGGCATCAAGTGGTTTTATGGTTTGCCTGTTGGGTTTAGTTTGAATGACCTTCCACCAATGGAAGAGGGTTTTGATGCAAATGAGGTAGACTTAGGATGTGCCCATAGTTTTCCTTTCTTAAAGTCTGCGCAAATCACAACTTCCATTACCGAAGTTATCGGGGGTGGCTAACTGAGGAGTTATCATGCTGTTCATTTTGAAATTTCACTTAGGTCCACAAAGTGGTATGATAAGTGGTTAATAAAAGATGATTTGGCGAGTTGAGAGAAAGTACCAGGTTGCCTTGCTGAGGGGTATAGAGGGTGATGCAAATGAGGAAGGATGGACTACAAGAGAAACTATTAGTGATGAGAGGATTGTAACATAGATAGATGGGTGACCCAATCTTTAAAGAAGACTCGAGGATCTATGGGAGGTGTAGCACCACAAGCTATAGTAGAGACTCAGACTGCGATGGTGGTGACAAAGGAGACTATGACTATAGTAAGGAAATAGGATGATATTATAGCAGTGGTTTAGAGAAGGACTATTATACTTAGGCCATAAAAGGGTACTGCAGTTTTTGAACTGTAGAGGAGGATTTTTTCTAGTAGTTTTAGAACTATTGATACTCAAGAAAGGGTTTTTAACACTACTGTGGTGAGTATTTCTGATTCTATTTGTACTTCTACTACTGTGGCAAAGGGAGCTATAAAGATCTAGAGGAGGAATGTGCCCATTTGAGGAGATTATGGTAGACTCTAATTTTGACAAGGATATGAGAGATTTGCACCTTAAGAGATAGAGGAGGACTAGCTAGACTATGACTTCAGACATAACCTTTTTTGCTTTTTGTTGAAAATACTTACAAATTAACAAAACTACATGATACAAGATAAGTTATAGATGACATTGAAATGAATATCTTTTTTTTTTTTTTTGTCATGGTAATGGGTTTGTATTTTGCAAAATTTGATCACCATTGAATGAAACATTTTTTATTTTTACTCTAATTTCTGCCTAAGCCGCCCTTTCGAGTTTTCAACTTAGTGAGCATTCTTTTTCTTCTTCTTTTTTTTTCTTATTATTTTTTTTTGTTTAGGCAAAAGAATAAATTGAATGATGTATTAAGCATAAAGAAAATAAGAATATGATGCAAACAAAATATTTTATATTATGGTTTGAACTGCACCTGAGTCGAGCTGCCTACGTATCCCTTATAATCATTTTCCTCTCATTAATTTTTCTCATTCTTTAGGGAAAATTAGGTCCATGTAGTTCTAATTGCATATGCATGAGAACAGAAATGAAATGTAGGTGTCATTTTTAAAGAAAGTATCACTTTAGCTAATTCAAGTTGCAAGGATGGGAGAGTTCATCTCCATCCATGTCCATGAGGATGACGCCTTTGTCCGATAAGATCTTCTTGAGCATGTACAGTCTAGCCTAATTTGGTCTGAACTTTCCTCTTGAATCATAAATGGAAGCCTTGATTTCTTCTAGAACTACATGTCCTTCTTGCAAACCTCTATCTTTTGCTTTCTAGTTGAGGTGCTCGACTAGTCTCCACTGATAAACTTGAATTTTATATACAACATCGATTCTCTTTTCATCAACAATATTTAGATAGTCATGATACCTTTCGATCTATTCTGCCTTCATTTTCTATAGCTTCTCCTAAATAGGCTTCTTGTGTGTAGGTTGGGATCTCATGAACTACGATGCTTGGATTATCCTTACCTTGTCTTGTATAGAACAGCTTATGAGCTTTTCCACTACTGCATGCAAATGCAATGTATGGGATTTTGGATTTTTTTTTGTGCCATAATTAATTGATCCTTTTGCCTTTTTCTTTTTTCTCTCTTTTTTTTTTTAATTTTTTAGTTTTTTGTTCTCTCTTTTTTTTTTAGATGTCCCATTTAAAGATGAATCAGAAAAAATTAAAGAAAATAAAAAAGTTCAAACTTTTTATTACTGATAAAATTCCCATAATGGTTATATTAAAAGATAAGCCTAGAAGGTGAAATATAGACTCAGAAGGGCAAGACCTGATATACTCAAATTCAAAGAAAGATTTAATAGAAACAAACTCAAAAGACTTTGACTCTGGCTCTAACTCAAGTGACTTAGACACGAACTCAAATGACTCGGACATGGATTCGAAGGACTTAGATGTAGACTCAAAAGTCTTGGATAAGGGCACAGTAAGGCTAACACTCTTCTCAAAATACCGGTTATTAGGTGGATCCTGAGATGGTAGGACGAGCTTAGTGGTTGGATGGTGGCAATGTTAGGCTTTAGGCTTAAGAGAAATAATATCTCTACTGTCAATGAGATCTTGAATTTTATGCTTTAAAGCCTTGCACACATCAATTTTGTGCCCTGGTCCTTGATGATAGTTATAGATCTCATAGCATTATATCCTTTGGGTAAAGGGTTTGAAGGAGGTCGTGGTTCTAAAGGCTTAACTAGATTAGCCTCTAAGGCTTTCTTATAAATCACATTAAGAGGCATGCCCAGCTTAGAGAAAGATCTCCTTATTTCTAACTTCATCGCCTAGTGATTAGGGACAATATTTACCTCTGCCTCTATTTGGGTGGTATTGGTAGTGTAGTTAATGTTCTTGTGATATCTCAAACCAGAGAACTAATCTTTGGTTTGTCCTAATTAGATCAAATCATCGATCTTGGTGGCACTGGCAATGAGAGCTTTAAAGTTAAAGAGGTACTGCATTTGCAGATGACTGGTACTGGGGGAGGAGATTCTTGATAATAATGTCAATTTGCTTTACTTCAGATGGATGGTTCACCATTTGGGCTACTTTTCCCTCCACCTTGCAAGGAATGCAATGAAGGACTCTCTTTGGCCTTGCTTAATGGTTTCTAGATCTCGGCAAATGATATCCACCTCAATGTTATAGTGATATTACTTGACAAAAGCATTGTAGATGTCATCCTATGTTTTCTTGTTGTTTTGATCAAGATCTAATAACCACTTGACAGTGGCATCAGTCAAGGACTATTAGAATAACTAAGTAAGGTGCTCCTCATCCACACCAAAAGGTTTTATGATGCCTATATATATCTTGAGGTGAGTCTTAGGGTATGTGGTGCCATTAAACTTGTCCATGACTAAGATTTTGAATTTAGGTAGAACCTGTGCATTTAGGAAAAGAGTCAAAGAGTTGACATCTATCATGTCTTCATGCTTCTTGATGCTTTTGAGTGTTCTTTCTATGGCCTCAAATTTCTTCATTATTTTTTTAGCTTTGAGGAAGGTAGAGAAATCTCTACTTTGAAAAGGATTCACAGTGGGAGTAGGGGTAGTGGCATTCAGATCCAAAGCTGCAAAGGTTGGAGTTTCTGGTACCTTCCCTTTATCAGTGAGATCGATAATGAGAGGAGTGAAAGTAGGAGCATGGCTAGTTCTAGTTTGGGTGGAAATGAGCTCAATATGAGTGAGAAAAGGAGTAGTGGTGGCATTGGTCATTTCTTTGACCTCATTGATGATGGATTGGCATTGAGAATTGAGTATACTAGTGAAAGTGGCGAACTGGGCATTGAGAGCATGGGTGAAAATGTCAGCTTGGGTCTTAAGGGCAGTAGTAAGTGCAGCTTAGAAAGTCTCCTCTTATTTCTTGAGAAGGTTGGTGAAAAAGGTGCTCATCATGTCTTGGTCAAAGTTAGAAGTATTGACCATTGGTACATTAAAAATAGAAAAATGGGTAAGAATATAGAATTGTGAAGAAAAAGGGATGAATATAATGGTATGTTAGAAAAAGGATTCCCTCCATATGGTTGGTCACCGAGTTTAACAGGTTGTGTGAGGCTAATGTGTTTTGGATGATGGACAACTGATTTGGGCCTTTAAGGTGTTTAAGGATTTACCTTATTGAGCTTCTCATGTTATGTATGCATAGCAATGTCATTATGGATGCTAAAAAAAGGTTTCATGGGCATATGAACAAATGTCTCCATTATTATGATACATGGAACCTAGGGTGAATGCTAGGGCAACTACATACATAAGAGTGAAGGATAGTTAGATTAAGGGTCCCCGTCCCACTAGAGCATTGATATACCTAATATGTGAGGCAAGGAACCTCGCGTGGATCCAACGGTATTGATTGCTTGTTATACCACTGAAATGATTAGGAATTCATCATGGGGTGGAATGCTTTCACTATCTCTCAACATACTCAAAGAGAGTTATCGAGCTAATGCTACTCATCATCCAAAAGTTTTCCTAAAGCTAAGGTTAGGCAAGGAGCCTTTATTATGCAAAGTAATGCATTAAAGTCAAATTATATTTAATGAGCCAAATGGAGATTATTTTGAAAAAAAAAATTTCTTTAACCAAATAGTAATCCTCTTATTTCTTTTCCTTTTGTGTTAAAAGGTGGCAACCAGTCTCCAGTGGATTTGCCAATTGTGAGGCCTCGCCCAAGCACCGACTAGATCCACTAGAGGGAATTGGTATGCTCATTCGAGTTTAGACTCACAATGGAACCCACGAATTCGGATTGGTTGTTTTTGAAAATGATTTTAGGAGTTCCCACCTTCATTTTATTTAGTTGGGAAAATATTAAGAAAAAAACCCAAATTGACTCTAATTCATTAATTTTGTAATTGATTTATCCAAGGATAAAAATCACTAGTCTTTAAACCAAGTTAAGATTAGGGACTAGGTTTTTAGTTAAATAATCTAAATTTGGCTTTTAAGTTTAATTTAACTTAGAAAATTAATTTCATGAATGACATTTATAATATGGAAAATAATTAAATGTATGAACATGGCATAGTATGAATGCATGATGCATAGAAAATTAATGAAATAATTAAAGCAAACATCCACAAATTAAGGACAGTGATCCCTCTAATCCTTATAAATTTAGGGAAACAACATAATCACTCCTTAATTTCAAAAAATAAAAATAATTGATTATAATTTTGGGATTAGATTTGAGGTTTGGATTTAAATTCCAAACGTGCCTACATATCCCATTGAATGGGGATCAAAACCCATGTAGTTCATTCTACAATTAAGTGGAGGGGTTTAGGGATTGATTTGATTTGGGTTTGAGAAGAAAAGGGTGACACATTTAATTTTGGAGGGCGGAAAATTTTACCAGACTAAAATTCTGTTTTATAGGGACCAAGTGATTAGATTGATTGGGAGCAAATTAATTAATTAAAATAATTAATTGACTAATTAATATGATAAAATGGATGAATGGATTAATTAATTAAAAAGATTAATTAATTAATTTGGACAAAAGGTGGATTTGAAAAAAAGAATGATTAATTTGATTTTGAAAAAAGTGATTAATTAATTAATTAAAAAGATTAATTAATTAATTAGAGAGCGATTGGAGGGAGAAGAAGAGAGGAATTAGAGGTAACTATCAACTCTAATTCAAAAGGTGATGAGAAATGAGAAATGAAGGAGGGTATTTATAGGAAAAGTGGGTGAAGATAACTTAGGAACTGAAAACTGAAAAGACCAAAAGAATAGGGCTAAAAGGGGAGTTAAAAATTAGGTTGAAAGGAACAAAAGGGTCATTTTGGCATAGGAAGAGGTACAATAGATGTGGATCAGTGTAAAGGGGGGCACAGATCCGCATCAGTGTCTGTGCAGATTTGTGTCAAACCAGTGCAGAGGGCACGAATCACCACAGACCTAGTGCGACTCCACTTTTTTTTTTTTTTTTTTTAGAGATTGGTTGGTTTGGGGTTTAGAAAATTTGGATATCTAATAGCAATGTAATTAAAGGCTAAAAAATTTTCTTTCAGGGACAGCCCCTACTGCCAACCGGTTAATGGTGTGAGGCCTTGCCCGAGCACCGGTCCGATCCGCCGAGGAATGAAAATACTCTTTGGGAGAAACTCCACAATTAGAACTCACTGTGAGTTCAGAAAATTGACTTTTGTATCTTGAAAGTTGAAAAATGAGTCGCCACTTCAATTTACTTATTTTAATTGGGAAAATTAAAGAAAACCCAAATTGATTGACTCCAAAAATAATTTAATTTTGTCCCAATGAAAAATGCACCAATCCGCGAGTGATCAAGGAGGGCTCAGGGATCAGGTTTTGGTAATTATACAATTGAGAAAAAATGTATTTTTCTTTAGTTCGGCTAAAATTGCAAAATAAATCTTAAAAAGGAATTTTCGTGTATGCATGAACATGAATATAATGATGAATGAAATAGATATATATGATGAGATGAAATGACAATTGTAAGCAAAATAGATCTTACTTAATTATTACAAGATCAAAATAATTGAAATAAAGAGGATCTTTCCTCTAGCCCTTATGGGTACTAGGAAAAGCACATTCCCCAACTAAGCTAATATAATATCATAAATAAAAGATTAATATAAATAAATCAGAATAGAAAGGAAAAAAATATTGATAAAAAGATTTTGGAGTTGATGCTCTTCAGAATGGCAGTCTGCGTATCCCATCGAATAGGAATCAAACCCCATGCAGTTCTTCCTTCTTGCGAAGGAGGGATTCTGGAAAAAGATGTTGGTTTGTTTATTAATTTAATTTTGATTCTTAAATTAATAAATTTTAGATCTTTTCTATTTTAGACCTAAATACAATTTTAGATCTGAATTTAGAATTTTGAGAATGGAAAAGGGATTATACATTTGCTTTCCTTAATTTTCGGATGAATAGAACGAGCCTTGCTCCGGATCTCAACTCCACCTTGGATTCGAAAAACTTGGAATCTGAATCTAAAAGCAACAAGTATATCAATATTAGAGATAATTTCTACCTTGGAATGTGTGTCAAATGAGCTTGAAGGAGACTCTATTTATAGAGCTGCTGAGGAGGGCGCCAGCGGTATGGACGGCAGCATCGGCAGGTCACCGGTGGCACGGGCGACACCACCAACACACCGGACATCTGGGTGGCATGTTGGGCATGCCACCCATGCCGCCAACACGCATTTCGTGCCACCTATAAGGCGGCACGCCAGCCAAGCAGTGTGCCTCTTGCATGCTGGCCGACTAGTTCGATCTGTCTCTTGCTTTTTCATCCGTTTCAGGTCCGTTTCAGTTTTGATTAGAGCTCGATTTGATTTTGTGGGTTTGTGATTGAAAGACAGTCGACTGGAGGTGAAAGATTTAGGAAATTTATTTTTCAATGGGGTGCTGCCCCCTTGAACCCTGCCTGCTAACCGGCTAGCAGGACTGCCATATGTGTAATGTACTATTCTTAGTAGGTGTCAAACTACAGCCAGATCATAAGGGTGCAAATTTGAGGATTCACAACTGCCCCCTCATTAGAATTGGCTTTAAGCAAAAGGCGATTTTGATGACAGTGAAACCTGGGAAGAGATGTCATATTAGAATTTGGGCTTGTGCTTTTGCAACATCTGATTTTTAGCTTATATGTTCTTTTGCCATGTCAGATTCTAGGCTGTGCCATGTCAGAACCTAGGCTATACCATGTCAGACTTTGGGCTTGTGATATTTGCTTATGCCTATCATGCATGAGGACATTCATCCTTTGTGCAAACTGAACCTTATAAAGGATAAACATGGTCTAAAGATATGAACCTTTTGGGAGAGGGCTCATAGGATAAATAAGGTTTTGTCAATGGCTATTGGTTTAACCTTAGTGTTGGAGGTGAGAATGGTGATCTTCAATTAAGGTTATATGTCTAGCCTAATTATTGGAGGTAAAGATGATTTGGTGAATTTTAATCAAGGCTATTTGTTTTTCCTAGATTTTAAGATTTAGAGATTTGGTCCACTTAGAGAATTCAAATTGGTTTAGCAAAGCCACTTATTCGGCCCTACTATTAGGGAGAGTATGATCAAAGTTATTTGTTTGGCTTTGATATTTAGGAAGATTGGGATCAAAGCTATCTGTTTGGCTTTGGTGGTCAGGAGGATTATAGTCAAAGCTATCTGTTTGGCTTTGGGGGTTGGGAGGATTAAGTTCAAAACTATCTGTTCGGCCTTGTTGGTTGGGAAAGTTAGGATCAAAGCTATCTGGTTGGCTTTAGTATTAGGAGGATTGGGATTAAAGCAATCTATTCGGCTTTGGTGTTGGGAGGAATAGGATCAAAGCTATTTATTTAGCCTTATTGGTTAGGAAAGTTGGGATCAAAGATATCTGTTTGGCCTTAATGTTAGAAAAGTTAGGATCAAAGCTACCTGTTCGGCTTTGGTATTAGAAGGATTGAGATCAAAGCTATTTATTCCATTTTGGTGTTAGATTTAGAGAAGGTTATGTCTCTGAAAGACAAGGTATGGGAATGTCAATATGGGTGGCTCGACTCGGTTTACCCATGGAAAGTTACGGTTGAGGATTAGTCCTTGTAGGGAAAGGTCTTGGCTAAGGAGGGTATGTCTGGTTAGGAAATCCATTTGAAAGGCTTAGTCTGATTTTACCTTAAAAGAGATCATGGGCTTCATAAATGAAGGCCTTTTGGGAGTGGGCTTCATGTTGAAGGCTTCTTGGTTTAGGCTTTATGATTGAGGCTTTTGGTTTTTGGGCTTCATGGTGAAGGCTTTTGGATCTAGACTTCATGGCAAAGGTTTTTGGATCTGGGCTTCATGGTGAAGGCTTTTGGGTCATGTGTTTTAACGAAGGCTTCTTAGTTTGTAGGTAGGTTAAAACTTCTGGATTTGAGCTTCTTGATGAAGGCTTTTAGATTTGGGCTTCTTAATGAAGGCTTCTGGATATGGCCTTCTTAATGAAGGCTTCTGGATTTGGGCTTCTTAATGAAGGCTTCTGGATATGGCCTTCTTAATGAAGGCTTCTGGATTTGGGCTTCTTCATGAAGGCTTTTGGACTTGGGCTTCTTGATGAAGGCTTTTGGTTTAGGCTTTATGATGAAGGCTTTTGGTTTTGGGCTTCATGGCGAAGGCTTTTGGATCTGGGCTTCTTGGCAAAGGCTTTTAGATTTGGGCTTCATGGTGATGGCTTTTGGATATGGACTTCTTAATGAAGGCTTTTGGATTTGGGTTTCTTGATGAAGGCTTTTGGATTTAGCCTTCTTGATGAAGGCTTTTGGTTTAGGCTTCTTGATGAAGGCTTTTGGGAGATATGCCTCAACTTCTGGTTTTGCTAAGGAAACTAGATTTAAAGATGATAAGCTTTAATAGACTTGGAAATTTTTGTTCTACTCATTTTGAGATAATGCCAAGGAATGGGTGGTATGTGGTATGATTTGGCAATAAGACTTGGGATGGAACAATATGATTTCATAAAATTCGAGAATGGTTTGAAGGTAGGCTGAAACTTCTGAAAAGAATCATGGAGGTTGTATGATTTTACTTTTGTAGCATGAATCATAAAAATGAGCAAGTCAAACTTTTCTTGTTATTTGAGATTGAAGAGACTCTTGGAGTGACACTTAATTGTAAATTGCATTAGTTGAAACAAAGAGCCCTTAGAAATGGCTAAAGGGCTAATGGAGGAAGATAAATTGGGGATCATACTTCCAAATGAGAGATAAGAATGTGATAGATTGGAAATATGTATGAGGGATTATGCCTTAGCTCTTTAAGCTAAGCGATGGGATGGATTGATAACAAATGACGACCTAGGAAAACATGCTCCCATTGTAGAATAAGGGCATAGAAGATTGTATATCCTTAGAGAATAAACCTCTAGTTAGGAAGGATGATATGAGATGAGACAGATTGATTGGAGATGATTTGACAACTTTGGACATGAGGGAAGAAGACTTGGATGAGCTTTCTCTCTCTCTCTCTCTCTCTCTCTCTCTCTCTCTCTCAGCTCTAACTTTTGCCTAAGCCGTCCTTTTAGATTTTCAACTTAGTGAGCTTAGATTAATGAAAAACATTCCACTATGTTTAGCTATTTTTCTTTGAGGGATCTGACCTTTGAATTTTGGATTTGACAAAGGTTTTCTCTAAACTTGTTGCACTTGTTGAGGTGCATTGTTTGAGTACCTAATGTCCAATAGGGAATTCCATTTGATTTGCTCTTTATACTTCAATTGTTTGATGAGAGGTCCATTACTTGACCTTCTTTGATTAGCACCTCAAATTCTGATTTATGCTAATTGTGGTGGATTTAATTGATTGTTCGTTCATCTCTTTTTTCCTCTTTTTCTTTTTCTCTTTTTTTTTTCATTTTTTCATTTTTTATTTTGTTCTCTCTCTCTCTCTCTTTTTATTTTTTTTAATGGCTCATCCATGCTGGACTAAACAAGGAAGACGAAAAGAAAATGTATGTGCATTACTATAAAGGAAACTTTATTGCAAGATGACAAAAGGAGCAACTATGGTCGATGAGAATGAAGAAAAATAAGATGACAGACTGAGATTCAGACTTGGACTCAAGTTTAGACTTGGAATTCAAACTCAGACAAGTCAAATTAGTTGAACTTGAACTACTCCATGAATGCCTTCTAGGGCTGAGGTAAGGTGGGGTTGAGTTAGAACTAGATTCCTCATCACTGTTCAGGTTGGTGATGGGGAATTCCGCTTGAAATGATTCACTTTGGATGCAATCTTCAACTTTTGATGCAGTTGCAACCAAAGCTCTGAAGGTGGGTAGGTATTGTGTTAACAAATGGGCTTTATAAGCAGGAAGTAGATTCTTGACAATGATATCTACTTGTTCTTACTCAGTTGGCCTGTTTACCATTTGAGTAGCTTTAGCCCTCCACCTTGTAAAGAACGAAGAGAAGGATTCCTTTGCATTCTGCTTGGTAGTCTCGAGATCTCTTCTTGTTACATTAACCTCGATGTTGTAATGATATTATTGGACAAAGATATTGCAGATGTCATCCCAAGTCCATTTTTTGGTGACATCCAAGTCTACAAACCACTTCACAACTGTACCGGTCAGTGACTATTGAAATAATTGGGCCAGGAGTTTGTTATCCACACCTAAAGGATGCATGGCTCCCACATATACCTTGAGATGAGTCTTGGGGTAGGTAGTCCCATCGAACTTGTCAAACTCAGGCATTCTGAATTTGGGAGGAACTCTTGCATTAGGAAATAAGCTTAGGGGACCCCATATCAACTAGATCCTCTTTCTTTTTCATACCCAACAACATTTTCTCCATGCATTCCATTTTCTCCATGTAGGCTTTTATTTCAGGGTTGACTTCCTTCCTTTGGAAAGGATTCACGGGTCGGAAAGTGAGAGTAAGGGTAAAATTTGATGGTTAAATTGTAATGGGTTGGAAAGGTGAGTTGTTTCTAAGGAATTCAGATGATGAAATAGGTAGTGGTGGAATCGTGTAAGTGTTTGTAGGCTCTTTATCTTTGGAATCATCTCTGGAAGTGAATCTATAAACAGGATAAAGAGCGGCTCTTGGGTCAGATTTGAGTAGTTTTGGTCGGTTGAGTTTTGGGCCAGGGAGGTCTGTTCCATCATAGTACAGACATCTTCCATGATAGCCCTCCTTTGGGCCTTGAGCATGTCTTGGAAAAGAGCTTCTTACCTCTTCATCATAGTATCTTGGTGTTCAGAAAGCTTAGCAAGAAGCTCGTCAAAGATTTCATTAGCTCTAGTAGCAGTGACTTCATCTCTGGCAACAGACATTTTGTCAACCTTTGAAAGGGAAAAGGAACTGGGTTAGTATCTAGCTTTGGAAAAAAGGGTTATGGGGAGGTGTGAGAAACCAAAAGATCTTAGGTTTAATGACAATGGATGACAGTGTCTTGTGGTTAGGTTGACTGTGTATGGATAAAGATGAGGGTAGAGGTGTATGATGTTAGCTAGGTATGTATTTAGCTAAGGGAGCTAGGTCAGATTTTAGCTTTTGGTGGCTAGATCAGATTTTAGCTTTGAGTGGCTAGGTCAGAATTTAGCTTATGGTGGCTAGGTCAGATTTTAACTTTGAGTGGCTAGATCAGAATTTAGCTTTGGGTGATTGGGATTGTGATTCATGAATGGTTTACCATGGGCTTAAAGATAGAGTGACCACGGGTTTTGCGATTGGGTATGGATATACCATGGAGTTAGGTGGACCATGGGTTTGGTGATAGTTGGGTAATGGGTTTGACTAGATCATGGGCTTAGATGGGCCATGGGTTTGGATAGTGACGTAAGAGATGAAACCTAGTCAGCATTTAGTTCGGGTAAGGATAAGAGTGACGCTAAGTCAGTATTTAGCTTTGGTAAGGATGGTTGAGGATAATGCTAAATCAGTGTTTAGCTTGGGTAAGGACTATGAAAGATGAAAGCTAAATTAGTGTTTAGCTTGGTTAAGAGTTTATGGATAAGGATGAGGGTAACACAAATGGGTTTATTTTTACCATGAGTTTGACATGGGTTTGGATAGGACTAGACCATGGGTTTAAGTGAACCATAAATTTTAGGATTTGACCATGGGTTTAGGTGGACCATGGGCTTTGGGTGTTGACCATGGGTTTAGGTGAACCATGGGTTTTGGGTTTTGACTATGGCTTTAGATGGACCATAGGCTTTGGGTTTTGACCATGGGCTTTGGTAGACCATGGGTTTTGGTTTTAACTATGGGTTTAGGTGGACCGTGGGCTTTGGATCTTGACCATGGGTGTTGACCATGGGCTTTGGGTTTTGACCATAGGTTTAGATGGACCGTGGGCTTTGGGTCTTGACCATGGGCTTTGGGTGTTGACTATGGGCTTAGGTGAACCATAGGTTTTGGGTTTTGACCATGGGTTTAAGTGGACCATGGGTCATGAGCTTTGGGTGTTGACCATGGGTTTAGATGGACCATGGGCTTTGGGTTTTGACCATGGGTTTAGGTGGATTATAGGCTTTGGGTGTGAAGGTGTTTTGATAGGTTTTTGACTCTTCACAAGGTTCAAGCTATACATGCATGTATGCTTAAATAAAAAGGTTTCATGATAATGATATACCAAGTTCAGTATTATGGTGCATAAAATCCTAAAGGAAGGTTTTATGAGTCATTACATGAAAAGGTTAGGGTAGTTTGAAGGGAACCCATCACACTAGAGATGCAATATACCTAACTACATGTGAGATAAAGAGCCTCACGTGGGTTCAATGATACGCGCATACTCGTTACACCTCTAAAAGGATTAGAGGATACATCGTGCGCTGGATGATTTCACTATCGACAAGTAGACCTAAGGAAGGTTGCCCACTCGATGTTACTTTTTATCCTTTGTTGTCCTAGAAGCTAGGTTTTTTTTTGTGGACCAGGAGTCTGATGTAGTGATGCATGAAAGAGTTATTTTATATTTAAAGCCAAACTCAATATTTTACCAAAAATAATCCACTTTATCTTTTATTTGAAAAAGATTTTAAGTCTCTAGTGGAGTCGCCAACCGTGAGGCCTCGCCCAAGCACCGGTCTAATCCGCCGAGGAATCGAAATGCTCTTCGGGAGAAACTCCATGATTGGAACTCTCTGTGAGTTCAGAAAATTGACTTTTGTATCTTGAAAATTGAAAAATGAGTCGCCACTTCAATTTACTTATTTTAATTGGGAAAATTGAAGAAAATCCAAATTAATTGACTTCAAAAATGATTTTATTTTATCCCAATGAAAAATGCATCAATCCACGAGTGACCAAGGAGGGCTCGAGGATCAGGTTTTGGTAATTATACAATTGAGAAAAAATGTATTTTTCTTTAGTTCGGCCAAAATTGCAAAATAACTCTTAAAAAGAAATTTTTGTGTATGCATGAACATGAATATAATGATGAATGAAACAGATATATATGATGAGATGAAATGACAATTGTAAGCAAAATAGATCTTACTTAATTATTACAAGATCAAAACAATTGAAATAAAGAGGATTTTTCCTCTAGCCTTTATGGGTACTAGGAAAAGCACACATTCCCCAACTAAGCTAATATAAGATCATAAATAAAAGATTAATATAAATAAATCAGAATAAAAAGGAAAAAAATATTGATAAAAAGATTTTGGAGTTGATGCCCTTCAGAATGGCAGCCTGTGTATCCTATCGAATAGAAATCAAACCCCACACAGTTCTTCCTTCTTGCGAAGGAGGGGTTCTGGAAAAAGGTGTTGGTTTGTTTATTAATTTAATTCTGATTCTTAAATTAATAAATTTTAGATCTTTTCTATTTTAGACCTAAATATAATTCTAGATCTGAATTTAGAATTTTGAGAATGGAAAAGGGATTATACATTTGCTTTCCTTAATTTTCGGACGAATGGAACGAGCCTTGCTTCGAATCTCAACTCTATCTTGGATTCAAAAAACTTGGAATCTGAATCTAAAAACAACAAGTATATCAATATCAGAGAGAATTTCTGCCTTGGAATGTGTGTCAAATGAGCTTGAAGGAGGCTCTATTTATAGAGTGCTAAGGAGGGCACCGGCAGTACGGATAACGGTATCGGCAGGTCACCGGCGACACGGGCAGCACCACCAACACGCCGGACGTCCGAGCAGCACATTGGACGTGCTGCCCAGAGAGGCGCCGTGCCTCTTGCGTGCTAGCCGACTGGATCAATCTGTCTCTTATTTTTTCATCCGTTTCAGGTCCGTTTCAGTTTCAATTCGAGCTCGGTTTGATTCTGTGGGTTATGACTGAAAAACGGTCGACTGGAGGTGAAAGATTTAGGAAATTTATTTTTCAATGGGGCGCTGCCCCTTTGACCCCTGCCCGCTAACCGGCTAGCAGGACCGTCGTATGCGTAGCGCAGTATTCTCAGTAGGTGTCAAGCTACAGTCAAATCATAAGGGTGCAAATTTGAGGGTTCACAAGCAAGACCGCTGTAACTGCTCTGCGTAACACGTTAAACATAGCAAGTGCCAAGGTGCAGCCAAATGATGAGGATGCAAAATTGAGAGTTCACAGGTATATGAAAAGGCTTATAGACAAATGATTAATTACTAGAAATCCTCAATGTTTTTTAGTTCAAATGTGCCTATGAACTTTAGAAACTTTGTGTGCTCAATTCTGGCTGTGTATGCAGCTAATGAAAGAAGCACCATTTAGGTTCACCTGACATGGTGGGGCACAACAAAAAGGAAGTTCTAGGGTTCCTTAAGGACAAAATTCAAAGCCATATACAAAGTTAGAAGGCAAACTTCTATCTCAAGCAGGCAAAGAAATACTTCTTAAAATAATTACTCAAGTGATTCCAAATTGTGCTATGAGTGTATTCTTACTACCTCTAGAGATATGTAAGGAGATAGAACACATGATGTGTGCGTATTGGTGGGAGTCAAGGAAAAATAGCAACAGAGGAATCAAATAGATGTGTTAGGATCATTTTTTAGTATGAAAAAGAGCTATGGTGGGATGGGTTATCATAATATCAGGATTTTAACCTTGGCCTCCTTGGTAAATAGGGTTAATTTTTAAATCCAAATATTTCCCAACAAGTTCCCTTTTGGATGCAAAAATGGTTTCTAACCCAAGCTTTATATGGAGAAGTGTTATGGGATCTCAAGCACTACTGAAAGTTAGGTCTCCATAGAGGGTAGAAAATGGGTCCAATATTTATGTGTTGAAAGATCCTTCGCTACCTGATGACTCTAATCCATATATGACTACCAACAAATTTGAATTGGATGGGCAAATGGTTTAGAATCTAATAGTGGTAGTTGAACAAAGGTGGGATATTGATTTAGTTACTGAGGTCTTTAATCAAAGGGCAAATTGATTCAACAATACCTTGGATAAATGGCAATGGATCAAAGAGAGAAAGTGCAATTATTCAGTCAAAAATGCCTACTTGTTGCTGTGAGAGCACATTGGTTTTTGACAGAAGTAGCTAACTTTGGTTTCTGGAGGAAAATTTGAAATCTCCAAATCCCACCCAAAGTCAAGAACTTTATATAAAGAGTAGACTCAAGGTGTCTTCCAACAAAAGTGCAACTATGCATTAAGCAAGTGAAGACTAATATTTGGTTTCGTTTGTGTCTTAAGCAGCCAAAATCAATTTTGTCTTCCTTGGAGTATTGCTCATTTACTAAGGAATGTTGGAATCGATCATCAACAGGTTTTATTTTGGGTAATGCTACTAATTCTATTCAGTGGTCAGATATTGTTTTGCAGTGGTTTTCTTTAAAAGAAATTCAATGGTGTGTGATGCTATATTGAAGCATTTGGAAGCACCGCTATGATTTTCTATGACATAATAAATGATTTACCACTTCAGTGGTTATGAATAATGTTAATCTAAAACTAAAACCATAGGTGCATGCACAAGCTTGTTCCTCAACCTCTGTGAACCATGTTTAGGCTGTGAATGAAGGCAATCTTCAATGACACAAACCTAGGGTTGGCAAGATTAATGCTAACATTAATGCAACAATTTTTTAGGATAATAGTACAGGGGGTATCAATTGTGTTATCAGAGATCACTCTGGCTCATTTGTTGCAGCTCAAGCTCAAGACTGAAGCTTACAACATTCGAAAGGCTCTTAGTTATATTAAGGAGAAAGGATGGATCAATATAATTGTGAAGTTTGATGTGCTTATAGTGGTTTAAGCTATCCAAAAGTTAGAGTTGTTTGATTCAAATTTAGGGATGATTATTCAAGATTTCAAGAGATTAATTTCAAAAGTAGCATTTGTGACTATTCACTTTGTCAAATGATCTGCGAATAGGGTTGCACATGTCTTGGTTAAAGCTTCCTATTCTATGTCAGATTGTATTACTCAGGAGAGCAATGTTCTAAATTTCTTAGCCACCTCTTTGTTATTTGATCTTTTAGTTTAATGAAGTTTCACTTACATTTCAAAAAAAAAAAAAAGAGTTAAATATCATACAATGGTCTAAATATAAAAAAGAAGTTAAAATATAGGAAATTTGTGTATCAAAATCTAAACCTTTGAAACTGGAATCAAAACTGAAGATAGATGGAATTAGAATCTAAACCAAACATAACTAGAATCAGGCAGAACTAAAATCGAAGGTTTCAAGATCTAGAACCATAGAGATGGCAAAATCTGATCTGCTTAAATAGGGAATCTATCCCCACTTTGAACCTAACGGAGAATCCTCATCCCATCTGTGGTAATGGAATGGAGATGGGACTGAACCTCCTCGCCCGCCCCGCCATGATTTCATGTATATATATATATATATGTGTGTGTGTGTGTGTGTGTGTGTACACACACACGTAAGAGTACTCATTAAATTATTTCTAATTATGCATTTATGATGGATAACATAGTCATTTATTAATTAAATAATATAATTATCTAATTATATTTAGTTTAAATAAGGAAAGAATGAATTCAATTAGGATAAGACAAGGATAAAATCATTTTTATTCAATTTATAATTAATTATATTGCAAATTTATGATTATATAATTATTTTAATTAAATAATTTAATTATATAATTATATTAATTTAATTTAAATAAAAAATAAATTCAATTAGAATAAGAAAAGAATAAAATAATTATTATTTAATATATAATTAAGTATATTTAATTTAAATAAAAAAGAATTCAATTAGAATAATTTTTTTTTTTATATTTTTTGAATATTAAGAAGTTTTTTGAGCAAGCTTCTTAATATTTGAAAAAATATTAAGAAACTTGCTTAAAAACTTCTTAATATTCAAAAATATAAAAAAATAATTTTTTAAGAAATTAGAGAAATTCTAATTTGATTTTGATTGTTTAAATATTAATAAGACAGGTAAATTCTAATTTGACTTTCATTGTGTAAATTATTATTTTATTCCACTATAAATTTTAAAATTAGTTGTTTTTGTCATTAATAATAGTTTGTATGTTCTCAAAAAAAATAATAGTTTGTATAAATGATGAATTCAATAAGAATAATTTATTTTTTTATATTTCAAATATTAAGAAGTTATAAAAATTTTAATTTGACTTTGATTGTTTGAATATTAACAAGTTATATAAATTCTTATTTGACTTTGAGAAATTTTATTATATATTGGACAATTTATTTTTGTTTCTATGGGAAGATGCAGCAGAAAGAGATGCATTAATTGAGAATTTATTTGATAACAATGAGTAAAATTTTATTATTGCATTATCAAATGTCAAAGTTTTTATGCTATGTTATTCTCTAAAAAAATAAATTTATTTGTCATTCTATAAATACTTAAATTCAATATTTATTTAAATTCAATATTTATTTTTTAAATTTTTTGTACTATAATCGAGATTCAACTATCACATTGAAATACTTAACTTAAATTTAATATTTTTTTAATTATTTATATTATAACTGAGTTTTAACTATCAACATTGAATATTAGTACTATTTGAATTAATCTAAATATATCAAAAGTTCATGAGCTATGAAATTTTGTAAGTATATTATTTCTAAATTTTATTATTAATAATTTTGAAAACCTATTATTTATTTATAAAAATACTAATGTGATTAGAATTTATAAAATTATCAATTATGATGACATGATGTTAAAAGATGGTGAAAAGTGTTTATAACCAAATATAAAAAGGTATAGACAAGCACCAAAAGTGAATCTAAAAGAAACGTTAAAAAAAACATTTCAAGTAAGTAAGCAAATGATATATATAAATAAATACTTGAATTTATTATATTTATATAGTAATTTATTTTTTTAAAATTTAAATATTGCACAAAATACACAACTAAGAGAAACAGAGATATGACAAATGCAATAATAATGATGGTAAATATATTAACAGGTATTCACTTTTCAAATTATTAACAAATATTTATTTTACGTCATAGGTATATATTAAAATTTTGAGTATTTGATAGAGATATAAATGTTCATATTACTCTATATGAAAATATTTAAATATTGATGGGATTTGCAGTTGACGAATATAAAAAAATTATAGAGGTATGATTTCATAATATGTTACATTAAATTAATATAAAGTTTAGTTAATCATATATTTAAGATATCACTTCTTATTTTAAAATTTATTGTATCTTATTTTTTATTTATCATAGAAAGAAAGATACTACAGCATATTTTTTACAAGAAATTAATTGGCATGAGGTGAAAAAATATTATTTTTTTGTGAGATTAATTAAGCAAGATCATGTAAAAAATAAACTTAAAATTTTTATGACAAAAGATATTCAAAATATATCAATAATAGAAATAAAATAAAATAACAAGAATGGAAGATCAAAAAGATTAAAAAATTATAATTATAGTATGATTGTTTTCTCTAATACAAAAAATTATTTAATTTTTTTATTAACAATAATAACAAACCAATTTATTTGTTTAAATATAATTTTAATTTTCAAAAATAATAGTTAATTTATTATTTTATAACAATATATTACATTATATTTCCATATATTTTGATATTTAATATCAAATTTGCAAAAATATAAAGTGTCGCAATAAAACAAATTATTGTTTTCATTAATTTATGTATTTAAAATTAATAATCTATTGCAATTATATTTATAATACTATATTAATTAGTAATGTATTTTTTCAGATGCAAGAAAATGTAAATAATTTTGAAAGTTTATCTTTAAATAAAATTATTATTTTATATTTTTTAATGAACAAATCCAACATAATAAAAACAATATTAATAATAAACAAAAAGGTTTATTCTTTCGCTTAGCCCAACAATGCAAAATTTCTTTCTTCATAAAAGAAAAAGGGAGTTAGCAATTTTTATACTTGCTAAAGTATGATTAAATTTAAGAGTTTTTTTTTATTAAATTATAGTTGTTTTTTAATTTTCTCTCTATTTGTTAAGCAAATAAAAACTAATTTAAAGTTCAAACTATTAAATCTTTTAAAGGAATAAAGCTGTTAAAAATTTCAAATTATTACATAAATTAGAGAAAATCGTTATTCAAAAAATAAAAAGATAAAAGTATGACATTTAAAAAATAAGTGTAAATAAATAAATAAATTGAGTTTAAAATATCGAATGATATATATATATATATATATATATATATATATATAAGTAAATTTTTTATACGAATTGAAAAAGACAAAAGGTAAATCAAATTTCACATTTATTTTCAATCAAAAAATGTTTTTATTTTATATTTATTTTGGATTGAATAGTTGAATCATCATAAATTAAAAAAATTTTCCTATTTTTTATTCATTCTATTACTTGGTAATACTAAGATTCATACTAATACACACAAGTATAAAATCCAAATGCAATACAATATATACTAGCTCCATTGCTTATTTTAGGAATAATATATTTTTTCACACACAATTCAGTATATTATATGACTGTATAATTATAAAGAGTTAAATTGGATTTAACTATTTTGTTTGTAAAATTTCATAAATGCTCAATTTTCTCAAATTTGAAAAAATTTTATTTACACTGGATAGAGAAATTAAGAGAAAATATTAAACAATGATATCAAATATAATAACAAAAAGAATGTGTGGATTATACCAAAAAATAATTTCTAAACACATTGTTACAAAATGGCTTATCACCTCCCAAGTTAAAATTAAAAGTTATTTGTTACATAATATTGTTCAATGAAACCAAAATAGTGTGCAAAATATTTAATAGAAATATTATACAAGCAGAAATAATAGTAGGATAATATGCAAAAAAAAAAAAAATCCTATTGCTAAGGATATCACTGTCACTGGCTGAAAATAAGGGATATCCTTTTTATTTTAAAAGAAAACAATTTTTTATATATCTTTGTTTTGGAATAACTATTAATAAAACATAAGGACAAATAATATCTAATGTAGTGTATTTACCATGGATAATTATATGTTATATTGTTAATAGGTATTTGAATATCTATAATGAAAACATCAATCAAAAGTTAAAAGTTAAAAAAAAAAAAAAAAAGATTATACTAAGAATGTAATTTATAAAGAAATTTTGTTTTCTAACAAGTACTATAATTTAAAAAATAATATTACATAATATTTATTTAAATTATTTACATGTCATATAATATTTATACCAATATTTATACTAATATTTAAAATATAAATATTTGCAAATAAATTATGTTTTAAAATGAGCTGTAACAAATCATAATAGAAATTAACATGTGAAAAATATTAAAAAATTAGTACATATAAAATTTTTAATTTTCTTTAAAATTATATTTTTGAATATTGATGGCAATGAAAATCTCAAAACCTACCCCACCCTATTATCATTCCTACCCAATCTATTACCATTCCTATGAATCAAACTTTTGCCAAAAACCGAAACTGATGGCTCCAAAACCGAAACTGATGGTTCCAGCACCATGGTCAGGGCTAGTGTACAGAAGTTCAGACAAGGAATTTCCACTAATACAACACTTTTATGCTCCTGGCCAGCTGTTAGTAGTATACTCTCAAAGTGCAGGACCATAGCTGCTAGCTGCTCCCCGTTGCTCTAAAATAAATTTCTACTCCACAGTGGCTGCAAAAAAAAATTTTATCCAAAACTGGTAAAAGTAGATCATGATTAAGTTAATTTCCGTGGACTATAAAGGCCTTGCCAAGACCATTTATTTGCATTATTGTGTCATTGACCATGCTTTCCTTTCAACACGTAAGGAAAAGATTTCTCACCAACACATTCTTCTCATCAACACCATCCAACAATGAATAACCAAATCAATATACTTCTACAAAGGAGTACAGGGATTATGGCATCAACTAGGATACTTGTATGAGTATGATCACTAATTGCAAGGCATATGATTTTCTTGTAGGGTACTTTGACAATATATTGCCATTTCTTGTGTCACTATCTAAATTTTTTTAATTTCTTCTTCCGGTTAGAACCATCTGGAGTTCGGCTATCCAGCTTGCGCTTTTGCCCTGCTTGTTTTGCAGCACCACCATCTTTAAGTGCATTTGCTTTTGCCTTCCTAGCGGCAACAGCTGGTCTTTTTTTGTTGTGTTTTTCTCCTGACTGAGTCTTAGATTTCATCTTAACTGCTCCATTGTGTTTTGGATGGCCTTTCTTTTGGACACCAGTTTTACTAGCACGCAAACCCTGGTAGGAAATAGAAGCCTTTGTATTTGACCCACTATTCCGTTCAGGGGTCCTCGAATCCACAGCCAGCCTCTTGGCTGGTGAATCAGCTGTCGAAAAGTTCTTTCTCTTAGATGGTGTACGATCTTGTTTGGAATGAGAAAGCCTCAACCCTCGGTCTCGAATCTTTAAGTTCCGTTTCTTCAATGCCAAATTTGCAGCTTCCTGCATTACAACCACTGCAAGTTAGAAGGGGATATAGCATTATGATTTTATGCATTATGCAAAAACAATATAGTATTGACAAGGACTTGTGATAAAACATAATTTAACAATTCAAGTTAACTTCGATTAGTGTCAAAATAATTTAAACTGCCTTCGTGAATGATCTATGTCACTGTTGAGTTCTAAATGTTTTCAAGATGTTCGATCCGAGTAAATTAGACGTACAAGTTGCAAAAGAACAAATAAAAGTCATACATGTAGAAAGAAGACTGTAGAAAAACAAATATGAGTGCATACAAAAATCCAAGATCAGGTTTCCAACTCTGTGATGCATAGACACCAAAACTAGAAAGGAATAACAATTGATATTCTCAATAACAATTGTTATTCTCCTCTTTAAATACAATATCTCAAAGTCAATTTGATAGAGCTAATTTGCAGAACATAAACACATTGGAAGATAAATATACAGAGAAATCAAGACAGTAAGGCAACACTGTATTGAAGCTGCTTGCTTGCTTCTACAGCAGCAAATTGCTAATCTCTCAATGATACCAAGGGAAAAAAAATGCCAACATTCTAAAAGTAAAATTTAATGCTTCTAAAACTAATTTTATGTTACAAAAAAAGAGACAAACACTTCAACAAGCACACAAGTTAAAACTGCACATTACTGTTGAAAATCCAAAATTTTCAATATAGGATCAGTAAATAAGCATTAGAAAAAAGTTCAACATACCCTCGATTTGAACAATACATAGGCTATACCCTTCCCTAGACCAATATGAGGATGCCTAACAACCCGTACAGCTTCAATGCTGGATTCAAGATCTTTGATGCCAGAGAAAAGCTGATAAATTTCTTCATCCTGCAGCGAAAATATTTATGACACGTCTAGATAGATAAATATGGGCAAATAAAAATGCAAAGGGGAAAGTTTGAACATAGAGAAATCATAGGGAAGTTGACTACCTTTACATCAAAAGGGAGGTTACCCACAAAAAGGGTCCTTTTGTTATCATAAAGCGGAGAACCGTCACCCTTCAATTTCTTTCGAGGTGGACATGCTCTGTCAACACGAATATGATTTCCTCCAACCTACATTTGCATGAACACATGATAATTTTGCATGTGCTACCTTCACCTTATACATCAAGGCAGGTTAAACTCGGATGCATGTGTGTGCGAGAGACAGAGAGGAATAACATCATAGTTAAAATCAAAAAATAATATTGACCGTACAATTTAGAAGAACAAACATACCACAGCCATATTATGGACCAGAGAAGCCTCAGCAGATTGTTCTGTTTTGAAAACAACATATCCATGTACACTGCAATACATGGCATTTCAAAGTCATTGACTGAACTGAAAAATCTTATGCTTGAAGTTCAAACCACTCAACCATCTTCAACAAATATGAAAAATGCATGGACTGCACTTTCATTATTTCATTGGAAAAATCACTCAATATTTCAAATTTCAAAGGCCTACAATATAAAATCAACCAGCTATGTCTTTTTAGCATTATATAGTTCGATATTTTAAGTTATTTTTATGGATTTATCACGATATTTAACAATTCTACAGATATATCACTAACTAATCCATGGTTGGACTGATAAACAGAACTAATAAATCAAAGCTAGGCACATGTCAATGCACAAGGATCGAATCTGGCCAAGTTAATAAAAAAAAGACTGACTCAGCCATTGATTTAACTAATGGCATTTGCTTTAGCTGAAAATATTTATCACATTTATTTATCAGTAACTTTTTGCTACAGTATTAAACTTAAAACTTGATATTTCCATTGATTCATCAATACATCCATATTTTTATAGGCTTGATATGTATAACGATATCAAAGACCTTGGAAAAACGATATAAGAATATTTTTCCAAGAAAACTTCAGGTTAAAATTTAGTTTAATGCATGGAGATTTATTTAGTTATTTAATCTCCGATTACCTACTCTTGTTAGGTTAGGTAACAGTTTCACCGGATCAGATAGAAAGAATAGGTTATTTGAGGTGAATCAAAAATTACATCTCCAGCATTGGCAACATTAAACCATGATTTTAAAGATTCAAAATTTAAATCAAGACCAATACCTGTCAGCCGAATCATTGATTTTCTTGAGGATAATGGCCTCCTTTCTGGGTATCTTGGTCTGCCCAAACAAAATAAAGGAATAATAAGAACATGATAATCCAAAAAACAAAGAAAACTAAGTCATTTTGACATCTCAAAAATCAGCATAAGCATAAGCCCAAGCATAAGACACTCACATCCACAATCGGCACAGACCGTATTCTCACAGACTCAATCTCCCCAAACTGGCTGAACATTTTCATGAGCGCCTTCTTCTTCACCTTCAGAGGTAAGTTACCAACAAACACTGTCCTCAAAAGCTTACTTTCATCATCAAAACCCTCCCTCTCCTTCGAAACTAACATATCCGCTTCATTGTCCAACTTTTTCCTCTTCTCACCAACCACAACCACGTTTTCAGCATCTTCCGGCACGGAGCCATACTTTTGGACCTCATACTCTCTCTCTAGCTCATCTCTCTTCCTCTTATTCTTCTTCTTCTTCTCCGATTTTGGATCAACAACAAAGCTAGGGTTTTTGTTGCTCTCATTTTCTAAACCAGAACCCATGTTAGGGTTTTCTTCAAATTCAGAGATTTGTGTTTTCACTTTTTTCGATTTCTTGGCAACTAAAGGAACCTCTTTGTCTTCTCCTTCTTCAAGATTGGGGCTTTTCCCTTTGTTAATTTCAGGGTTTTCATTACCTAATTCTTGGATTTTTCTCTTGAATGGATTCTTGTCGGAGAAAATAGAGGAAACATCAGCGTTTTGCACACCGTCGCCGAATAGTGACTTGAAAATGTCGGAGCCAGCAGGCACGGTGTCGTTTTGCGAAACTGAGGTAGTATTTAGTTCTTTGGGTTTCTTCTTGCCCATTTGGAAGGGATTGAGAGGTTAATGGAGCAGAGGGAGTTTGCAATTGCAAACCCTAATGTCAGGATTTTTGGAGATCGAGATAGACACAGACATGAACTTTAGGACGAGTGAGGGAGGGAGGTCTCAGAGGAAAACAAGCCCATGGGCTTTTCTCCGCTTCATTCGCGAAAAAGAAGGGCCGCTTTGGTTTAGACTCCGACTCGAAATGATTATTTAAATTTTAGTTGAATGTTTGGTTCAACCATTAACTGTTTTCCTTTCACAAATTATGGAAAGGAATTTCTACATAAATATCTAAAAAAAAATTTACTTTTATAAATATATCATCACTATAAAATATTTATTTTTATACACTTCAGTTCTTTTTTCTTTCATTTATACCCTCTTTTCATATTAAAAAAAAAAAAACTCTACAAAATCTCATAAAAAAAAAGGGAGAGTTTTGAATATTCAAATAAAAAAAAAGTTTAGGCAAAATTTTGAATAGTAAATCATCATAAATGATAATTAATTCATGCTAATCTCTTTCCTTTCATCCTTATTTTTTTTCTTCTACTTTCTTTGCTTCCTCCGATTTTTTTCTCATGAAACTTATAGTAGTTAATTTATCATCATCATTATCAACCAATTTACGTGGCTTTTTATAAGGAGCATATGCAGTGTAGAAAGGACATGCTTACAACAAATGGTAAAGAAATATCATATTTGGGTTGTAGTTTTTAATTAATATTTTATTTAATTTGAATTTTATAGATATATTTCATTAAAATTTTATGATCTTTTAATTATTATTGCATTAAAAATCTTCAAAAGTGAAAAGATTATGTGGTTTTTTTAAGAACTTGAAAGCTTTAAAATATGAAAATTGAGTTTCAAATATGAAACTTATAGAAACCAATGAAACAGAGATATTTTTCAGCAAACCCAGGAAACAGTATATCTAGAGTATATCATAGGTATATCATAAGTATATATTTTACTAAATTTGATTAACTTGTATTTATTTGATATATCTCTTCAAATATTTTTGGATATTGAGTATTACAAAAATATAAATATATAATAAGAATACATAAACTATATATTAGATATAAAAAATTATATTCTTAAAAAAATAACAAATGATTTTCACAATAAATAATATATCTTAAGTATATAACGAGTATATTTTAGGTATATCAAGTATAAAACGAGTATATTTCAGGTATATCTTAAGTATATAAATGTTTACGATATACTTAGAAACTTAACAGACTTAACTTTTTTCTTTGAAGAAATATCATCAACACTCTTTTTTTTTTTTTTTTTTTTAATGTGATTCATCATTAAGCATGGATGACAATCTTAATTAGAATATATGAATATTTTTAAAGAATGTAAGAGTTAAATTAAATTTTTAGGAGACTAAATAAAATTAACAAATGATTTTCAGTTTTCATAGTAAAGAGTATATTTTAGGTTTATTTTAAGTATATCACGAGTATATGTTAGTCATATTTTAGATATATCATAAGTATATATCATAAATAAATTTTTTCATCTTTTTTGAAGACCGAACACTCTCAACCTTATTCTTTATTTAGTATAAGAAATTCTAGCTTAGAGCAAAAATTTTCTACACAAAATTCATAATTATTTAGTATATTAGTATATTAAATATTACCTTAAATTAAAAAATAATTTCTTATTTTATCATGCAAATATGTGATTATTATATTATTAATTAATAGCATAAATATAAAAAGTTTTGAATTACTAAACTAATTAACAATAGCATTCCATGAATTAGATATATAAAAAAAGAAAAAATAGAAAGAAAGAACCAAGTAAATAGGTAAAAAAAGCAAAAATATGGTACAAATAGGAAAAAGTATATACATATTAAAACTGAAATAAAAAAAAGCGTAAAAAATAAAAAGTCAACACTGGAGGTTAAAAAGTAAATAAAACAAAAAAACACGTATACCATGTAATTTCCTCTTATGGAAAATGTATAAAAATTAAAGAAAATTCAGTTAAATATTTAAGATAGCTTCTTCAATTTTTTTTTTTTATAAAATTTCTACTTTAATATTGTTTGCACCTTAATTGATTTTTCGATCAATTCATTAGTATAATTTAAGCTCATGGCTCATTTGCAAAATTAAATTTATTTATTTATTAAATAAATTAATTTATAAAAGTGGACAGTTGAGTTGAGAATTTAAGGTGGAAATTAATGAAAGTTAACAGTTATATAAATAGTTGAGGAATTAAACTAAAGAAATAGGCAGGTGGAGAACTGGAGAACAATGTGCAGAGAATTAACAAATAAGAAAGCAAAAATGAAACTACTAGTGGGAAGTTATTTCTGATGCATATAAAAGGAAAGCTAGAAGACATGACGAAGGAGAACAATCAATTAGGGATGAGAAGTATTCAGTATAAACTAAAAAATCAAATCGAACCAAAATGAATTCAGTTATAAAAAAATAAAAAAAAAACTCGTTTTCAGTTACAAAATTAGGAAATAGAAATTAATTTGGTTTAGTTTGATTTTAATAGTAATATACCTATTAACCAAACCAAATTGAATTATTCATCAGTTGTCGTTTTTTATTAGAGAGCATGTCGTTTAGGAACAAAAAGATAAGCTAATAACCCTAATTCCCAAACTTAACCTAAACGTGTTCCTTCATCTGTGACTTTAAAGCCACCTCCACTCCTCTCTCAAGTCTCATCACCTTATCTTGCCCTCTCTGTCCTTGCTCTCTCAATCTCACCCAATCACCCTCTCTGTCTCTCTCGCTTAGTTGCTCTCAATCTCACCCTTGTGTCTCTCGCTCTCTCAATCTTGCCCTCTCTATCTCTCTCTCTCTCAGTTGCTCTCAATCTTGCCCTCTCTATCTCTCTCACTCTCTAAATCTCACTCGCTCACTCTCTTTGTATAGTTAGTCTACTTGTTCTCAACTTCCCATTTCAAGATTCCTAAGGTCAATTTATTATAAATTTTGCTCTATTTGATCAAGTTTCCGTTGAATTCATGCTTCATTTAGCTTAAATACTGTATATGCTACAATGTTTTATATTATACAATTTATAATACAAAAAATAAAATGTTAATGGGTGTGTCAAAATTATTATTTGGTATAAGAAGAAAAGATTAAAATGCTAATTTGTTTTGCTAGGTTGCTTGTGTTTATTGAGCTGGGTTGGTGTTTTCTGTTTAGCATTCTTTGATTTGTTGTTTTGGGTGTTCTAGTATCTATGTGTTTGCTGCTATGGTTTGGCAGCTAACTAATGTTGATTTTTTCTTGTTCCTATTGTTTTGTTTTGTTGACTATTTGTTTAATGGTTTGGTTGTATTTATTTCTAATTAATATGGCTGGCATAAATCTTCATTTTTGTTTTATTAGATTATATATTTATCCTTTCCTTTATTTCCTTTAATGAATTCCTTTTTTAATGATTGTAATTCCATTGAAAATCACTTTTCTTCATTAAGGAAAATCACAGAAATCTTAGTAGTTAATGTGCAGTGGCTCATTATTTAACATCAATGATACTGATAGCATAATTTTAGATGCGCTTGCTAAATATTCACAATGGTTTTTATATACATTTTTAGCCTCTGTGATACAAACTCTAAGTATATTAAACTTGAGACCTAATTATCTTTACACTTGGAAGCAACTCCTTGGAAATCTAAATCAGGTTTTCCCAAAGTCTGCGACCCAAATCCAACTCGTGATAGAGCACTTTGGAATACGATCACCTTTAGATGATGATCTCCGTGACATAATACCGAACTCATGGAAGAGAATCTTGGAATAAAAATGTACAAAGTAATTAGCTTTGATTGTATGAATATGATTCAAGCAAGAATCAAAACCAAGAGATAACACTCTTAAGAAACTGAATTTTATTGATCAAAACTTTTTTCTTAATTTTACATAAATGGTTGAGTTTATATAGAGGCTCAACCCTAAATTAGAATCAGCTAAGAATTAGGAAATCTCCTAAATTAGAATCAACTATGGAATAGGAAATCTTTCTAAACAGGGATTGAAGTTTCCTAGTTAGAAATTGATTCCTAAACAAATAATAAGTTATAACTGAGTTGGCTACTAAATATGATAAGTTTTAAGGCCCAAAACATCTATAATTAAAGTAAAATAACAAAAATTGGAAAATAAAATGAATTACATAGCTTCAGCTTTCGTTGCGCTTGCAACAGAAGGTTCTTAACCTGCTGTCGTCACGGTTGCGACACTCGTCGCGGGCGCGGCACTGCCAATTTTAGCTTTTGTGCACTTTCATCTTATAGCCATGTTTTAAGCTTGATTCTTCATGTATTTGACCCCAATCACTTAGAATGTATTTTAATCTCTTCATTTTGACATTGAGTTTGAATATAATGATAAAATCCTTGAAGCTTCCTTGGATATGATTTGATCCATATGCAAAGCTTGTGATCCAAATTTCCTTGATTGGATTATAGGAAACTTCATACAATCTCATATTCTTCTTGGATGATTCACCAATCATGTACAATGGTTGGATTGTATGTCTTTGTAGGCTATCTTGATAGAAATGACAACCTTGAAAAATCTTCTTGAAATCTTTATCTTGCAAATATTTGTTGGATTCTTTACGAAAATAATTATGGCATAAAAAATAATAAGTTAAAGATCCTAATATAGAAAAATTTAATTAACGAAGAAATAGTGAAAATAAAAATAAAAATTAATATTTAATATAATATGAAAAAATTAAAGCAATAATATTAAAAGTATGATATTAAAAAAATATACGTGTTAGTAAAAATACCAAGATGAATAAAATTAGAAAAATTTTAACTTGGTGAATTTATATTTTGGATATCATATTTTAATATATCATTTTTTTTTTGATATTATTATGTTGTGAGCGCATAATATGTGTTTATTATGAGATTTAAGTTTTTGTTAATAACTCTATTTTTGGATCCTAATAGTGATAAGCCAAAAAATATAGTTAACTGAAAAGGACTAATATACTTAGACTTAACTATAGATACATGTTCAATGTCTTTCTCATCGAATGATAAGAGGATATTGAATTGTCCAAAGTGGACAGTTAAGAAACTATATTGTCTATATAACTTGCTGTATACATTCAATTTCGTACTAATGTTTGAAATTTCGGTATAATATGCTTACATATTCTCTTAGTGCATATTGAAGAATGTCCTAATTGTAGGCAATTTTCAATTTGGTGTACTAAGAGAACTGTAGGGAGATGCTACTGAAATATCTGCAAGTGTGTGAATATAGAATATTGTAGTTGTAGTTATATAGTAATAGGTTTCTAAATGGGATACATTTTTACTGTATAGGGGGAAAGATATAAGGAGGTAGAGTTAGATATTAAGAACTTAATTAAAATTAAAAACAACTAATTAATATAAAGATTAATTTTGTTTGTGTTCTTGAAATGTAATAATGTTCTCTCATAATTTTCAGGGATTAACCATAAAGACGGATAGAAATTGGATGTATTCTAGACTTAAGGATGGTTTTTTTAATCTTGATTTCTTGGAGGGTTTAAACCAATTCATTCAATTCGCAAACATCATAACCATAGTTGATGAGTGGAAGCAAGATTAGATGTTTATGTAATCATAAGAAATGTCATAACCAAAATTTCTGTGAACCAAATGCCGTTATGCTTCATATTGCAAGATAAGATTTTCTTTTGGAGTATGACGAATGGTATCTATAAAGTGAAATTAGTGAGTCTGGAACTTTAGGTGCATATGAACATAGGGTTGAAGATACGGAAGTTATTCCTCCAACTAAATGTCATACTATGTTAATGGATGTTATTAGGCTGGGTTTTGATTAGGATGTAATGGAGGAAGCACCGAATATGAATGCTAAAAAATTGTATGATATGTTAGATGAAACTAGCAAAGAATTGTAGCCTGGCATGGAGAAACGGTCAAAGTTAACTTCTTTGTGTCTTTTCTTATTTATAATCGCTTCAAAAAAAAATCATGTAAAATCATATTCATTATATACCTTAATATTATTTTATTTTAGATTTAATGAACATTTGAAATATAATGTGAAGAACAAGGCCAAGTTTAAGGGCTTTATTTGCAATATATACTTAGTTGAAGAAGCCTCATTATTTTGCTCTTACTATTTTGAACCCTATGTTTATATAAGACATAGGAGAGTTTTTAGAAAAGATGATGGCGGAATGCTTGAAGATTCAGATATCCCTAGAAATTTATCAATATTCTCTTATCCAGGTAAATCGTTCAGTCAACCTAAAACAAGATTAATGACCGATGAAGAATACAGGGCAACTCAGTCTTACATTCTTTTGAATTACTCTGAAGTTGCAGAATTTGTTGAGTAAGTTTTCCAAAAAAAAAAAGACAATAAGTTGAAATTAAATTCCTGACTAATATTAATTAATTCATTTTCCATTTTTTAAAGCTTATACACTGAAATGCTAAAGCAAACTATCCCACATATGTCAAAAGATGATATAGATGTAAAATTAGAGACCAAATTTGCTAAATAGTTTGATTCATATATAACTTTATTTAAATAACGTCACTTTCATAGTAGAGTTTTTTTTTTTTTTATGTCATGTCATGTTGAAATAATTATTTTTTGCATAGGCTCGTGATCTTGCGAATGGAATCACAAATCATTTTATTATTGACCTTGCTAAGGGTCTGTTATGGTATGTGATGATTTATCTTGTTTACTTCGTGAATGGGTACAATTTTCATACTAAAAAATGGAGTTTAAGAAGGTCATCACTTAATAGCAAGGTTTATATATACAGTTCCAACTACAATAAGAATGCATTTGACTATTATGGTTAATTAATTGAGGTTATACAATCGGAATCGAGGTTACACAATTGGAATATTTGCACTTCGGATTAAGAGGATTATTTTTTTTAAATGTGAATGGTTTTATCCGACACCAAATGTGGGAATGAAGGTTCACAAGAAATATAATATTGTTGAAGTCAACCACAGGCAATGATTTAATAAATACGAGCCATTTATTTTGGCTATGCAAGCCTGTCAAATGTATTATGTTCCTTATCCGAATCTACGATGAGATAAAGCTGATTGTTAGGTGATATACAAGACTAAAGCTAGACTAGTCATAGAGATTAAGGAAGGAAATAGTCATAGAGATTAAGGAAGGAAATAAAATTAAGACTTCATCTAAAGAACCATTTTAGGAGGACAATGTTAATGAGCCTTTACTTGAAATTAATGATGGCTAGCCTCCTACATATTTAAATGATCTCGACGAGCCTCTTGTTGAAATGAATGACAAAGATGACAATGATGTAGAAGATGAACTTGAGTTGGACTTAGAATTCAAATCATCTGAGGAAAACATTGATGAAGATTATGTGAAAGATATCGATTTTGAATAATTGTATTTTTATTTACATTGAATAAAATGTGTATGATTCTGAATTTTCATATTTTTTTATATATATTACTGAATAAAATATCGGTGTGAATCTTAATTTATTTAATCATATATATATATATGTGTGTGTGTGTGTGTGCCGAGACGTGTGCCACCTCGCATTGGTGATACTATAGATCTTGATCATTCTCGACCACATGTTCGCACTAGCACCACCACTATTGCTCTAGATACCTCTACTACTTCCCACTTCTACTCCATCTATCTATACTTATATTCTTCTTACCACCATATTTGCCCTATCGACCATCACCACCTCTATCCCTTCTTCTTCTGCTCCATCTTCTATTGCTACCACCTATGCTCCACTCTTTCCAAACGATGCTTAGTTATTATGTAGTGGAAACTTCCAACTATAAATAAAAGTTAGAGTACTTAAATCTCTGTAAAACAAATCAAGAGCATGGAAAGGGCTTTTTTTTTTTTATTATATATACAATAAGGTTTGGATATTGATACAATCCATCTCATTATTTTTCGTAGTCTACTACTTTAATAGATTTTGTTTCATTTATTGACGCGCGACCTGTTAGCTATAGAGAGTTAGGAACCGATTATATTGAATCAAAACCCAAGGATTGATCAAATAAAAACAAAAGAAAAGCTTGGCCCAATTCACACTTGTTAAAGAGAATCAAAGCCATAAAAGGATGAGTGTCACAAGTTACCTTGATAAGCTCATATTTAAGTTCTAAATAATAACTTGGAAGAATCTCTCACTTGAAGAAAATTCAAAGAAGATCATTATTCATCAAAAAACTCTCTTTTATAATGAAGGTTTTTAATTTATATGAAAACTACCCTCCTAACCTCCAACCCTAGAATCAGATGATAACTAAGAAATCTGATTCTTTATGGAAACAAGAATCCTTATTGAACATAGAATCCTAATTAAGAAACCTTATTGAAAATAGATTCCTAATTAATAGATTAACTCCTAAAATCAAGCTAAATAAAATAAATATGATATGGACCTACTAATATATCAAGTTCAGGGCCTACAATTGCAAATAGTACATTTAAAACATAAAATTCGAACATAGCTACTGGAGGCCCATCGTGCCCGCGATGCAAGCAGATGCCTGCTTACTGTTGCTTCCATGTTACTAGTGCACTTGCACGATGGGTCTGCATACTGGGTCCATTGTGATCAGGACAAGTGTGTCGCACCCGGGACACCTCAATCTTCAATTTATTCTTCCAATTCCAAGTTTTCCTATCATCTTGCTTCCATAGGCAAGTTTCCATTCTTGTTATAGTTTTAAAACCCTCTTGGATAGCTTCGAACCCTTCTAGAACTTATTGTTTTTTTTTTAAGAAAATGCCTTGCAAAGCTTCCTTAAAGTTCTTTGCATCCATAATTTTGTGATTTGATTGGAAACTCCTTTATAGGTTAGGCAGGATCATATCATTCCTTTCCTCCTTAAAAGGATTTATCCTCAAATCTTATCTTGTCTTCGTCCATGACAATCCTTCCTTATAATCCTGAGAAATAAAACCAAAACCAAATAAAGAAAATTCAAGATTGTTAGTGTTAGTAGACAAGACCCTCTTTTCTTTCTCATTACAAGTGGCTTGTTTTCTCTTCCCACTCATAATCTTTTCATTTTCACACTTTATCCACTCTTTTTCTTTTATTTCATCAACAAACTCTACATTTATTTTTCTAGCAAGCATGCACATTTTCTTATTTTTCTTCTTAATCTTTCCCTTATTCTTTTCCAGCTCATTCTCATTCTCTTTCATTTCATTATTCTTAACTTTTATTACAAACTCAGCTTTACTTTCTAACTCCTTTACAATAACCTCTTGAATATTGTCATAGACTAGAATTTCTTCATGAGCAATAACTGCTTCTTCCCTCAAGATTTCTTGATGAGCTTTTAATGTTGGAGTTTCTTTATGATCAATGACACTTTCAACTTCCAAATGTGGCACAAAATCTTCTTTATCAACCTCTAAAGGTAATACAAAATCAATATCTTGAGTAATCCCTATTGCCTCAATCAATTTTCTTTCATTTTCATTCTTGTTCTCCAGAATTGATTAAATGATAAAGTGAAAGTGGGAAACTGATTTTAATATCCATTCTTCAATTTCTTGCCAACCATGGTAGCTTCACTATCCTCCTTAAACAACTGACTCTTAGACACTCTTGATTTGCTCGGAGTTTACAAATTAGCTATTTTTGTAATTAGCAACTTTATTTGATCCATCGTAGCCTTTATCCTTAGCTTCATATCAAGATCTTGACACTTACCACTATTACTCATTGCATATTTCCACTCTTTAAATTCTACTCACAAGCCCTTATAAAGAACTATATCAATGCTCTTACTAAGGCAATATGTAACAAGAATTAAAGATATGAATTTAATCAGAATCAAAGAATTAGACTTCAGGTATGGAATGATAAGAAACAAACTTTAGAACCAAAAGAGCTCAATTAACAAACAAAAATTACAACTCGATGAAATTGATTCTCTAAGAAGTTGGACAAATTTGTAGGTCTAATTTTTTTTTTTTTTTTTATAACTGATCAGACTTGAAGAACAATGAGAACAAAAGAGCAAAAGAGTTTTAGATTTGATTTTTTTTTTTACAATTTTAGGAATAAGAAAATAAGGGATATGTATTCTTGATTTGAAGAGCCAAAACTCTAATACCAAATGTTGCGACCTGCTAGCTATAAAGAGCTAAGAACCAATTATAGTGAATCAAAACCCAAGAATCAATCAAATAAGAACAAAAGAAAAGCTTGACCCAATTCACACCTGTTGAAGAGAACTAAAGTTATAAAAGGATGAGCGCCACAAGTTACCTTGATAAGCTCAGATTTAAGTTCTCAATAAGAACTTAGAAGAATCTCTCACTTGAAGAAAATTCAAAGAAGATTATTATTCATCAAAAAACTATCTCCTTTATAATGAAGGTTTTTAATTTATATGAAAACTAACCTCCTAGCCTTCAACCCTAGAATCAGATAATAACTAAGAAATCTGATTCTTTATGAAAACAAGAATCCTTATTGAACATAGAATTCTAATTAAGAAATCCTTATTGAAAATAGATTCCTAATTAATAGATTAACTCCTAAAATCAAGCCAAATAAAATAAATATGATATGGACCTACTAATATATCAAGTTCAGGGCCATAATTGCAAAGAGTACATTTAAAACATAAAATTTGAACATAGTTGTTGGAGGTTCGTCATGTTTGTGACGCTTGTCATGCTCGCGATGTAAGCAGATACTTACTTATTGTTGCATCCACATTGCTGGTGCGCTTGTACGACAGGTCTGCATACTGGGTCCATCGCGACCGCGATGACTGTGTCGTGCCTGTGACACCTTAATCTTCAATTTATTCTTCCAATTCCAAGTTTTCCTATCATCTTGCTTCCATAAACAAGTTTCCATTCTTGGTATAATTTTAAAAACCTCTTGGATAGCTTAGAACCCTTCTAAAACATATTGTTTTTCTACGAAAATGCCTTGCAAAGCTTCCTTAAAGTTCTTTGCATCCATACTTTTGTGATTTGATTAGAAACTCCTTTGTAGGCTAGGCAAGATCATATCATTTATCATATTTATCCTTTAGTTGAATTTTAATTTAGGTTTCTAAAAATTCAATATATAATAATAATAATAATAATAATAATAATAATAATAATAATAATAATAATAATAATAATTTAAGAGTTGTAATGTTATCTTTTTTATACTTCATGTGAAATTAACGTCTAATTCTTTTTGCAGCCTATAGTAGATTAAGACTACCCAGACGATATCGAGGATCTGCCGGAATCATCTTGATCCTACTAGGGTGTGTTGGAAGAGGGATGTTTAAGGTATGTATTATAAATATTTTTGTATATTTGTTTAAATTCACATTATTATTAATTAATTAATTATTAATTATTTAATATATTAATTTGTACACTTTTTCTATATTTGTTTAAATTCACTTTACATGATTATTAATTAATTATTATTTTTTAATATATTAATTTGTATATTTCATTTAATATTGTAGAAGCATTATTATTGGAGCTAGACAATTGATGCATTACTGAAGGCAACCTTTTTCTAGAAGGCTTTTGTTAGATATAAGGACTTCATCCACGACATTAAGAAGAAGGGGAAGTAGGAGGACTGGATTCCTAATGAGACGTAGAAGAAGTGGTAGGAGTAGTGGCAATCTGCAGAGCACTAGCGGCTCTCTATGTAGAAATGTTAAGAATAGGAAGATTGATAAAAGAAGTTCAATGAGTGGATTGTCTAAGCATACTACGGGGTCTATCTCTATAGAGAAGCATGCCCAGTGATTGGTAAGTAGTTGTTTTCTAATTTCATGTTTGTAATTTGTTATTAATTCAATATTTTATAAAAGTTATTAATTTGCATATTTTTTCAAAGTTACTAATTTTAATTAGTATATATATTACTTGTATTGATTAACAAGCGATGCAGTTGGCTCGGGATGTTATTTGATGTCTTCAAGCACACACATAAAAAAGCACGGCAGGAAGACATTCATAAACTAGTGATCATAGCATATTAATGTAAGTAATAATAATTTTTAAGTTCAAGTGAACTTATAAATATTTTTACTTACTCCAATATTGCTTAAAATGCATGTAGGAGGATATCAACAACCTTTGTGAGCTGATGTCGTAGTCATCCCTCAGATCTAGTGAGCCCAATTTGGTGGATGAGATAGAGCTATACACAGGGCTGTCGGGAGATAAGAGAAGAGCGGGATTTACAGGCTTGGTTCTAGAGCGTGATCATTTTATGGACATCCCGTTGCTAATTCCTCACGTGATCCACTACCTCCTACATTTGCATCAATACAGTAAGAGGTTGATAAGCGAGTTATGGAGTGACTATAGGAGCTTCAGTAGCAGATGGAGGAATGCATGGACCAGTGGATGTGGGAGTTCATGCAAGTTATGTACCACGGGATTGTCATATCTATGGACTGTATGGCACCTTCTCTACTTGCTCCTCACCATACCGTTATTAATCCTATTACTGTTGATATTGCTGTTGATGTTGCTACTAATTATGCATACATTGTACATCCGTATGACGCAGAGAGCGATTAGGAGGGCGATGATGAGGCAGAGGATCTAGATGATTAGGTTTATATTCATTTTTTTTTTATATTTATACATACTAGATTTTATTTTAGGATATATACAATTTTGTAAATATTTTTATTTATATTATTAAATTTATTTCAAATTGCATAATCTTAAATTTTATATTTATATTATTTAATTAAATAACTACAAAATATTTACCGATGGAAGCAAAATATTTAATTATTTTTTAAATTTCATGTACTAACGAGGTTACTGATGGTTTCTAATATTAATTATATTTTTTAGTTACCAATGGTTTAGAGACGGATTGTAATATTTGTTATATTTTTTTTATTTAGCTAAACTGACAATTTACGGATGAAAATTTATTATTTTATTAATTTTTAATTTTATATTTACCAATGACGTCTAAATATTTTATTAATACTTAGGTATAATTTTGCGATGATTTTTAAGGTTTATCAAAGGTTTTAATTGTAATACCCAAGTTTTTATAGTTCATTCTGATTACTAGTGATGTTAAAAAAACTAGATTTTTAGGTGTTAGTCTAGTAAAGAAAATGAAAGGGAATCGTTTAGGAGCATTAAGGTGCCATTTGGAATGTTTGCATAATCCATGACATTATTATGACTAACTAAGTTTTGATGAATCAAATGGAGTTCTTATGATAACTAGTGTCATGTATAAAGAAGTTAAGGAATATAAATTTAAAAGTTATAGTGCAAGGGAAGAAAGAAATGTTATAAGGGAAATTTCTAAGTTGTTAATGGGCCTTAGAGTAACAAAGACCCAAAACCAATACAAAGAGGTCGGCCCATTGGGCCTAAGAAGTATAAAACATCCAAAGATGTGAGCTTAAATGTTTGGCCCACGATATTGAAATATATGTTGTAGAATAATGAGTCATAGGATCTTAACTAATTAGCCACATATATTGACTAAATCAAAATAAAAAATAAAGTTAAACTCTCACTTTTACTACATATGGGTCTAGGTTAGCCACATATATTGACTAAGTCAAAATAAAAAATAAAGTTAAACTCTCACTTTTACTACATATGGGTCTAGGTTCACTTTGAGCATGCCAATGTCTCATGATGATCATCAACTTTGTACAGAGAATCCTAGCCATCCAACTAGCTACAATCTTAGCCATTAATTGAGATTAACTCCTAACCATCGGATAAAAGTTGATGAATCCTCACCATCCAATCCATTACATATATAAGGAAGACTATATTGAGAAATCATCCTTTTTAACCCATTACATATATAAGGAAGACTATATTGAGAAATCATCCTTTTTACTTCTCTCTACACCAAAATCCCACACCAAAGGAAGGAATTTTCTCTACCTCACTTGCAATAAAAACCTTGGTGAATTAGAGCTAACTAAGGTGAGAAATTACATTTATTTATTCTTTTTACACTTTAAGGTTAATTTTAGTGTTTTGGATGTTTGGATACTTCTCTTACACCATAGAGGGAATTCAGCCATGGTAGATAAAAAGGCCCTATTTTAGATAGAGAAGAGTACCTATTTTAGATAGGGATTTCTAATTAAGTATACCTATGGCTATTTTAGATAGAGAAGAGTGAATTAAAAGTGTTAGAATGACTTTTGAGAACATGATTTAAAACTTAGAAATCTTAGAGGCATGAACATAGTAAAAAAAAAAAAAAGGAACTTGATGTTCTAATATTGGATAGTGACAATTAAGTAATAATATATGTTATATGATAAACTAATCTTGCATTTCTTTAACTAATTCAAAGATTTGATAAGGAATTAGAGATTTTCCCAAAATTTGACATAAATGGGACAAGTTAGGGTTTATGTGAATAAGAGTAAATCAACTCAATTTAATTGGTGGGAATTAATTGCCTAGGTGTTAATATGATGAATCTCTAGTTAATTTGACATTTGAAAGTGAAATTGATAGTTTTTCCCAAATTCTAAGGTTTATTGGACAATTTAGGGATTTGGAAATGTAAACTTAGAATCATGAAATTGAATAGGGAATTTAATCTAAAGATACAAGTAGTAACACCACTAGTTACAAATTAATGTGTAATTGATATGTTATGGGTGTCGAACTTCAAGCCAAAGGCAAATAAATTGCTCAAAACTGGGAAGAACCTTAAACTAATTGAAAGTATACAACTAATAGGAGCGAAGGAGTTAAGGCAAGTACGTGGTAATATAATGTAATCATGCTTTTCCTTATATGCATTGTTGAGTTATCATTCCTTGATATGTACCTGAAATGATGTTTGATATGCATGTATGATTGCTTATTGAATGTTAAACCCTTGGAAACCCATACTTTCCTTATGTCATGTTGACCGAGATGAACCTTTGCCTAGGTTCTCATGTGATGTAAAATGGTATGGATTTAGTGTTATTTCAAGTGCATTTTAGTTGCTTTTTAGGTATATGTTTTGTATATTATAATGCATTTTGTGTTTTATTCCCTTAATATTTATTCTACTATCATTTTCTCAAGATTTCTCCTTAACCTGATGGTTTTGAGAGTATTTTATAAAGTTTTAGTAGGTTAAGGGAAGAATTGGAGGTTCCTAGAAGAGTCAAGTATAAAAAAAGGAAGCAAAATTCGGAAAGCACTGGTGCTGAGTCAGCACCCTTCAACTGAGTTAGTGCCGAGTCGGCACCAAGGCTTGCTGTGTCGAGTTGACAAATGAGAGATGAGTTGGTGCCGAGTCGGCACACACCAAAAGACAGGATTCTTCACAAATAGTATGCAATGTTTTAGTCATAACTTCCTCTACACAACTCAGATTGAAAGGATTCAAGAGGCTATGGAAAGCTAATAAAAAGGCCTACAACTTTCATGAAGACCTTGAAGTCTAATTTTTCCATCTGAATTGTCCTAAATGCCCTTGAAATTTCTGAAGCAGTTATTACGTGACTTTTCACAAAGTGTTGCATTTCTTCACGAATAGTCTGCAATGTTTTAGTCATAACTTCCTCTACACAACTCAGATTGAAACGATTCAAGAGGCTATGGAAAGCTAATAAAAAGGCCTATAACTTTCATGAAGACCTCGAAGTCTAATTTTGCCATCTGAATTGTTTAAAATGCCCTTGAAGTTTCTGAAGCAGTTATTAGGTGACTTTTCACAAAGCATTGCATTTCTTTATGAAATGTTATGACTTTTAACTGTTCAAAGCCTTTAAATAGTTGAAGTTTCTTCTGTAAAAGGCATCTAGAAAATCAGAATACAAAGTAGAGAGATACATTTGTATTATATAGGAAAAAAACTTACTTAAAATAATTATAAACACCTTATTAGAATTAAGTACTTGGATCAAGTGTCCTTCCAAAAGGCACTTCCACTTCAAGAATTGTGCAAGTCATTTCCCAAAGAATAAAGGACTTTTCATTCATCAATTTTTCTTCCTTTCTTCTATTTTTATTTTATTAAAAAATGCTTGCATTATTTCTATGACATATTTTACCATGTACTTAGTCTAATAGGTTGTTAGAATTGCAATGATGAATTAATTTTATGAACTATATTCTTAATATGCATGAATGATTTAGTTTCAATTGAGTGCTACATTATGTTATGTATACTTGATCACCATATATAACTTGTTAATCATTTTGTTCACAACGAGAGTTGGGGCATTTTGGTGGAAATGCAATTGAAATTACTTAAAGGATAGGAAAGTACCTGGAGACAAGAAATCCACTTTGAGGGGTTAAAGAATTGGCATGGAACTTAATGGTTTTTGTTTATCTCTATAATGTCATGAGAGTGCTTGTAGACTCTAAATGAAAATACCCTTAATTGACAATGAGAGTTGCTTTTAAGGACTGATGGTCATATTCTCCAATCATTGCATGTGTTTATATGTTGTTAACTTTTATAGTTCAAAATTAATTCTGAATTGTAATTCTATTTTTGTTATTAATTAAAGTAACAATAAAACTTAGTATTTTAGATTAGATAGAATAAATTAACATCTTTTGTTTGTTGTTTGCCTATCCATCTTAGTAATTACCTGGTTAATATAAAATTGCTCCAAATTTTCTAGAGTTCGACACCCTACTCACTCTGTATTTAGTCTTAAAGACTAGGGTATTAAATTTGACCCACATCAGGTTCCATATTGCTTAATGATAAGAATGACTAATATGCTAAACTATTTTCATTGAATTCCTATTATGAACCATGAATATGCCTCTTTACGAACACCCACAAGTAAGCAAAAATCCTCTTTAATGTGAGGAAAGACATCAGACCATGTATACTTGGTATAAGCACGTGCGTAGGGTGAGAGTACCTGACCTCTGTTAGGGGGAAACGTCTAATCGCCAGACCTGATCAGTTTTGCATAATGTGATATTTATGAGTGAGCAAGGTTTAGACAGCCACTCAAATATTTATATGTAGGAAGCTTTCTGCTTCTAAAGCATCATTATTTCTACTAAAATTACATTCTAAAATACAGAATAGCCAATTTTTATTAACATCACTTTATTGTTATCTTGTGCCAACCCAAGTGATACCACTCTATATTACTTGTATACTATGTTATATTATCCTATACTCACTGAGCTAATCTCATTCTGTAGTTGTTATGATTTTTCCAAGTTGAAGTGAACCATTAGTAAGGTAAATTCCATGCTTCGCTCCTTCATTTGGGACTCGCTAAGATGTTATGTTGTGCTACTTATGCTATTTTGGAAGACAAATAAACTAGAGCTCCATGGGACATTAAGGCATAGTATTAAAGTATGTATATTGGGAAGTAATGTAAATTATTAATGATAATTGTTATGTATAGATACTTATATTAGTAAGTAAGAATGCATGGATAACATTAGTTGGTACTCACTACACCATAAATGGTCTACGGCAACACAGAAAAAAAGTTGCATTAGGCCTACAACAATACTTTTTCACCTTTTTGAGACTGTTAGGTTTTTTAGTGTTGGCATTTTTGCTACGGCAATACTTTTCTTGACCTATTGCAATATTGAAAAAAGTGTTGCAATATATGGAGCTAATGTAGCACTTTTGATAAAAAAAAAAAAAATTACATAACACTATTAAAAAGCAAATGCAACAATTTTTAATGCAACACATTTTACCAACATTTTTAGTCCAAATGAAATATTTTTTTCCAATTACCTGATGCAACATTTGGCAACACCTTTTAATCTCAATGCAATACTTTTTTGTAATTATGAATAAAATACTTTTTCAGCTTGCAACACTTGTTAACATATATGTGCAACGCTTTTTTTCAACTTGCAATAATTGTTAACATACATGTGCAACAATTTTTAATTATAGGCAACATTTTCTTTGAAGCAAATGCAACATTAATTTTAAATAATTGTGACACCTTTTACAATGAATCAAAGCATAAGCATTCAATTAAATTGTATCAAATACATATATTATCATAATCATCAAAGCATCATAATATTCAAAGTCATTCAAAGGCATAATTGAAATCCTTTGTCCAATCTTTCCTTCAACTTTACTTCTGCTGTTTTCTCTTGGAATCCCTAAGTTTGCACATTAACCATATGACTTGAGATTCCTGCAAATATAAATTGAAGACAATAAATATAAAAGACACAACTTAAATTCTAAGACTTTAACAAACAAAAATCCAAATCATGATTATCTCAACCATATAAGACTAACCTCAAAAAGTAATTGGTGAGCTTTAACTTTTGTCTTTAGAAGCATTAACTTCATTACGACGAGTAGAATGAGCATCACTAGGGAGGGGATCACTTGTGTCAATAGGGATAGATGCAACAAGCTTCTCAACATTGACCTTTAAATTGGGATTATCTTCTCCCAATTTATTGATAGCAAAGGCCAAGTAATCATGCATCTTCTTATTCATTTCATCAGCTAGTTGGCTCCTCATTTGAGACATCAATTGATCTACAATGGCATTGGGTATTTTTGGAGTCAATTGTTCCTTATGTTTCCTTAATCTCCCACGCCTACCAATAAGGAAATTTGGTCTATGAGATGCCTCTCCTCCAATAAGTTGCTCCATACTTTCACTGCTCTCTAGATCAGATGAGCCAAGTTATTTAATCCTTGACTATGAAAATATGAGAGTTATTTCTATTTTGTACTTAAATAAAGTAATTACTAAATAAATCTGAGTACTTCAAGTAAAGTAATTCCTAAATAAATCTAAGTAATCCAAGTAATAAACTATGCTACAAAGTACTAAATAAAGTACTTACAATATTAAATTTTAGTACTTCATCCGTTGAACTATATTGACAGCCTTCTTTTAGTTTGTGGGTGACAACAAACATTTCTGCTTTAGTTGGTGGCTCTTGGTCTGGTTTAGCAAGTTGCTTACATAAAAGAAAAAAAATCATCCAACATATAATCATTGAAATTGTAAAGAGACAGCATTTACTAACCAATGACAATACTAGGATACTGAGTAGCAAGACTCTTGAATCAATATTAGCATGTGAATAAATAAATATAAAGAATAGAACCTATTTTTGCATTATTTTAACACTACATGTAGTAATTTACAACACCAATCATGTCCATAAAATGTTCAAATTTTTCCTAAGGAAGTGACTATGTAAACATGTCAGTGAGCTGCTCAATTTTATTGCAATAAGCTATTTGAATGCTACAATTTCATTCATCTAAGACATACCAAATTCTTGCAGATCTGTGCAAAACTTAGTGGTCCAGCTGTGTGTGTTTCCTTAATTTTCTTGCTACTTTTTGAATTTTTTACTGCTATTGACTGCAAATTTAAATAGAACACCAAGGCAAACGTATCAAATTTTTTTATTAAATTTTTTGGGAAATTTAAAATACAAATGTAATATATACCTTAACTTCCTGATTGCCCCAATATTTTAGGAGCACTTGAACTCTTCCAATGGAATGTCATCAGGCTTGTGTTTCAGCCTCTCCTCATCAATGTCATATTTGGTATAATGTTTACTTTTGACATGAGATTTATACCCCCTCCAAGCATCACGAATTACATGCAATACCCAAGTCTTTCCTTCCTTGGGTATTATGTACTTATGCTGAAATAGGACAAGTGTTAGGTTATAAACTAAGACACAAAATGTGAATAGCAGAAGACATAATCTTGGAAGGTAAAAAAGGCTAACCTTTACAAACTCCCACATGTCATCTTTATCAGGAACTTTATGCCAACTGATGTAATTAAGCAAGTGGCATATATTGTCTTGCCAATGTTCCCAAGAAATAGCTAAATTCTGACAGTGTTTTATCATCGGCAGCTATAGGTTGACATAACTCATTCAGCATAATCACTTTCCTCTCTTCATGGCTCCTTGTATGGACGGAACTCATTCTTGTTTTTCCCCTGCAATTTGTTTCTTTGTATTTAATAGGTAAGTCTGTCACATATACAACAAATATCAAATAGGGAATATTTTGTTCGATGCACGAAAAAAATATTAACAGACTTAAATACTACCTGTTGTAGCTTCAACAAAATCAGGTTTAACCATTGTTGGACACGATTAAACAAAATCTGTCCTGGTTTCAACTGGACCTTCCTGTTGGCATTCTTGCAATGCTAAGAATGCAGCCATTGAGCCAATCCCTTCATTTCTTGGCTGCCTAAGCTACTTACTATTAGATGGCCCAAAAACTTCTTTCCTTGATTCAACATTATCCTTGTAATCATAGGTTTACAAACCATAAATTTAAAAAAGTTGTCATCAATTACCCAATTTCAAATTTGCAACATAATTATTATAAATTAATTTATATGATATAAACTATCATCTCACTTGTGCACAATTTGGTACTACAACTTCCTTATCACTAGCAAGTGTAACAAGATTAGACCGCGATCGTGTTGTTGGCCCAGATGTTTCTTTGTTCTTTCCGTCATTTGTTGTTTGTTGAATACAAATTTCAAACATATGTTGGAAGATGAATAATTAATTTGGGCATTAATTGGGTTCATATCTTTATAATTTGTAATACCTTAGTTATTAATTCGGTTTCCTCTTCTTCACTATCATCATCTGGTTGATAATCTTTGCCTCCCTTCACCATTTTATCTTTCCCTTTCTTATTCGAACCAAAAGATGTCAAGCTTTTTGAAATCTTATACAACCCAAGTGCAACCATGCATGCATTATTTGATGCAATATTTTCTTTTCGCAATTGTTCATATGATCTCTTTATTGGTGGGTTAGCATTATTCTCACAACATACTGGATCCTATTATCAGAATATGGATTAGCAATAGATGATAGGTTTTTAACAGTTTGCAATAGGACTAAATGGTTTTTTTTCTTACAACCTATAATAGGCTTAAAATGGATTTTTCTTATTATGCTGTATTTTTTTCACATGTGTAATTTTTCTTCTTTCTCAAACTGAGTCTGTAACAGCAGAATTTGATTCATTGTATATAGACTATCAGAAAAAGCAAATTTAGCTTTAATCCTTTACTCATAAAAGATTTAAGATTTAACTTTAATCCATTACTCACAAATGATCTTCTTTGTTTCTTTTATGTTTCAATTTAGATGTTAATTATATAGCATCATTGTACTAAAATATTGCAGGCTCACTATTTTTGTTTGCGTGTTATATATTAATTAGTAGTTTTCGCTTCATACACAGATAGGCACATCAACTCAATACTTAAGATTATCCTAAAAGCACAAATTTAAAACTTTATCTAAATTGAGAAATTCAAATATAGATTAACTTATGGATTATGTATCTCTCTCTCTCAAATGAGAGATATTTGAATCCCTAACTGCAGCTTCCTATTGTGAGTTTGTATTGTTATTGAATTGGGCAACAATAATGATATCATAATTGAACCAAATCTTACTTCCCCATATACGCGTTACATTAAACCAAATCTTAGAAGAAATTTTACCAAAATTGAAGCTAAAAAATATGGCATAACAACAAAAGGAAAAGTGCTACCTAAATCACTACCCATTTCATAAAGAAACATAAGCAAAAGAAAACATTGCATTTGATTTTAAGAGAAACATCTCACAATCAGAAAAAATCACAGCTACAAGTTAGCAACAACATAATATACCTAAAACATCAATCACAAAAAACAAACAACCAAACATTATAATTTAATTGAAAATAATAACTAAAATTCACACTATCAATGCACACAATCTGCAATACCTTGGAAAACAGAGGCATGACATCAAACAACCATAAATCCTACAAATTGCTATTTGTCCATATCTAGAGTAGGTACATACATTAAGTGGCCAGCCAAGAATTGCTTAATATATCTTATTTTCTCAAATACCAATCTCAAGCACCAGATTTTTTATGTAAAAACTAGAGAGAATTAGCTAAAGGGACTCACCATTTCAATATTGTCTGACGGGAGAACCTTTGATGAGTCACCAACCTCTTCATTATCTACCATACTTTTTCATGCATTTCTTTTTGTGGTGTCAGCTTGGTCTCCTAAAAACTTAATAACTTCTTCCTTTCCATGCTACATTTTCTTTATTTGCCTTCCTTTCTTTTTTATGTTGTTGTTGAATAGATTACAAAGTCACGTACTTGCACTTCGGTGTAGATTTGATACCTATAAGAGTAAAATTAATAGAAGAAAGCATAATGTCTAAATTTATTATCTATATAAGCAAGAAACTAATATAGACTTTGTCTATTTAAATACACCAATAGACCATAAGAAAAAACCACCAAAATCAATAAAAATAAACTAAAAGAACCAAACCAGTACTATAAAGGGAATTTTTAAATATAGTTCTTACTGAAATCCTTCTTGGTCGTATGACCACATGTGGTTAATTTTGGGTTGTTGGCTGTATTGCTTCATCAACATCATTGTCAATAAAAAATTCCAACACATCACCATCTTTGAATGCATCCATAAATTCACTTAAGTCATTGTCACATGTGAGAAGTTTCCATCCAGCTTTCTTCCCTTTGCTAACATAGAACCCTCCAATTTCTGTGTAGTTGAGGTCCTCTTTCACATATTACATTAAAGCAGCATAAGACAGTTTGTCCATATCCACATATTCCTCGATGTTAGTTGTAGTTCCTCCTAAATATTTAGTCTTTAGGAACTGTCTTTGACGGTGGAATCTCAAAAGAAATTTTTTATCTTCCATCGCTGCAATAAAAAAAATATTTTATTAGAATATTAATCATAAATTGTTTATGAAAGTTAGCAGATTTTTCAGCAATTGTGTATGAAAGATAGCAAAATTTTCAGTAATTTAACTCAAAAAATATATAACTACAATAATAAAAGGTAATAGAATTTTACAATTCATTAGTTGCATCATTCCATCTAATCCCAATCAGTGTCATCTATATCAGAATCATATTCATTTGTTATCAAATTTGCACAAGATTTGATGCAATAGGGATTTCTTTAGTCGACACATCAGCTCTATACCAACTATCTTCGCTAGCACCAATATATGCACTATAATCAACTTCATTATCATTTACAAAAGGCCAATTATCTTCTTCAATTGCATTCATTCCATCTCCTATATCAAACCACTCCCTTAGTAATTTCTTAAGAACATAGTATGAACCCTTTTCACTAGGATCTTCAATGTAAAAAACTTGATGTACTTGTGTAGCCATCATAAAAGGGTCATTTCTACAATGCAACCTTTTGAAATTAACTTGAGTAAGCCCATAATCATCTTTTTCTTCTTGGTACCAATAACACCTAAATAAAACAACACTATAAGTTGCCTAATAATCAACTTTGATGATTTCTTCTATTGACCCATAGTAACTAACATCCCCAACTTTTGGATTTTGGTCCTTTGAACTTGCAAAGTTAATGGTTAAAGCCGTAAAAAATACACCACTATTCTGAGTCATACATTTCCCATCTCTTTGCTTGGTATGAAATCTATGCCTATTTATTACATAGGCACAAAACCTCTTTGCTACGCGATTTGGACCCTTTGCTAAACATGATAATTCCCTTGAAACTTCATCCTTCTTCTCAACCTCTTCCTTTAACCACTTATGGAATTCTTCACTATGTGCTCCTGCTCTCTTGTACCTCTTTGACTTTGCATAATTCTCAACTAATATTTGATATTCCCTATAAATTAATAACAATATTATTAAAGAGTCTATTAATGAAAACACTATTTACATAATTTGATTATATAGAATAAGATTGGATCATCTTACCCCATCAACTTCTCTACTTATTCATCCCTATAATTAAAAAGAATATATCGATGAGCTTTGATCCATGTGTCATCATCCATATGAATAGCTTTGCCATTTTTGTTTTTTCCCATTCCTAGAGGGTAACCATTTAGTTCATAGTCAGTCAAGGAATTATATACTTTTGTCTTCACGCTATCACCCAAATATCTAGAATAAAATGTCAAACACTCTTCTGCCAAGTATGCTTTCGCTATGGAACCTTCCAGTTTACTTTTATTGTGTACATAGGATTTTAATTGACCTAAGTATCGCTTAATAGGAAACATCCATCTATTGTGCACCGGACCACTAAGTTCAACTTCCTTGCACAAATGAATTGGTAAGTGAACCATTATGTCAAAGAATGATGGTGGAAATATCATCTCAAGTTGGTAAAGTGCTTCCACGATATTGCATTGCAACTGCTTTATATCATCTAGATTAACAACTTTGTACATAAACCCTTAAAGAATTCTCCCAATCTAATCAAAGGTAATGCAACCTCAGGTTTCAATGTTCTACTCACAGCAAATTGTAGTAAATGTTAGAGGATAAAATGAGCATCATGACTCTTGTATCCTGATATTTTTCTCTCACTCATTTGCACACGACGACTAATATTGGATGCATAACCATATGACAGTTTAGCATTCCATAATATAGAAAAAAACATTTCCTTCTCTTCATTAGTCATGTCAAAGATAGCATACCCAATTTGAAAGTGTTTGACATCACTAGAATAAGCAGGATGCAATACCTTCCTAATACCCATTTCTTGTAAATCTAGACGAGCTTTTAAATGATCTTTGGTCTTACTAGGAATGTTCAATACAGTCCCCAATGCATTATCATAAATGTTTTTCTCTATATGCATGACATCAAGGTTATGGCGAGATAGATTATGCCTCCAATATGGTAACTCAAAAAAAATTGACTTCTTCTATGGGATATCACAATTAGCCTTTTGCTTTATATTTTGCTTTCCAAACACATTCTTGTATCCAAATAACAAGTCTTCAATATCCATCCCAGACAATTCACTTGGAATATTTCCCATTTCAATATCACCATTGAATCTTCTTTTATCCTATCTCCACTCATGGTTTGGATCAAGAAACTTCCTATGATTCATATAACATGTCTTCTTACTATGCTTTAAGGACATTAAGGAAGTCTCATAATGGCATGCAAGACAAGCTAATTTACCTTTAGTTCTCCAACCTGACAACATTGCATAGGCTGGGAAATCACTAATGGTCTAAAGCACACTTGCACGTAATACAAAAGTTTGGTCAGTTAAAGCATCATAAGTTTCTAACCCTACATCCCATAATTCTTTCAACTATATGATCAAAGGTTTCATATACACATCAATTGTTCCTAGGCAAAGTAGGGCTAGGAATTAACGTTAAGAGAATTAAATTTTCTTGTTTCATACTTAACCAAGGGGGTAGGTTATAATTCACTAACACAATTGGCTATGTGCTATGGGATATGCTCATTGTTTGGAAAGGATTGAACCTATTAGATGACAAACCCAATCTAACATTACGTATTTCAGGTGCAAAGTGAGGATACCTAGAATCCATTGCCTTCCAAGCTTCACCATCTGCTGGATGCCTTAACTTCCCATCATTTTTTCTATCTTTTGAATGCCATATCATAAGTTTAGAGAACTTTTTGCATATGAACATCTGTTGCAGCCTTGGTTTTAGAGGGAAATATCTCATCACTTTTGGTGCTACTTTGGGACATCTATTTGGACTTTGATTATCACCACCAACACATTCATTCTCCACCACTTTCCATCTCAAAGCACCACAAATTTTGCAAATATTTTCATTTTTTTTTCAGCCCAAAATAACATGGAATCATTAGGACATGTATATATTTTTTCATGATCAAGACCTAACTCTTTAATTTTATGCTTTGCAGCATTAAAAGATTTAGGTACATTGGCATTAGGAAAAGCCTCCCTAATTAGCTCCAAAAGATTTGAAAATATAGCTTCACTAACTCCATGAATACACTTGAAAAGGGTAAAGCCTAACTATGAAACTTAACCTACAAAATTTATCACAACCAGGATATAATGGTTGTTTTCCCTTCTCAACAAGCTTATAAAATTTTCTTGCATCTACATTTCTTAACTCCATCTTCATTTGTTTCTAATCCTTTGCTTAAATTTCCAAAAGTATCATGCAACATTGTACTAAGGTCATCATCAAAACCCATACTAATTTCACAATCTATCTCATTAACATCCCCACACAAATCTTCTAAACATGAAACATCATAAATCCATTCGACAAACATTGGAGAAGACCCATTACAAATGAGATGTTCATAAATAGAATTTTGACCGTGCCACTTGTGATTTCCACATTTTTTGCAAGGGCACCTACATTGGTCTCCTATAGCAAAATTGGAAAATGCATTTCTTATAAAACCTTTTACCCCATTAATATATCTTTCACTAAACCTTGGATGTTCCAACTAATTTTTATCTTCATTACCCATTATTAACTTCAAAGGGAGTTCAAAATAAAAGGCTGCAAAAATCATTTAATAACTTTAATACAAATTTGCAAGCGAATGACAAAAAAAAAAGAAAAAAAAAAGGCATATGAATAAAAATCTACAAGAAAAAATTAGAAATGTAGAAAAAAATAAATCTATGGTAAGGCTTAGCTTAAAAAAACATATTTTAATGTATAATTAACTGTGACAAAACTAAAAACATGACTCATTAAATTTATAAAGGTCATCTTCTCATTCTATCCTTTACAAACAAAGAAGAGAATAGTCTAATTTGAATATTTTATGATTTGTATACATGGAATAGCATACCTAAAATAACCTATTAAAATGGGTTGTAGTGGTTATATGATATAGCTTTATAAGAAATTTATTCAAAGTATTGTTTGTGGCATATTTGCATGGTTTTTAGTAGTGTTAAATTAGACATTTTGTGTTTAATTTATGTCCATTTATGTTAGATTATGTCATTTTATTCCTTTTTAGGTTTGAGGAAGGTTTAATATTGTTTTGCAGGAATTAGGCTTGAAAACAGAAGTTTAGAGCGATAATGGAAGATTCAGCGGAAGGTTGCATGGCACTCATCACATGCAGCAAGCAACTTAGGCCCCAGTGCCACACAACGTAGCCCCAGCGCCCTGCAGCAAACTCCCAGTGAGGTGTAGCAGAAAGCAGTTTGCTACTACGTCACAGCAGCGCCTCGCCAAGAGCCCCAGCATGGCACAACTAAAAGCCATTTGCTGCTTACCTACCCCAAAGTCCCCAGTAAACTCTCAGCGAGCACAGCAAAAAGCAGCCTACTGCTACATCACAGTAGTGCCTTGCCAAGAGCCCCAGCATGGTGCAGCTGAGTGCTGTCTGCTACCTGCCTATCCCAGCACCTAGCTGTAAAGTCCCAACGCCCTGCTGCACCACTTATGAGTAGTATATGAATTTTATCCTAGTTTTTGAGATTGTTTGACTTAGGTTTTGAACGAAGGAATGAGAGTTGAAGTTCAATCCCGGATTTCATTCTTTTAAGATCTTATGGAGTGGACTTTATTATGTACTATATAAGACAACTAGACAAGAAAAGATTTCAATTAATTGCTAGATTTTACAATAGAAAATTAAGTGTACAAATGTAAAGACTTAAACTTATATAAATATTATATGTTTAAATTCCACAATCACCCATCCATTAAACCTGTACTTGGAAAACTAATCTTTGCACATGACCCGCTAAAAAAACATTTGCATTCCATTTCCTTAATATTATTTCTTATAAAACCTTTTATGATTCAAAATTTCATAGAAAACCCGCAACAAACACCTGATACACATCTTTCCCAATGAAGATGCTCCATCAGTTGCATAGCATACCTCAAAATATTGTCTTCAATTGTTTAACATAAATAGATCTTTTTCATTATTAAAACCTGAATATGGAAACTTGTATGAAAAGTGAACTATTGATTAATGAACTTCCTATGTTGGGACAAAGTTTGATCTATTGTTTGCACAAGAATATTCCCTCATCGTTCAATTATATTGAGGCTTTTTTTAACATAATATCCAAATTCCTCTCCAGATCTACTATAATAGTAAATACTTTAAACTCATGTGAGACTTTGCAATTGGTAGAGGCAATTTCTCAAATAACATGGTAAAACTCCCTTTCTTTCCTTTAAACAGCTAAAAATTTAAAATTATTCATCTAAAACTAAAACCTATTGGAATAAAATAAAATGGGATAGAATTAATTTTTTTGAACACTAGGTTCAACAACAGCATAAAGAGAAGAAAAGCCTCAAACCAACCATATGCATTCCAAGATCAAATAGTAAACTCAGACAATTGGAAAACTAACCAAAAATCAGCACCCAAACTTCCTTGCACTTAGAAATCACAATAAACCCAACTTCAGAAACCTAGAAATCGACACCAACGAAACCCAACTTTAGAAACTCAAGGAAAAATACAAACATAAATTGTAGAAATGAAAACTAATTACTAAAAAGCAAATTAAAATCTAGAAACCTAAAAAATATAGGAACATTGAAAATTGTAAATTAAAAGATAAAGCAAATCACAATTTATATGAAAATGGCAAATGTAAATCCAAATTTGATTACACGCATTTCAAATGAATCTAAAAAATAAACAAAGAAAACAAAAATTAGAAGCATGGAAAACTTACTATTGAAATGGATGGTACAATGAGCAGCTAAACCTGCCTATCCCTTTGCCTTTTACCTGAATCAAGGCTAAGAGGAAAAGCGGGGTTACTCAAATAGCCCCAAAGGAAATCCGCTGATTATTTGAAAAAAAACAAATGCGTTATCTCTGGCTCCTTCACTACTATCGTGTTTGCTTTACACAAACGATTTTCATGGGGAGAAAGACAGATCTTGATGGATAAACAGTCAATATTCACAATGAAATATGAGGGATTTTTAGAAATTTAAATTAGAAGACGATGGGAGAGAGCAAAGAAATCAAAAATGCGAGAGGCAAAGAAATGGAAAATGAGAGAGAGGAGAGAGTGATTTTGACAGAGATAGAGTGATTGAGACAGTAATTTTGGCAAGCAAAGAAAATAGAGGGACAGTAAAACTGATAGGAGGGAAACGAAAAAGACAACAGTGTTACTCATTCATGCAGGCTGGGCTTTACAATTGGGATTATTTTCAATAATTTAACACTTTAGCATTTGTATTTTTTTTTTTTTTTTTTGCTACTTTATTTGAGTGCAACACTTTATAAATGTTGCATTAACTATAATGAATGCAATATTTCTATCAAAGAGTTGCAATAGATCCACTCTAATGCAACATTCTTGCATTAACTATAATGAATGCAATATTTCTATCAAAGAGTTGCAATAGATCCACTCTAATGCAACATTCCTATAAAAGCGTTGCAATAGATCCAATCTAATGCAACACTTCCAACAAAGTATTACAATTTTCCACTTTTTACAAGGTCTAATGTAATGCTTTACACATAATGTTGTATTAGACTAAAATAATTCCTATCTAAGGCATTATTTTTATAGCAACATTTTCATTTGTGTTACTATAAGTCATTTATGGTGTAGAGACTTGTGAATGATATTCTATTCATGAATATGAAATGGTCTCAGAGTACAATGATTGATGATGTGGTTTCGGTCTTGGGAATGCTTGAGGAATGGAATGTACATACATATATAGTGATTATCAGATCTATTGTGTTCTACGAGTTTAGGTGACCTTAGGTCTCCTTGAACTCTAGGACAGTCACGGTCTAGGAATTTGGATCGTGACATAAATTTACCAGCGGACAGTGAAAACCATCGGCAAAGATTTACTAACCACATTTTTTACGACGGGCGCTGGCTGTCTCTGATTTGTTAGTAAATTTAGTTACTGACAGATTTCTTTATATTACCAATGATTTTTTCCATCGGTAATGGGATCCATTATTGTAGTGCTAGCTTTACAATTACAATTACTTTTAGTCTTACATTCATTGAATCCAAGCAAATTCTAGCAAAGAAGCTTAGGGATCCATAATCATTTTTATTTTATAAGTCAAATTAGGTGCAATCTTAAGAGTTTGTGTACCTAAAAACACATGGCACGCTCACAACTAAGACATTCATCAACAAATATATTATAATAATTTAAACAAACTATTACTATAATACAATTAATGAAATGTTGAAGAAAACATATAAAAAAAATGAGAGTAAATTACTATTTAGTTCATGAGATTTGACCTAATTAACTAATTAGTCCATATTTTTTGAGAAACTAATTAATTAATCTCTCAATTTTGGTTACATCAGATTATTTAGTACTTTCATCTAATTTTTATACTTTTTTTTTAAATTTATGACAAATGATTGAAATGCCTTTGTATATATTTTATTATAATTATAATTTTATTATTTAAAAGTAAAAAATGAAAATCTATATTAATAAAAGTAAATAATATTTATGTAACTAAATAATAATCATATTTAATATCATGAAATTATAAAATTCTTTGTTATTATATAATTATTATATATAATAAAATAAAAAATATTTATGTTAATAAAAATTAAATAATTAGTGTATAATTAAATGATTATTTAATTTTAATAATTTGAATTTTTATTTTTTATTTTAAATAATAAAATTAAAACTATATTTATTATATGTACAAGGATATTTTAATTATTTTTCATAAATTTAATATAAAAAATATAAAAAGTAAATGAAAGGACTAAATAGTTTGAGAGAACTAAAATTAAGAGATTAATTAGTTAATTTCTCTAAAAAATAGAGACCATTTAGTTAATTAAGTCAAATATGAGAGACTAAAATAATTTACTCATAAAATAACTTAACTTACTCTCGATAATGATCACTTATATACATTTATAACCTAAACACATATATAAGGTAAAATTTATCTGCCTATAATATGTCACAAAATTAAACTTATAATAGTAAAAATTTTACTATTAAAATTTTATAGAATATATAATTTTATAAATAACCATATGCAAAGAAATGATAGTCGTTATCATAATAAATAAATCTTATTGTATTATTTTAAATAATGTTAATATATAATGATAAATTAAATAATTTATATAAGGAAATAAGATAATATATCATTAGTGCTTTACATATAGAAGAAATATTATTTAGCTTCTGTAATTTAGTTGAATACATTAAGAAGAACCTTTATTTTTAAAAATTAATTTAATGACCTTTATATTTATGCTTCATTAAATAATTTAGTAATTCTGTTAATTTTTTTTGTAAAATAAACTTAAAACATCAATTTTACCATAATTTGATCTTAAATTTTCTTTTACTTGTGACTACCGAATAAAACTTCCTATAATCTAATTTGCTCTATCATAAACTTCTTATAAAAATAAGAAATGAAAAAATGGAGGAGGGGAGAAAAAAAAAAGGAAAAATAAAAAAGTAAACCCTAAACTTCTTGTTACTTCAAAACTAATTGTACTAATTTTCAATATTATTTTTCAATTAACTTTATTTGGCTTTTTCTATCCCAAACTGAGTTGAGGTATTACTTTTAGAGGTTGTTTTGTATCTTGTACAAGGGTTAATTAAAAAAATTCTTATACATTAAATTTGATAGATTCATATTCGAATTCTCAAAATTAAAAGTTTAGGTTAATTTTATCACCAATTAAAGTTCAAGCCAATTTTTAGTTTAGGTTAATTTTATCACCAATTAAAGTTCAAGCCAATTTTTGGCAATTTCATTTAACATGATAGTTTTTAATAAAATTATATCCCTATCAGATTGACTTTAAATGAAAAAATAGGAAAAATTATTAAAAGAATGATTCTCTGTCTAAAATTTGAGATTCTTTTAAAATTTGTGAGCTTCATGATGAAGTAAAATTTGAATCTCACATATATCTTGACTTCTTGCCGTCCTTATTTCCACATAAAAACATCCAAATCAAAAATATGAAAAATAATAGGAAATAAAATAATTGCAAATAAATATATATGCTCATTTAAATCAGTCAAAAGTTACTTTACATGAATTAATAAACAATGATTTGACCAAAAAAAATGAGAATTAGATGTCAATAAAATAAATTTTTTATTGCTAATATATTTATATATTCAAAAGATAGAAAGACAAATGCAAAATGTTAGTTTAGTGGTTTTATTTTTTATTTTGCTTTTGTCAAAGCCCGAGCAAAAATAGTAGTTGGGCTAATATTTTATTTGGGTTTGAATTTGGGGCAAACTCGTGTAAACAAATTCAGTAGTAAGATCGTGGTTTCAGACATATAGTGAGCTCATTCATTAGGAATTGCGCTTGATTAGTCTAAAGTTTTTACTTTCTTTTTGCAATTATTAAGATACCCTTGTTTAGATATCTATAAATAAACTTGTAAACACTTTATATATATATATATATATATATATATATATATATATATATATATATATATATATATATATATATATATATATATATATATATATATATATATATATATATATATATATATATATATATATATATATTTTATCACTCAATTTAATAGACAACCAATTTTGCTACTGATTTATGTGATCATCTCCTTTAAATTGATAGTTCACTGCAACCTAAATATTCACTTTAAAATTGATGGCTCAGCCTATATATCCAACTTAGATTGACAGTTCTTACATCCTATATATCATATTCCTGAGCCAAGGTTGATAGTGTCAGCCACCTTTATATTGGAAAACTCAAGTTATTTTTATTGCACATATCCCTAACTGATAGTCAATGGTGTCACCCATATACTAGTAAGTTAGGTTATTTTAATTGCACAAATCCAAGATTCAATACTAAAAAAATTTGTAACGACCCGCCTCTAAGAGTTGCGATGGTCCTAGTGCATAGGTAGTCATAAGGATACCGACAACCTGTAGAATCCATACCTACTATTAATCTAATATAATATCATACAATCTAAACCATAAATATTAGATACAAATCATTGCCCGAGATCATAATATGAATCACATACACATCATAGCACACCATCATTCCCAAATACAAGGGAAAGTTCAATAAACACATAAATATGTAACATATACAACTATGACTTTCAAATGACTACAAAGCAACTAAAGATATAAACATTTACATATATTTATAAAGCATAAATATTTAGATTATACTTCTTAATAGAGAAGGAGGTATCCAGTGTGAGACCTCGCCCAAACACCCTCTCTCACTCGGGGAAAATTTTGCCTTAAGGAAAGGCCGAGCGATTTTTAAGGAGGTTATAGAACGAGTTTCGGTGCTCACGATTGGAACCCTTGGGGTTTGAATTGGTTAATCTTGAAAATGATTTTGGGAGTCACCATCCTAATTTATTCTTAAATGAAAAAATTAAGGAAAAATCCAATTAACTCAAGTTCATTTATTTTCAATTAATTTACCTAAAGATAAAATCACTAGTCTCAAATCATGTTGAGTTTGAGGACTAGACTTTTGGTTTTAAATAATCGCGATTTGGCTTTTAAGTTTAATTTGACTTAAAAATTAATTTCATGAATTGCGATTATAAGATAACAACTAAAATGCATGAGCATGGCACGATTATTAAATGCATGAGAAAATTCAAGAAATAAATCAAATAAACATCTATAAGTCAATGAGAGTGTTCCGTCTAGCCTATATGGATTCTAGGAAAATCACAGAATCACTCATTGACTTCAAAATAATCAAATAAATAATTACTTAAATTTATAAAAAAGTATAAAAATAGATAATTGCAATTTGAAAATAAATGGAAAATGAAATTAATTTGGAATTGGATTTGAGGTTTGGATTTAAATTCCAAACATACCTACGTACTCCATTGAATAGGGATTAAAACTCAGGTAGTTTATTCTACAATTAAATGAAGAGGTTTAGGGGTTAACTAGATTGATTTGATTTGGGTTTGTGGGCGAGGGAAAAAGGCTAATACTTTTGGTTTTGGCAAGCGGAGTGTTTTACTAGACGGAAGTTTCATTTTATCGAGACTGAATGATTAGATTGATTAAGAGATTAATTAATTAATTAATTAAAATGATTAATTAACTAATTAATATGATTAAAAAAATGGATGGATTAATTAGTTAAAGTGATTAATTAATTAATTTGTATAAAGGGTGGAAAAAAGATTAATTTAATTTTGAAAAAATAATTAATTAATAAAAAGATTAATTAACTTGGTTTAAGTGAGATAATTAATTAATTAAAAAGGTTAATTAATTAATTAGAAAGTGGTTGAAGGGAGAAAAAAAGAGGAATTAAAGGATAGCTATTAACTCTAACTTAAAGAGTGTCGAGAAATGAGAACTGGGGAGAGGGGGGGTTATTTATAGAAAAAGTGAATGAGGGTAGTTTAGGAATTAAAAAAGTGAAAAGACCAAAAAGATAGAACTGAAAAAGAGTAGTACTGAAAAAGAGTTAAAAATTGGGTTGAAATGAGCAAAATGGATATTTTTGCACAGACAGAGGGATCACAGGCGTAGATCCTCATAGAACCTGGTGCGGATTCGTGCAAGTGTTTACGCGGATTCGCACTAGCCTAGCGCAACTCCAGTGTGACAGTTTTTTCTTTTTTTTAGAGATTGGTTGTTGGTTTAAGATTTAAAAAAATTAGATGTTTAGTAGCAATGTAATTGAAGGCTAAAAAATTTTCCTTCCTTGCTTGCTTATTAGTTAGCAGGACTATCGTACAAGCTTTGCATAGTACACTAAACTTAACAGGTGTTAGGCTACGATCGAATGATAAGGGTGTAAAATTGAGGGTTCACATCAAGAAATCTTACTACATTCCTCAAACTTTTATTTGTTATACTCTTTAATCTATAACGTGTAATCCACGAATGATATCGTGAGCCATCAACTCAGTAAATTTATGAAATACACATGAATAAGGAGGTTTGAAATGAATCAATGGATAATCGTACCATGGTTAACACATACACACACACACACATACACACAAAAAGTCATATGGTCATATAACATAGGTTAATAAAACAAAGGAAGTAGTAACAGAACATAGCATCATATCTGTCAATTACTCTTTCATTAATCATCTCATGGGCGGGACTGAACCATCATCCTTACAGTAGTAACATATCATATTTTACGTGCATACCATGGATACATGCCTAGAGTACTACCCTTTATAGGTAAAGTATTTAATGTACATTTCTCAATATACGCCTAAGGTACTGCCCTCCCTAGGTTAGACATCACCAAGTGCAAAAAGTCTAATGGCTTTTCCCCTATTATGAGGAGTTCTGTTACTCACAGACTTAGACTTATTCATGGTTCAATGAAATCATATCATAAACATCAATTAGTTTACCCAAATGGCATTAATGGAATCATTAACATATAACATAGGTCTTTGGCCTAAGTGGCCGAGTCAATTTCAAAGAAATGGCTCTTTGGCCAAAGTGGCATCGACATTCAACAAACAATGGGGCCTCATTCCACAATATTAATAGCCTATTTATATTTACAATAAACTTCGGTTTGAAGACCTTGTGAATAATATAATATATAATAAATAATAGAACAAAAAGAACTATGAACATGTACTTTATAACTCACCTCAATCGCTATATCCTTTCAATCAACTCAATAACATGCGGCTCATCCAAATTCTCGGCTCACTAAAGCGTACACATGATATTTGCAATCATATATCAACTACAATTCTAAGAATCTTGATTACATAATTTAATTCCTCAGTTATCTTCATAAATATCTTAATTCCTAAGCCATGCTAACTATTTTAGTCCAACATCAATTTAATAATGTGGATTAACCAAATTAAATGGCTAAAATAAATTTTGAAATATGAACAGACACTCATCAGATGGTCATCAGAAAATCATTGAAAAACTATCAGCGGCGGCTGTTGATGGTGAAACAAGTATACACGAATTCATCTCTAAATGGGGAGCCAAATTAACCAGAATTGTCATTGAAAAACTCACTAGGGCGAGCTAATCGAACGAAGCGTGTGGCTTGCTTAGGTGACTGTTGGCCCCGAAATTCTGATGGTTGGTTGATTGGTGGTTGGGGTCTTTTGTATATATATATATATATATATATATATATATATATATATATATGGCAAAATATATTCACTAATTTTAATGAAAGATTTAAAAAACAGAAGCCTCTTATGTGTATCCTAATGTTATTTTCATTGGCAAAAAAATAAATAAATAAATAAAATCCTAATGTTATTTTAACTCATTAGAAAGTAATGTGATACAACTTAATATTTTTGTATTGAATAAAAAAAAAAACTTAATATTTTGGTATCAGTTTTAGAAAAGTGCTACGTACTTTCTCTATATTGTATTATCTTTATCTTTTTCATATAAATTAAGACATATAACAAGTTTTAATAATATTATTATTATGTTAATTAATTTTTAGAATAGTTTCATATCTTAATAATACATAAAAGACAAAAAAAATGCAATATAAAAAAGGTATTTAGCACTCTATTAGTGTTAACTAATATGTCATCATTAGTTTAGAAAATGTTTTATATAATACTCTTTTTAAAAAAGAAAATGTAGTAAATAAAATAATAATACATCAGTTAAAATACAAAATTGAGACAAAAATATCATATTATATAGCATTTTTGCATTATAAAATATTTCACATTTATTATCATTTACATGCCATATTCATTGGACTTCACATTTTTTATGTTTTTATTTTTTATTTCTTGTTATTGAAGTTAGCAAAGAGAAGTAATATATTCTCTTCAAAAGAGCGAAAGCCATTTATATATATACTTGGCATGATGAAAAAGATAGGCTGACAAGAGTCAGCATCAAGGGTCCTGCTAGAGAACAGCAACCATCGCCGCCGGTGGCGTTTGAGCCTTGCCGTAGCCACTAAGTTCTGAATCTTCTCCTTCGTCGTCGTCTGCTTCCCACATAAACTGGGCGTAGGATCCCAACACCATGCTACACGATCAATATAAAATAAGTATATAAGATAAATTTGAGGGTAAATATTTTTTTTTTTAAAAAAAAGTATAAAAGTAATTTTAAATGAACAATTTTTTGAAAGTATTCATAATATATAAATAATGTATATATTCAAAATATCAATTTACTTAATTTAAATGTAGGAATTAACACTATTTGGTTTAAACATAAAAATCCTAATTCCATAAAACGTTTAATTTTATAAAACCTTTTATTTTAATAAAAGAACCGCTAATTTCTTGTAATATATATATATATTTGAAAAATGAAAATATACATTTTTACATTCAATTATAATACTAATAAAAATTAAAATAATAAATTTTATTTAAAAAATAATAATTATTATTTAAAGCATTTTAAATAAAATTTATATAAAAGAAATTTTTGTTGGTTAATTAATTGCTATATACATTTGATTATTTGAATTTGAAATATATATATATATATATATATATATATGTATTTCAAATTCAAATAATCAAATGTATATAGCAATTAATTAACCACCAAAAATTTCTTTTATTAAAAACAGCTTCACAGTTGCAATTTTGGAACTCGTAATTGAAATTTAATTAAACAATATATATCCATGTGTGTGTATTAAAAACCACAAAAAAGAGAGGGAGAGAGAGGAAGAAGTACCAATCGTTGGGAGAGGCAGAAACAGCTCGATCAAAATATGCATTAGCTTTCTCTCCATCTTTGTGGGAATCCCAAATCAATTTCCCATACAAAGCTAACACCTCTCCATCTCCAGGACTCTCCAGTATGGCTCTTCCATAATACTCTTCAGCTTTCTCCATATCACCCTCCACCTTCAAACATTACAACACAACCATAACTAATTTAATTTTATTATTTTTTTTAGATTTTATTGTTTATTTTATATATAAATTTAATTATTAATTGCGATTATTATGGATGAATATAAATATATTATATTTATATACCTCATGTAAGAATTTCCCGTAGTTTCTAAGAAGTAGGGAATCACTGGGGTTTGACTTTAACATTTCTTTATAATAATCACCCATCTTGCTTAACTCACAATGCCGGCCGTCATTATCTCCGTTTTGTCTATGATTGCCTCCTCCATTCCCACCTCCGAACTTCCTTCCTTTCCCAAATCCACCTCCGTTCAACCCTAGCTCCTCCAACGGAATACCGACATCCGGCCGGGTTCTCGTGTAATTCAAAGTCGAAGATCTACAATTATCATCCACGTCATAACCTGACAGATACTCCTCCTCCGGTATAATCTCCGGGAACGACTGGGAACCAGCTCCGGAAAGCTTCATTGACCTGCTGAAGACATCTGTTTCCGATCTGATGATGTCAGTTTCCGAAAACGCCCGTCGAATTGGAGTTTGGCGGTTGTTCTCTAAATGGAGGGAAATTTTAGGAGATTTAATGGTGTTGTTTTCGCTGGCAAATATGCCGTTGAGTGAATCGCGACGGGATAGAGGGATTTTAGGAGAACCGGGAAGAACCGGCGTATGTGCCGGAACTGAACCGGAACCGGTTCTCATGAGAATAGCTTTCATGGTTGATTATAGTAATGAGGTGTAAACGCTTTGAAGATTTTGAGACCTCGACGCTTTAAGCTCTGAGTTTCGATTAGTGATTTTCTGTATATAGAAGATGGAGAGCCGTTAGATTTGGTGACTGAGTTGACTTGAGAACAAAGCAGATGGAAACGCGTGTAAATGTTCACGTGAGTAGGGCTGAGGAGTAGGCAGGGGCGTGGATATCGGCGATGAGGAACTTTTTCTGAGGAGTGTAGTCCACGCGTCACGGAAAAAGCGTGACAAGGTGACGTGGCTAGGCCACGTGGACAGTCATGAAGAACGGGCTCAATACATGGTACGGACTACCATACTATAATGTCCGAAGAAAATAAAATTCTTGCCTGATAGCTATCCATTTATTTATTTATTTTTATCAAATCCGAATTTAAGGATTTCATCGTGATTTTAAACCCAAATGAGCATCTCGATTTTCTCTAACGAACTGGGTCAGTGCTCAAGTGAGATCTCATAACTAACGACTTTGTTGGAGACTGATTTCCACCTTTTTTAAGAAAAGGAAAATAAGAGGATTACTATTTGATTAAGAAAATTTTTTCCAAAATAATCTTCATTTGGCTCCTTAAGTATAATTTGACTTTCATGTATCACTTTGTGTAATAAAGGCTTCTTGCCTAAACCTTAGCTTTAGGAAAATTTTTGGATAGCAAGTAGCATTGGCTCGACAACTCTCTTAGAGTATGTTGGGATATAGCAAAAGCATTCCACCCTGTGATGAATCCTCAATCATTTCGTTGGTGTAATAAGCAATCAGTATTATTAGACTTAAGCGAGGCTCCTCACCTCACATGTAGTTAGGTATATCCATGCTCTAGTGGGACAGGGACCCTTAAATCAAACCACCTTTCACCCTTCTACATATAGCTGGCTTAATCGTTGACCTTAGGTTCTATGTACCATCACAATTGATACTCTTGCATGTTCATGAAACCTTTTTTCAGCATGTATCACGCCATGATCATGCATACACAACATGAGAAGCTCAACAAGGTCAACCCTCAAACACCTCAGAGACCCAAATCGGTGGTCCATTACCCGAAGACACCTCACACACTCACCTTGTCAACATGTAAACCCGGAAACCATGTGGAGAGAATCCTTTTTCCGACACACCTTTACATTTATGCCATTTTAATTCTATATTCTTACCCTTCCTTCTGTCTGTTTTCTATTTAAAGGTACTAATGGCCAATACCTTCAACTTCGATCAAGATGCCATGAGTGCTTCCTTCACCAGGCTCCTCAAGAAATAAGAGGAAACTTTTCAAGCTACACTCACCAATGCTCTTCAGACCCAAGCTGAAACTTTCACAAATGCTCTCAATGCCCAATCTGCCACCTTTACTGATACCCTCGACTCCCAATGCCAATCCATCATCAATGAGGTTAAGGAAATGAGCAATGCCACTATCACTCTCCCTCCTGCTAGTGTTGAGCCTGCATCTACCCAAGTTGGGACTAGCCATGCCCCTACTTTTACTCCTTCTATTATCGATCTCACCGATAAAGGGAAAGCACCTAAGACTCTAACCTCTCTTACCATAGACTTAAACACGACCACTCCCTCTCCCACTACGAATCATTTTCAAAGTGGAGATTTCTCTAGCTTTCCCAAAGCTAAGAAATTGATAAAGAAAGTTGAGGTCATGGAAAAAAGGCTCAAGAACGTCAAAAAGTACGAGGACATGATAGATGTCAACTCTTTAGCCCTCTTCCCAAATGCACGAGTTCCATCAAAATTTAAAATGCTAGTCATGGACAATTTTAATGGCACCACGTGTTCTAAAAGTCATCTCAAGATGTATGTGGGTGCTATGAGATCTTTTGGTGTGGATGACGAGCTCCTTGCTTAGTTATTTTAATAGTCATTGACTGGAGCTGCTATTAAGTGGTTACTAGATCTCGACCAGAATCACATGAAAACTTGGGATGATATATGTAATGCTTTTGTCAAACAATACCACTATAACATCGAGGTAGATGTCACCCATCGAGATTTGAAAACTACCAAACAAGGGCCAAGAGAATCCTTCACCTCGTTCCTTACAAGGTGGAGAACAAAAGCAGCTCAAATGGTGAACCGTCCATCTGAAGTAGAGCAAATTGAATCATTGTCAAGAACCTCCTCCCCTAATATCAGATGCATTTGCAAACACAGTACCTCTCTAACTTCAAAGCTCTCATTGCCAATGCCACCAAGATCTAGGATTTGATTCAATCAGGACGAATCAAGGATGAATCCTCTAGGTATCATAAGAACACTAACTACACCACCAATACTACCTAAAGAGAGGGAGAGGTAAATATTGTGTCCTATCACTAGCCGATGAAGTTAGAAACAAGGAGGACTTTCTCTGAGCTGGGCATGCCCCTTAGCATCATTTACAAGAAAGCCTTAGAGGCTAATATGGTTAAGCCCTTAGAACCATGACCTCCTCCAAACCCCTTGCCCAAGGGTTATAATGCTAATGAGCGTTGTGATTATCATCAAGGGTCAGGGCATAAAATTGATGCATGCAAGGCTCTGAAGTATAAAATTCAAGACCTCATTGATAGTGGAGACATCATTGCTCCTAAACCCAAAGTTTAGCACCACCACCTATCCTTTTCTGAATCATTGAGCTCACCCGATCATCTCAAGCTTCATCCAATAACTGGTATTTTGAGAAGAGTGCCAGTGCTACTGTGCCCCTATCCAAGTCTTTCAAGTCTACGTCAGAGTTTTTTGAGTTTATTTTCTATTAAATTTTTCTTTTTGAGTCTGTCAGGTCTTGTCCTTTTAAGTTTGTATTTCACCTTCTAGGCTTATCCTTTAATGTACTCATGATGGGACTTTTATCAATAATAAAGAGTTTGAACTTTCTGATTTGCTTTAATTTTTTTTGATTCATCTTTAAATGTGACATTTTAAAAAAAAAAACAAAACAAAACAAAAATGAAAAATACAAAAAAAAATGAAAAAGGCAAAAGGATAAACTAATTGTGGCATAGAGAAAAAAATAAAAAAAAAATCTCATACATTGCATCTGCATGACAGTAGTGAAAAAGATCATGAGCTATTATGCACAATATAAGGACATGATAGGGATACTCCAACTATCACAGTTTGTAAGATCCTGACCTACAAGAAGCCTATCGAGGAGAAGCTATGAAAAATGAAGACAGTATAAGAAGATTCTATTCGACAGAGGCACCATCTTCATGAACATAGACAAAAGTGAATTCTCCCATCCTGACAACCTCGATAAGCTGAAATGATACATTATCCGAAGATGACATCTACATTTCATTTCTGTTTCTCATGCACATGTAATTAGAACTATGTGAACCTAATTCTCTATAAAATGAGAAAAATTAATGACAGAAAAGCGATGTAAGGGATACATAGGCAGCCCGACTTGGGTGCTATCCAAATCGTAATACAAAATATTTTATTTGTATTGGATTCTCATTTTCTTTGTGCCTATTATATCATTCACTTAATTCTTTTGCTTAAACAAAAAAAAAGAAAAAAGAAAAAAGAAAAAGAAGAATACTTGCTAAGCTGAAAACCTGGAAGGGCGACTTAGATAAAAATTACAGCAAAAACAAAAGATGTTTCATTTAATGATAATCAAATCTTGCAAAATATAAACCCATCATAAAGGATAGCCCCTTCAATGTCGTCTATAGCTTATCCTATTTCATGTAATTCTATCAACCTATAATTATTTTGAAAAAAAGGGGTCATGTCTGAAGTCATGGTTTAGCCAGTCCTCCTCTATCTTTGGAGATGCAAATCTCTCATGTTCTCATCAGAGTCAAAGTCTGTCACAATCTCCTTCTTTGAGTCACTACTGCAACCTATGGCATCTCACTTCTAGTAGATCCTTGAGTCTCCTTCAAAGAATGAGTCACCTCATTTGTTTGGGCTGCAGTCCTCCTTCTACCAATGGCTCCTCATACAGTCTCTCCTTTCTTAGCTTCTTCATCCTCTATTTCTCTCAGCAGGGCAACTTGGTACTCTTTCTCAATTGGCTAAACCACCTTTATCAATCACTTATCATACCTCTTTGTGGTCACAAGTGAAATCCCAAAATAAACAGCATGATAACTCCTCAGCTAGTCATCACCTGATAGCTCTGGCGATGGAAGCTATGATCTGCACAGACTCCAAAAAAGAAAAGCTAAGGGCACATCCTGAGTCTGCCCCATCTGCCTCAAGACCTTTATCCTCTAGTGAAAAGTCACTCAAACCAAACCCAATAGGTAAACCACTCGACACCTATAGCCTCCGATCATGAGAGATCAAATCCTTTACAGTTGGTAGTGCTAAAAATGTCTCCTCTGGGGGCAAGTTGTAAGTAACCATCCTATCTAATCTTTGACTGAGTATCAATAAAGCATGTATAGACTGAAGAGTAAGGTCCATTGCCCGAAAATGATCCATCAGCCATACTTTCAAGATAACCCAAAACCTAAAACAGACACCCATAAAGCACCCTAATGGAAAGGGTAAGACAAAATTTTCTCACTTGGTGAATAACTGGCAAGACAGTTCAACTTTCTAAATCTTAAACAAAGTAATTGAGGCTCATCAGTGTTTTTACCAGTATAGCTCTAACCACAAAATGCCTCTATTCCATCTGCCACTCTGGCGTCACCCCAATCAATAGATCCATAACTGATTCTCAAATAGAAAATCAAGACCCTCATGTTGAGCCTCTACACCCCTCATATCTTCCTAGTCACCAAAATCATGGAACTTCTCAATCATAGTGGTCAAATTCATTTAACCATCACCAACCATCATATAGCTTGCAACATCCTGAGGCAAGTCAAAAACTCCTGAAAAATTCAAAAAATGCCGAACTTTGAACTCTGGTACCACCAGAGTTGCCTTGAGTCATAGCCAAGCCATATTCTCCATCTCCTTGGAATAGCCACAACTCCTCCTCAGCAGCACTAAAATAGAAACCATGGGCCACTAGATTCCAAAATCTAAAGCAACCCCTCAAACTCCTCGTAATACCACCATGGCAACCATCTCATACCAACCCAAGTTGAGTTCCTCAACCTTGTCAAGTTCCTCAGTTAATAAATGCATGTCTCCACAGGGCAAAAAGGTCACATAAAAAAATTGCATTCACGAAGCAAATGTGCGAATTCACCCTTATGCATCAATGCAACCATTCATTCTAAACATCACCACAAATCATGCATGACATAAAAGTCAGGCAAAAGGTCCATAAATTCTGAAACATACATGCATCATCTGTGCACCAGTACTTATGCAATCATCTGCAATCATACATCATCATGCATAAGCTAAGCCAATAGCCTCACTGACATCTTCTTAAGCTTACCAGTACTTCTTCAAAGCTGACTCATACCTCTTAAAGCTGACTTGTGCCTCTTTCAAGCTAAATGATACCTTTCCAGATCTAATCAACAAAGCGTGACTTCCAAAGTCCCTCTACTCCTGATAAAGTTCCTTTGAGCCTTTCGAAAGGTCCAACACTTCATATTTAGAAGCCCAAGTTTCTTTGGCACAACTAAAATCTTGAGCCGACTAGCCATAAGCTAAGGCTCTTCCTCAAAATCTCACGAGCCGACTCACTGTAGATTGAGGCTCTTTTTTCACTAAATTATTTGGTCCAAAATCATCTTTACCTCCAACATTAAGGCCAAATAGATAGCCTTGATTGAAATTTACCCCATATCATCTTTACCTCCACCATTAAGGTGAAACAGATAGTCTTGATTCTTTTTTACCTCCAACATTAAGGCCAAATAAATAGCCTTGATTGATATTTACCCAAATCTTCTCCAACATTAAGGTTTGACAGATAGGCTTGATTGAGATTTACACAAATCTTCTTTACCTCTAACATTAAGGCCAGACAGATAGTCTTGATTGAGATTTACCTAAATCTTCTTTACATTAAGGCTGGACAGATAGCCTTGATTGAGATTTACCTAAATCATCTTTATCTCCAATATTAAGACCGGACAGATAGTCTTGATTAAGATTTACTCCAAATCTTCTTTATCTCCAACATTAAGGTCAGACAGGTAGTCTTGATTGAGATTTACTCCAGATCTTATTTATCTCTAACATTAAGGCCGGACAAATAGCCTTGATTGAGATTTACTCCAGACCTTCTTTATCTCCAACATTAAGGCCGAATAGATAGCCTTGATTGAAATTCACCAAACCTTCTTTGTCTTTCAACATTAAGGCTAAACAGATAGTCTTGATTGAAATTCATCTAACATTCTTTGTCCTTCAACATTAAGGCCAAACAAATAATATTGATTGAAATTAACCAAACCTTCTTTATCTCTAAAATTAAGGCCGAACAGATAGCCTTGATTGAAATTTACCAAAACCATTCTTGTATCCAACATAAAGGCCGAACAGATAGCCATTGATAAAACTTCATTTATCCTAGAGAGCCTTTTCCCAAAGGATCTGACAAGGATACACAAGCCTAGAGTCTAACATAGCACCTCTTCCCAATGTTCACTATCATCAGAATCACCTTTTGTTCAAAGCGAATTCTGATGAGGGGCAACTGTGAATCCTCAATTTTACACCCTCATCATCCAACAACAGTCTTACCATTTGCTGAATTTAATGCATTACACGAAGCCATTTTTGCACCCAAAAGAAATTTTTTAGCCTTCAATTACCCACTATATATCCAAATTTCCTAAACTCCATACTAAGCAATCTCTAAAAAAAAAAAGGGCACCACGTCAGTTGCCGGCAACACTGCTGACAGTTTGTGTGGCGCCCCCACCCTCCTAGGCAGCGTGCCGCCGAGATCACTAGTGGCATTGCCCAGACTACTTGCCTGCAGTCCCCAAAATACCCTCCAATATGATTTTTCAGCTTTTTTCTAGCTCTACTCTTTTGGTCTTTTCACTTTTCCACTTCCTAAGCTATCTTCATCCACTTTTCCTATAAATACCCCCCTCCACTTCTCATTTCTCTACACCTCTTGAATTAGTATTGATGGTTATCTACTAATTCCTCTCTTCTTCTCCCTCCAACCACTCTTTAATTAATTAATTAATCTTTCTAATTAATTAATTTTCTCACCCTAACCAAGTTAATTAATCTTTTTAATTAACTAAAAATCCTTTTTTTAAATCAAAATTAATTACTCAATTAATTATTTAATTAATCTTTTTAATTAATTAATTAATCATTTTTCTCTAAAATCAAATTAATCCTTTTTTTTAATCTACCTCTCATCCAAATTAATTAATTAATCCATCTATCCATCCATCTATTTCATTACATTAATTAGTTAATTAATTATTTTAATTAATTAATTAATCTTATAATTCATCTAATCACTTGGTCCCAATAAAATGGAACTTTAGTTCGGTAAAACCCTCCGCCCACCAAAAGTCAAGGTATCAGCTTTTTTCCCTCACTCTCAAAACAACCAAACAAAAATCAATCTGATCAACTCCTAAACCCCTCCACTTAATCATGGAACGAATTATATGGGTTTCGATCCTCATTCAATGGGGTACGTAGGCACGTTTGGAATCTAAATCCAAACCTCAAATTCGATCTCAATCAATCCCCTTTCCCTTTTTTTAATTAATTTGTGAATGTTTTATTTTCACCATGCATTTATGTTATGCCATATCCGTGCATTCTCTTTAATATCATCTTATAACTATCATTCATGAAATCCAATTTTCAAGTCAAATTAAACTTAAGAGCCAAATTTAGATTATTTAAAACTAAAAACCTAATCCTCGAACTCAACCTGGTTCGAAAGCTAGTGATTTTTATCCTTGGACAAATTAAAGTAAAAAATTAATAAATTGGAGTCAAATTGGGTTTTTACTTAGTTTTCCTATTTAAAAATAAATTAGGATGGCGACTCCCAAAATCATTTTCAAAATCAACCAAATCTGAACCCAAGGGTTCCATCATGAGTCTAAACCCGAATAAGCATCCTGGCTCCCTCTAGCAGACTAGGCCGGTGCTCGGGCGAGGCCTCACAATCCTTAGAGTAGGGAATTCATTTGCAGACTCTTTTGGTGAAACAATGAGTCTAAAGAAGTTTTCATATTTCAATGCTATGATCTATTATTATAATAAGCTTGGTCTATTCTAGTTTTACTTTGTTTATGATCCTAGTTTGATATATTTTATAATTGTGATTCTGTAATGTTGATAAGTCATTTTCTATATTGCTTCTGTCTTTATTTTGGCCTTTACATATATTTGAAGTTATTAATAAACTGTTTATAGTAACTTTTCCAGAATATGTTCAACCTTTAATAAGTTTTTTTCTTTCATAAATTGCATCTAAATTTTCTTAAAATGCAAATTTGTTTTTGACAAGATTGAAGTGAGGCATTAAGAACATATCAAAATATTAACTTCATAATTTGTAGGTATAAGTTGCAAGTTCATTGTTAAAACTTACATGCCATATAAGAATAAATAACAAATGTTTAATACAGTATAGATAACCAAATAAAAAAAAGTAATTAAGAAAGAAATGATATTAAACATAAATAGTAGAAATGCCACGCCCTAGCCTCAGTACCTCATCAGATAACTCTCCAGTGAGCTAGCTTCCCTTTTACCTTACTCGGGCATGATTATCCTAAGGGATGGGTAAACTTAAGGCTACTAATCACTATGTAGAATCCTTAGTTGCCCAGGATTGATTTAACCATCTATCAAGTTCGATTACTTTTTAACTAAGTGGGCCAAAGATAAAATTCCATTATTAAAATGGTTTTATCTCAATTGAAACACTTTGCTTGATTTACTTAAACTACTAGTACACATTGTCATTGAATTTCATTCTTTTACATTCTACCCATTTTATCTTGAACAAATTTTACAATAAAGATCCTAAGATTTCTAACCTCTCCTTAACTTTAACTTCAAATACCTTTCCTCTCAAGAATTAGGAGGTCACATTGCCTTCTAGCTTTTCTAAGATTGGCCTAAACATTTAAGCTAAATCTTAAAATTTACAAACGATGTGATGAGTCGTCAACTCATTAAAATCATAAGAATGCATGACAAGCAGGAATAAGATGGATGATCATAACAATATATCATACAGAAGCAAGCATTATGAAGTATCAAAATACTTAATCAATTTAAATTACAAAATTCTTTTAGGATCACAATGAAGTCAACTATAAGATAGCTCGCTTTAGGAATAAAGATCATAGACAAAGTTATTTTTATATAATACTCTATAGAATATCATTAGCTATGAACCCTCAAATTTGCACCTCCAAATGACTGGCATTCAATTATGAACCCATAGAATTAAACTGTCTTCGAATCGGATTAGAAACAAGCTAAAATCGGCCAAAACAAGTCGAGTGAAGATTGACGAGCAAGAATAAGATGGATGATCATAGCAATGTATCATACAAAAGCAAACATTATGAAGTATCAAAATACTTAATCAATTTAAATTATAAAATTCTTTTAGGATCATAATGAAGTCAACTAGAAGATAGCTCGCTGAAAGAACAAAAAATCATAGACAAATTTATTTTTATGTAATTCTCTATAGAATATCATATAGTTGTGAACTCGCAAATTTGCACCTCTAAATGACTAGCACTCAAATACGAATCCATAGAATCAAACTGGCTTTGAATCGGATTAGAAACGGGCTAAAATTGGCCAAAACAAGTTGATTGAAGATTTAGGTATGTGTGGGGGCCAAGCAACATGACTTTGGTGCTGCCCAATCAATGTGTAAGGTAGCACCTCCCCGTCTGTCGACACCTTAGTGGTGCCACTGGCCACCGATGCTAGCAGGACACCCCCTTTTTCTTAACTTCCACTCAAAATTTCTCTGTAAGTAGGGCATACTTCTAGTCACTTGGAAAAAATGAAAAAAAAAAAAGTTCTTAGATATCAAAATCTAGAATTTTCTGTCAGTTTTAAGCTAAAATCTGTCAATTTTCAAGATCAAAAATCTATTTTCTTCAATTTTAGATTTAATTTCAAAGTTTAATTTTTATTATTATCTCTTTGTTTCTCTTGTTTTGTTTAATTCTTTTTGTGCAAGGATCATTTGTAAGATCTCAATCAAAGTGACGCTTAGATTTAGAGTAAGGCTTGCCCCGTTCATACAAAGTAAATGCAAAACTAAGGTATAATTCATTCTTTTAAAATTTCTTAAATTAGATCTAGAATTATCTATTTATATCTTTCCGCATGTCTAAAACTAAAAAGATCTAACCTTGTTAATTTTAAATTAGAATTAAATTAACAAACTAAATTAACCTTTTTCAAAACTCCTCCTTCATAAGAAGGAAGAATTGCGTGGGGTTTGATTTTCATTCAAAAGGATATGTAGGCATGCCAGTTATTTAGGCATCAACTCCAAAATATTTTATAAAATAATTTTCTGTCTTCTTTATATTTTATATGAGATTATTTCTATTTTTTATGCATAATTGTGTTGTTTCTTTTTGATTTGTTAATTTTCGCAATTAGTTGAGGAATGTATGCTTTTCCTAATACCCATAAGGGTTAGAGAAAAGATCCTCTCTTTTATTTATTTATTCCATTTTTGTAATAATTTTTAAGTATATTTTATTTTGTTTATCACTTTATAACTATTATGTATTGCACGAATATAATTGCTCACACATCATCCTTATTTCTGTTCATGAAATTTATTTGAAGTCATTTTGTATTAAAATTGCCAAACTAATCTTATTAAAATAAACTGAAAACCTAGTCCCTGAATCCTCTTTAATTTCGAGGCTAGTGATCTTTTACTTTGGGATACTAATTGGAGTTTGGGTTTTTCTCTTAATATTTTTTCCAAATAAAATAAAATTAAGGTGGCGACTCTTCAAAATCAATCAATCTAAACCCGAGAGTTTTATCGTGAGTTTAAATCCAAATGAGCATTTTGATGCTCCTCAGTGGATAATCGGTGCTTGGGCGAGACCTCACAACTGACGACTCCACTGAGGAAATCTTTTTGATAAAAGAAAAGTGGACTAATAATTGGTGGAAACTGAAGTTTGGTACTTTTAACACAAAATGATTTTCATGCATCACTTGCATAGGCTTATTGCCTTTCAGCCTAGATTTCTTAGGAAAATAATGGATAGAAAGTAATATAGAGTCACTACAAAAATCCAATAAATTTCCGACGGAAAAATTCATCACTAATAACTGAAAATCCGTCAGTAAATGAATTTATTGACGGATTAAGGATGGAACATATCCGTTGTTAAAACGATAGTTAGTAAATAATTAGCGATAGAAAAATATTCCATCGCTAAATTTACCGACGAAATTCAGTCAGTATTTTATAGAAATCTGTTGGTAATTTTGTTCGAAAAAAGATAGCAAATATTACTATTCTGTTAGTGATCCGTCGCTAAAAACATCAATCTGTCAGTAATTTGTCATTAAAATATAATTAAATATTATGTTCGGTTAGTGATCTGTCAGTAATTTTCAATCAAAAATAATATTTTAACATTACAGTTAGTAATCCATCAATAAAGGAACTAAAAAAAATAATACTTTATGACAAAAAGGGTCAGTAATCCGTCAGTAATTTTAAGGCAAAAATAATATTTTAATATCACCGTCAGTAATCCGTTAGTCAAATAACTATAAAAAATAATATTTTATAACTACGCGGTCAGTAATCTGTCAGTAAATTTTAGTAAAAAAATAATATTTTAATTTTGCCGTCAGTATAATAAACATAAAAAAATATTATTTTATATAAAACGGTTAGTAATTCATCAGTAATATATTAAAAAAATAATTTAAAAATAATTTTCATCAGTAATCCATTAGTAAATTTAAAAATAATTTTCAATAAATTTTTGTTTTTGTTATGTAATAAATTAATTTTATATAATATATATTAATTAGAAAATTATAAGTTAATATATAATGTGAATATGAAAATTTTTCACTCCATAAAACGTAATATTATTTACAAAAAATGTAATATAATATGCATCATATAAATGTTACAAATAACTAAACTAAAAAAACTAAAAAAAAACTAATTATGCTCCCGAGCATCATCCTCCTCGTGGCCTTCAGCATGATACTGGCCATGCTCCGGATCTACTACATACGCATCAGTAACAGCAATAGAAGCATCTCCAGTTGAAGTGTGCTGATTAGAAGTAGTAGAAGTCAGTGGTGGAACAGGTGGAGGAGCAGCACTACCAGTAAAATATCTAGAGAAGAACTGCTACATTTACAGCTCGACTTGCTGGCAGACCTGGTTCTAGATTGTTCATTGCATCTCATGCTATATCTCCTCCCACATCTGAGCTACTCGCCTATCGATCTTATGCTGCATATGCTCAGCTATAAATGACAGTGGCGGTGGTGGAGCTGAGGAAGAACTGGCTTTGGGATCTCTAAATGAGCGAGCCATCGAACCCATCCCATAGACTCGACCCTTCTCCTGGCCCCCAATAGCTCTAAAATATAGTTGAAACTCATCTACTTGAGTTGGCTCAGTAGATTCGGGAGCCGGCTGAGATATCTACCTGTGGAGGTTTTTGAGATCCTCCTGTTTTCAATATAATAGTAGTTAGCATTTAAAATTTTTAATGTACTTTAATAGAAAAAATTCTAATTAAAACTTACATAAATCTGCTGGGAGCGTTGGTTGACAAAAGTCTGTCGGTCTTCCTTTCTCATGTGAATGCGAATGAAGATCTCCTCAGGAGTAGGGTCTTGACCAAGATCATTTCTCTATTAGAAATTAAATGTATCATTCCACATTTAATAAATAAAAAAATATGAAATTAATAACTTAAAAATAAATAAATTTTTAAAGTACATACGATTTAATTACTTATTATTAAAAAAATTGACATCTTACCAATTTCCTAGTATGCTCTGCAGCAGGGACAGACCCTCTAGTATCCTTAGATAGTCCACTCGCTGGACCACCTTTTTCTGACTTTCTATTCATAGATGCCTTCTGGGATAACTGCTTATGCTTCAAAGAATTCTAGTGTTTCTTTCAAGCATCCCATGTCTCACGAGGGATCCACGTCTCTCTCTTCCCCTTTTTCTTGACGTCGTAAAGGAAGTTCTTGTATCAAACTGCAACCTTCCTAAAAAAAAGTATTTTCACCATCTCTGATATAGTGAGATTCCAGTAAAAATACTTCTGCAAAAAAATAAAAATAAAAATACAAGTTAGTAAATAAATAATAAATAATAATTACTATATAAAATACAAAATTAATTTACTAATATTATGTATTTATTTAATACATATTACTAATAAAATATTATATTTTATTATATATTATTACAATTTATTATATATTATTATGTTTCTTCGATGGATTCAAATCAAACATGAATTTCATATACTTGTTTATTTTACTATTGGTAATATAATATAGTATCTTCTACCAAAAAAAAAAAAAAAAACCAGCATCACAAGGCACAATTAAATTTTATATATATGATTTTCATTACATATATATAATTTTAGTTTCAAAAAATACAGACATACATACATATATATATATATATATATATATATATATATATATATATATATATATATATATATATATATATATATATATATATGTCTGTATTTTTTGAAACTAAAATTATATATATGTAATGAAAATCTCATATTAAATATTAATATCAATTACCATAAAAAAATATTTATATCAATTTGTTATAATTTATTAGGTAATTATAGTCGACATTTCCTTAATTTATAATAATATTATAAGCTAGTACGTATTTTTTGAAACTGAAATTATATATATGTAATAAAAACCCCATATTAAATATTAATATCAATTACCATAAAAAATATTAATATCAATTTGTTATAATTTATTAGGAAATTATAGTCGATATTTCCTTAATTTACAATAATATTATAAGCTAGTTTTTTTTCTATATATATATATATAATTTCGAATTCTATATAATAAATTATTCATTACCTGAAACTCCTTCCAGTATAACTCCTTCATCTCTTGAGGCCTGATTTCCAACTCGTGCCTTCAGGTCTTAATTGGTTCTTAAATATCTTGTATATCATCCGCGTCGCATCTAGTAGATACATCCTGTAATTAAAAAACTTAAATGTTAGTTAAACAAAAAATAAGATGTTATAAATTAAAAATTACCTTAAGAAATATAATACTTACACATCTCCCTGCAATTTGATATGCTGCCTACACCTTAAATCTGAAAGCTGGACTGGGCGGGCAGTGGTAGAAGCTAAAGCAGTGGTAGGAGCTACTGTAGAAGTAATGGCAGTAGGTGTAGAAAATGAAGGATGGGTAGATGGAGAAATAGATGAAGGGACAGTGGATGGAGGGGTAATAAAAGGAATAATAGATGGAGGGATAACTGAAGGAATAGTAGACGGAGCGGTAAATGAAGGAATAGTAGATAGAGAGGTAACAGAAGGAATAACTGAAGAAGGAACATTGGATTGAGGGGTAACAGAAGAAGGCATAGTGGATAGAGGGGAAATGGAAGAAGAAAGAATGGAAGATGATGAAAGTATATGACCGGTGGATGAATTAGTAGACATAAGAGGAGGAACTAGTAGATATAGGAGGAGGAACAAATAAAGGGATCTATTTGGTGACGGTCGAAAGGGTGAATGTAGGTAGTATAGAAGGCAAGAAAGATGGTAAAGAAGAAATAGTAGTGGGAAGATCACTAGTGGTAGTAGGCCCTCTCTATGAGTGATGCCGTTTCTGAGACGTCGATGTACTACTACCAGGAGTACCTCCAGGAGTCAGTACACGTCTCAAAGTTGACATCTATATATTTAGTAAAATTTAATAAATTCATTCATTATTTAATGTTACATAAAAAATAGATCCACACAAAAATACCAGAAAATTAATATGACGTAATCACGGAATAATAATGTAAATATTAAAAAAAAAATTACAACACAAGTTAAAAATGACTTCGTTGAAATATAATGTAATATTGTAAATGTAAAAGTAATATTCTCTTACACAATTAGGAAAAATCCAAACACAATCCATGGGAAATAAGTACACAATACATTTATTCAGAATCTATTTCTTTGAGCTCATCTTTGTCTATGTTTTCCTCAGATGTCTCGACATCTAAATCAAATTCGGATTCATCATCTGTATCATTATCATCTTTATCGTCCATATCAACTAATGGCTCTTTAGGATCACTTAAAGTTGCAGGAGGCTCAATTTAATTCCCGAATGTATAAGTGGAGTAGTTGCTCGAATAGCTCTATTTTTTATGAAAGCTGTTTTGTTCCGTCTAAAAGGAAAATCAAGTGGTAAGAACTTGCGATGGTAATCAAACCATGATTGCTTACCCCTTTTAGGAAGAGTGAAAGAATCTGTCAGTTCCTTACAATATAGACATGCAAGTCTACCCTGAGTACTCTAACTAGACAACATACTGTACGCAAGAAAGTCACTCACAATCCACATCAGAGCAGCTCGCATCTGAAAATTCTGCTTCATAGACACATCATATGTTTCAACGCCTATATCCTACAACCGTAGCAATTCTGTAATCAGAGGCTACAAAAATACATCCAATTTTTATTTTGGATTATTTAGTCTGGGAACTATTACAGACAGAAATATGTACTCCTTCTTCATACACATCCTTGGAGACAAATTATATGGGGTCACTATAATTGGCCATGATGAGTATTGTTGTCCGGATTGTCCAAAAGGTTGGAAGCCATCAGTGCATAAGCCCAAACGGACATTGCAAATTTCAGAAGCAAAATCTGGATTCACCCGATTGAAATGCTTCCATGCTATAAAATCTAAACAATCGCATCACCCCATCTTCCTCTGCATGCCATCTCATATGCTTTTTAGTTGCCTCAGAGGCATACAATCTCTACAACCTCAGAGTCAGAGGGAAGTAAAACATAATCTTATATGGAATATTTTTTTCAAATGGACATGCACCCCTATGTCTTGGCTTATATTGTGGCCAATCACAAAACTTACATGCAATTAGATTACTGTCTTCACCCCAATAAAGCATGCAATTATTCTTGCAACAATTAATTTTCTCGACTGGTAGGCCTAAACCCTGCATTAACTTCTTAGTGCTGTAGAAACTATCAACCATTGTGTTATCTACAAGCAACGACTCGTTGTACCATTGCAATATCTCATCATAACGCCTTTCAGATAGATAGTGTTTTGACTTGATATTCAGAAGTCGTGTCACAGCAGATAATTTAGACTATTTCTCACAGCTAGGCCATAATTCTTCGTTAGCTGCCTCTAGCATGTCATACAGTTTATGAGTGGTCGGATTTGGAGCTTCCTCCATTCGGTCCCAATCAAAATCCAGCCCAGCGGCATCCATTAACATATTATGGTACGTAGTTGGAGGACAACTATCCATATCTTCAATGCCTACTTCTATCGCAGTTGAAGATCCAGACCCACTAACTTCACCATGCAAATACCATTCATAATGCCCCAGTACAAAACCCTTCTTCAGAATGTGCAACTTGACAGTATCTAGCTCAAGAAAATTTTGATTCTGACATTTTTTATGGTTACAAGGACATTGAACACTAGTCCACTCATGCACTGTGGCTAAGATATCGAGAATTGCATAAATTGGTCTAAACCCTCCAAGAATTTCAGATTCAAATACCCATCAGTAAGTCTAGAGTACATCCAATTCCTATTGGTCCTCATAATTATTCCCTGTACATTCAACATTATTAATTTATTTTTTATATCACACAAACAAAATTACATTTAAACTTATATGTTTGGTTATAATTTTAATTAAGTTCACAACATCTAATTCTACATCCTTATATCTCCCTTCCTATAAGGTAAGAACCTAACCCATTTAGAAACTCATTGCTACATAACTGTTACTGTTACATTATACACTCATACATATGTTGAAAATTTGGGAACATCTCCCTACAGTTCTACTAGTGCACCACATTTGAAAAAATCCATATAATTAGGACATTATTTCAATGTGCACTAAGAGAACATGGTGGAAGATAGTATCAAAATTTCAGACATTTGTATGAAATAAGAATATACACAGACAGTTATACAGACAACGAGATCTCTAAACTACCTAATTTGGACAATTCAATATCCTCTCACCATTCGATGAGCAGGACATTAAACGGGATTTACGGTTAATTCTAAATATGTTAATCATTTTAATTAACAATATTTTTGGACATTTGATTGTAAAAGTCCAAAAATAAAATTAAAATCATTTAAATTCATTTAATAAAAAGATGGTATAGATTCGCCATGCAAATAACAATTGCAACATTACAACATAAGAATATATAATCAAAATTAATAAAATAAATTCACAAGATAAATGCAAAACGTTGCTGAATACAATATATATATATAAATACATTATACTTTTTTCCATTTTTTACCGTATCATAATTTTACACATATATATTATTTCTTAATAATAAAAATATTAATATTGTATATTAGATATATTTTTTATATCATTTAGGAAAGAATTTATTAAAATTCTTCTTAATCGTTTTAATTTTGAATATTCGAATTTTAATTATTTGTTAGCATTAATTAAACTGTTATGTATTATTATATTTTATAGATTATTTTTCCTTTAAGAGAATATTTGTCATTTTTTTAAAAATCTTATGAAATGTATTTAAAATATAATTTTTAATGGCAAATTTTTAATTTATTACTTTCTTTTTATTTTTCGTCGAAATATTTTTACTCTTAACTATTTGCAATTTCTTATTTTTTTATATTTTATAAAATGCATTTATATTTCAATTTTTGGTAGTATATTTGTGAATTTTTTTTAATTTTTTAATGTAGTGAGAATTTTCAGTATTTTATGAAATTTATAAAAGATTAATTTCACTTTTCATAGCATGATTACTTTATTTTTATTTTTATTTTTCATCAAAATATTTTTACTCCTAACTATTTGCAATTTCTTATTTTTTTGTATTTTGTAAAATGCATATATGACATATAATTTTTGGTAGAATATTTGTGGATTTTTTTAATTTTTTAATGTGATGAGAATTTTTAGTATTTTATGAAATTCATAAAAATTAAATTTCACTTTTTTATGTCATGATTAAATATAAAATTATTAATCATTTTATTAATATTATTAACAGATTTATTTAAATAAAACTAAAATTATGTCACATACATATACATATATAAATTCATATTAATTTAACAATATAATTAAAAATTACATTACAATACAAAAATCAACCACAAATTACAAATTCACATCACAATATTTATTTTTTCATATATATTTACAAATAAACATGATAAATTATAAATTATACATAAGATAATTAAAAGAACATTACATTCCAAATTATTATATTTATATATTAGTATAAATAAATTAAATTACAGTATGAACCTCTTGAAGCGAGAATCCGACTTATATTGTTGGCTTATACGCAAATTATCTGAAACAAAATTAAAATTCTATTAATAAAACCAAGATAATTAAAATAATTACTAACATAATTTAATAAAATAATTTCACCATATTTATTTAATACTATCATAATTAATAAAAAATTTATTAAGCTTAAAAATATAAAATATTTTAAATTAAAAAATTTATTAGCATATATATATATAAACATTGTATATATGTATATATACACTGTCTGTACAGTGTATATATACATATATACGTACTGTGCATATATGTATATATACACAGTACACATGTGTACTATGTATATATACATATATACGTAATATATATATATATATATATATATATATATATATATATATATATATATATATATATATATATATATATATATATATATAAACTGTTTATATATGTACATATATATATACAAATTCTAAACAATATATGCATATATATATACAAATTCCTAAACAATCTAAACAAAAAATTAACAAATTTTCAACAACATCAATCTAAACCAAAACTCAAAAATCTAAAGAAAAATTCAATTAAAATCATAATCAATAGTAAGGCAATAATGTAAATACTGGTGGAAAAATGAAATCTCCGGTGAGGGATGAACGACGGCTAGTGAATGGGAGGGTGGTAGAGAGCAGCGGCAGCGGCAACGGCAGAGAAGAGAGAAGAAGAAGAAGAAGAAAGAGAAGAAAGAAAAATGAAGGTGAACAGCTTATATTTCACAATTATTGACGAATTACCGACAGACAATGCATGTAGATTAAAAAATTCATCGGTAATCCATCAAAAAAAGGCTAGGGTGGTAAAACGCTCGCTTATTTTCACTTCCATCGATATTTTGTCAGTATTAATTAAAATTTATTGACAAATTACTGACGAAAAATTGACCATTGCATGGCATTCCATCAGTAATCCGTTAGTAAATATTTTGATTCCTGCGAAAATCTTCTGTCACTATTTTTCAATACGGTTGGTATTTCATTAGTATAGGGTCAGATTTACTGACGGATTACTAATGGAATGCTTACTACAGTTGACAATTTTGTTAGTAATCCGTCAGTAAATGTATTAATTGCTACCAACATTTTCCGGCGTTTCATTTTTTTCTATAATTGATCACAAAACCATTGGTAAATTTTTTGTCATTATCCGTCAGTATATTCCGTCAGTAATATTGATTTTCCGTTAGTAAATGGTCAGTAAAGAAACGAACATTGCTGGAAAGTGTTCCATTAGTATTTTATCAGTATTCGGTCAGTATTTAGTAACGGATTGCGTTCCATTGCTAATTTCTGTCAGTAAATCATTAAATTTTTATAGTGAGTAAATAACCCTCACTAGGTGTTTTCATCGGTAGTGAAATCATCCACCCTATGATGAATCCTTTAATCCTTTTAAAGGTGTAATGAGTATGCACAAACCGTTTGACTTACGCGAGGCTCCTTGTCTTATATGTGGTTAGGTATATCACTGTTCTAGTGTGATGGGTCCCCTATCCAAGCCACCTTTACCCTTTTCATGTAATGAATCTAGAACCTTGACCTTAGGTTTTATGCACCCTAAATAAAGCCTATTTGCACATTCATGAAATGACTTTTCATTCATGCATTTATACATTCATGCATCCATGTATAAGACCAAGAACCTTGAACAAAGTGGAGAGCTCATTTTCCCAAAAAGAAACTATCAGCCTAAGTCCATAATTCACCTATCACCATCTAAAAGTTTGTGATTGCCATACATCATTATTCCTTCCCGAAATTTCTGATTCAAACATTTATCCTTTTTTTCTATTTTACTTTCTCAAGGTACCTAAAATGGTCGAGGAAACCAACAATTCACCAAAAGTCACTGACTAAGCAGCAACCTATCAAGAGGAGGAGATACCCTAATTAGAGTCATTCATAACTAGTCTCCTTTTAAGACAAGAAAGATGACTTTCGGCTGTTGAAAGGAATTTCCAAGCTACCTTAGAAGCTCAAAGGGCCATGTTTCAAGAATAAAGACAGCCTATCTTTGAAGAGGTCCAAAACATGATTAGCCAAGTCTCCCTCAATCTAGCTATGAACCAACCTGTTATGAACTTGAATCAAGCAACCCTAGGCTTGACCCAAATCCATACAAATAGTGCTTCTTCCTCTAGAAAACCCATTGACTCGACTAATAAAGGGAATACTGTAGTTGATGCCTCACATATCCTAAACATTACACCATTTATGCAAATACCTAACATCACTGCCCAATCCATGCAAATTCCCAAGGTTACCCCGCAACTCATGTAAACCACAAATACCAGTACACATTCTGCTACTTCCTCTCCCAATAATCCTTTTCAAAGGAAGGAACTTTTCTCCCATCCTGAGTTTAAAGCCTTTATAGAGAAATTTGAAACCATGGAAAGGAATATCAAGAACTTGAAAAGGTATGATGACTAGGTTGATGTTTGTGACCTAACTCTCTTTCCCAATGCTAGATTTCCACCTAAGTTCAAAATGCTAAACCTTGACAAGTTTAATGGAATTGCCTACCCTAAAACTCACCTGAATATGTATGTGGGGGCAATGAGACCTTTTGGAGTGGATAAGAGCTCTTTACTCAACTGTTCTAATAATCTCTAATAGAAACTATAATGAAATGGCTGCTTAACCTTGATCAGAATCACAAGAGGACTTGGGATGACATATGCAACACATTTGTCAAACAATACCACTATAACATTGAGGTGGATACTACTATAAGGGATTTAGAGACAACAAAGTAATTTCCCAAAGAGTCCTTCTCCACATTCCTTAGGTGGTAGAGGACTAAGGCTGCTCAAATGATGAACCACCCTACCGAGCAAGAATAAATTGACATCATTATCAAAAACCTTCTTCCAATTTACCAAAACCACCTCTTGACCCAGTACCTTCTAGATTTCAAAGCTCTCATTTCCACCATATCTAAAATAGAAGATCTAATCCAGAGTGGCCATATTAAAGAAGAGTCCTCCATCTCCAGTATAAGAAAAACACCCCTTATCAGTCCAATGTTACCTCTTCAACAAATCAGAAAGAGGGGAAGGGAGGTATACAGCCATTTCTCACCACTAACCTTTAAGATTAGAAAGGAGAAGCTTCATTAACCTCAGGGTCCTACTGGTTATAGTCTACAAGAAGGCATTAAAGGCAAAGATGGTGAAGCCTCTAGAACCTAGAGCACCCCTCTAATTCACTGCCCAAAAACTATAACCCTAATGAATATTATGAGTATCACTCAGGAGCCGGGCATAAAATTGACTCATGTAAGGCTCTAAAACATAGAATCTAAGATTTGATTGACAGTGATGATATCATTCCACCAAAGACCAAGCCCAACGTCTCCACCAATCCATTACCAAATCATCAAATTAACTTCATCACCCCCATGACCTGAGAGTTGAACCTATCTCTTTGATTTGATCAACTTGTGATTTCTGCTGCTTGACCTAAGCAATTTGGCTGAGGAAATTGATTCCATAACTAAAAGTGGTAGAATTCATCAAATACCTATCCCTTAAGTCAATTGACCACTCATATAACTTATTCCACCTCCTGCTGAAAAAATGAAAAGGAGTCTTGAACTTAACAAAGACCCCATACTCAAACAATTGAAAAAGATCCAAGCCAACATATCAATTTAGAGCTTGATTCAATTATCTTACTCTCACTATTAAGCTCTTTGCAAGGCACTAAACCAATGCTAAACTCTAATAAATATCACTCCTGAAACCTTGGTAGCCTCACTCACTAACACCACTAAAGTTGTGTCATATCCTTCACTGATCATGGCCTTCCTAAAGGGGAATTGAGCCATAACTATACTTTGCACATAACAGTCTTGACTAGAGGAAAGATTGTCCCAATGGTATTGGTTGATAATGGGTCTTCTTTAAATGTGTGCCTACTAAAGGTGGCTAGCTGCTTGGGATTGGAAGCCTCTGATTTCAAACCTTCTGATCAAATTGTGAGTGCATAAGAAAATACCAAAAGGGAGGTATTAGGAGTTACAGAGTTATTAGGAGTTGCTACTTTGGATGTTACTATCAGCCTTATCATTACTCCCATTCCTTTCTAAGTCATTGATGTGCTAGTATGCTTTAACCTCCTCCTTGGAAGGCCCTGGATTCATCAAGCCATCCCATCATCCTTGCACTAGAAACTCAAGTTCCTTCATGGAACTTTTATTATGATAATTAACAAGGATAGACATGGGAGAAGTAAAACCCTAAACCTTGTACCCATATTTGAAATTCAGCTTGAACAAGCCTTCTTGCCATTGACTAGATTCTCTTTTGATCCAGTGCAATTCATTGAAGGAGAATGAGGTAAAGAATTCATTCCTCTTAATATTGATCCTTATACTAATATTGTTGTGGCTAAAATGATGAAGAATATAAATTATTTTTTTGGATTGGGTTTAGGTAAAGGCTAATGAGGGATGAGAAGCTTCAAGGAGTACCCTATAGCTATTCCACCTTTTGGGCTTAGTTATAAGGCCACTGATAAGGATCTGACCAAAATGGAGAAAAGGTCCAAAGAGAGGGCTGCAACCCTAAAGAGATGTGGGCCCTATGATTGGCCTATCACCGCTATTTCAAAACCCTAAAAAGAGGTGAACCCTATGATTGGTTATTTTATGAAAGAAGGTGAAGACTTTCTGTATTGTGATTTTCTTGAACCATGAATTTGTCCTATTGCCAAGAAATTGATACTAGGTTTTAAAATATTCTTTAATGTTAGGTTGAGTATATAAGAGTGTGAGCCAATTTTCATGTTAGAGCAGGATTTGGAGGATAATATGGAGGCCACTCTCTTTGAGCAGGTCCTTATAATTGAAGGTGAAAAGGAGATAGATCCAACCTATTTAACTCAACCTATCCAGAACCAATTTGACAACTGATACTATTAAGGAGGACATGGCCAATCAAAGTCCCCATTAGAATCCTTATCAGAGTCCTTGTCTGATGCAGAGTTTGAGCCAAATTCCCTTGAATCTTTTTCTTCCTTCGATTTTGTAAATAATCATCCTAGTCATATTTTCAATTTTGATGTAACCATAGACGATGGTCTTTTTGTTCATAATAAGAAATTTTAATTTTCCTTTTATGATCCTATGTCTCCCATCTCTTTTGATACATCATCTCTTGAATCTAATTTGAATAATACAACAAAGAAAGAGATAAATGAAATAAAAAATGATGCAAGCAAAGAACCAATCAATATTGGCACTAATGAAAGTCCCAAAACTACATTTATTATATCTGCATGTTATAACAAGGATGGCTCTATCAAGTTAATCCAAGAGTTTGTTGACTATTTTACATGGACTCCTAAAGATATGATTGGCATAGATTTAAGTATAGCAGCATAAAAGATTCCCACTTATGAGCATGTGAAGCCTATCAAATAGAAACTACAAAGACTAAAATCATAATGGTCTTTGTCAATCAAAGAAGAGATCACTGAGCAGTTCGATAATGGGTTAATAGAGCCAATCACATACCCTTCATGGCTAGCCAATATTGTTCTAGTTCTGAAAAAAGATAGTAAAGTACAGCAGTGTGTTGACTACAAGGATTTGAACAAAGCCTATCTAAAAGATGATTTCTAGCTGCCGCACATTGACTTTTTGGTTGACCATATGGAGGGTTTGAAGTAGTCTCTTTGACTAACCTATTTGCTAGTTATAATCAAATTCAAATGCATCAACCAGACAAAGAGAAAATTGTATTTTGACTAAAAGGGGTACATATTACTACAAGGTAATGCCATTTGGGTTGAAAAATACTGGGGCAACCTATTAAAGGATGGCTACCACTATCTTCTATGGCATGATCCATAAAGAGGTTGAAGTTTATGTGGATAATGTGGTGTTAAAATCTGAGACAGTTAAAGGGCACTTAAAAGCATTAAGGCAATTCTTCTTTAGACTTCAAAAGCTTTTGAAACAATTAAAGAATACCTCTTGACCCCTCTTGTCTTGCAACTACCCAGACTGGGTAAGCCATTACTCTTATACCTCTTTGTCACTCAAATAAGGGCAATGCTTGCTTAGAATGCACTTGACTTTGATAAAGAAAATGCCATTTACTACCTAAGCATGTGACTAGTCGTCCATGAACTCAAATACAACCAGATTGAAAAGTTATTCCTTTCTTTGTTATGGGTCTATCATAAACTTCAACATTACCTAAGCTATTACACTATTTATGTGCTTACTGACAAGAGCCCATTGAAATTTCTCATGGAGAGGCCAATTCTTAATAGCAAAATGGCAAGATGGATGGCTGTTCTAGTAGCTTATGATGTGAAGTATGTACATAGGAAAGCATTAAAAGGGAGTATGGTAGCTGATCAGTTACCTGTAGCCCCTATAGATAGTGAATGGTCTAAGCCAAAATTCATTAATGAAGACATCATGGAACTCAAACTTAAAGTCTGGAAGCTCCTTTTTGATGGTGTAGCAAACAACAAGGGTTATGGCGCTGGAATTGTCATAGTTACCCCTAAAGGAGAAAACTTGCCTATGGCTGTTAAGCTAGCTTTTGAGGTGACAAATAATGAAGCTGAATATGAAGCCTACATAGCTGGGTTAGAGGTTGCAATGAACTTGAGAATTGACTACTTAGAGGTCTATAGGGATTCAAATATGATTGTATCCTAAGCCCTTGGCAGATGGAAGATAAGAGAAGAGCATTTGGTTCCTTACCATAAACGCTTAGAAGATCTTGTAGAGAATTTTCATGAGCTCTCATTTTATTATTTTCCTAGAGGTAAGAATTAATTTACGGATGCCTTAGCCATACTTGCACTAATGCTAAATATGAGTGATGGAGAGATAATCAGTCTTATGGTAATCGAGGTGAAAAGGGAGCCTGGATATCATACTATGTGCATGAATATTTAGTTAGCTGATCAAAAACCTTAGTTTTGGGACATTTTCAACTACCTTCAAAATAATGAGTATCCATAAGGGGCAACCAAATTAAAAAGAAGAACTTTAAGGTAGTTGGCCAGTAACTTTATCCCAAATGGTGATATCTTATACGAAAGGGCATGGGATAACATACACCTAAGGTGTGTGACTAAGGATGAAGCTCAACAGATCATGGAATGGGTACATAGCAGAGAAGAAGGTCCTCATATGAATGGGATTGCATTGGCACAGAAAATAATGAATTTGGGTTACTTTTGGTTGATTATGAATGAAGATTATGCCAAGTTTATGCAACGATGCCATAAATGCTAGATTTATGCCAAGCTTAAAATATAGCCCATTCCACTTAACCCAATTACAACTCCATGGCCCTTTGCAACTTGTGGTATTGATGTTATTGGAAAGATAAGCCTTAAATCCTCTGTTGGACATGAATACATACTTGTGGCAATTGATTATTTCTCCACATGGCTTGAAGTTGCTCCATATCAAGTGCTAGATTCTAAAAGAGTGGCCAATTTTATCTAAACTAACATCCTTTGTTGATTTAGAGTTCCTTTTGAGATTATTACAAATAATGGGTCCCATTTTCAATAATAAGTGGACCAGTTGTTAAAGAAAGAGAACATTTAGCATCACAGGTCCTCTCTCCCTAGCATCCTCAAACTAATAATGTAGTGGAAGTAGCTAACAAGACACTCAAAACCCTTCTTGTAACAATCCATACCCTTGCTAAGAGTTTCGTGATAAATTGCTTAATTTTAGAGCTATTGTGACAAAGTGTATGCTTTCATGAAATAGCATATGCTATGTGAGTTATGAGCAGGTGGCATGCTAGACTAGTTCTAATATGCATAATATGAATTATGAACATGAAATAGGCGATTTATGTGAAGTGCATATGCATAAATTGATTTGATGCTTATAAAGTGAATTTTCATGCACAAAGTGATTTTTAAGCATAAAATAATTTTTATGAGCATTTTTAAAATATTTTAAATTAAATATTTTTGGGGGAATTTTATTGAAAATAATAAGCATAATATTTTATTTTTAATACATTATAATAAGCACATAAATTGGATTAAAATCCTAACTCACCAAAAGCCTAAGACCCCTAAGCACTCCTAACCTAGCTCATTAATTGTAATATTGAAATTTTGCACAAAACCCTAATTACAACTTAAAATTTGGCCTTCCTTGGTATGTAGCAGCCTCAATTCTATTTTTCATTAGGTTTTACATAATTTTTCTCTCAAAAATTCTCTCTTGGCTGAAAAACACAAGGTGCCTCCAAACTTTGTGATTTTGTGATCTTCCTTGTAAGTTTTCCTTCCCTTTCAAGTTAATTTTTGAATTTTATAAAACTAATAATGAGTAATCTATATAGGGCTGTATATTTACTAATTATCTATATGTTATATTTAGCCTAGGTTGTCTTTTTGAGGGATAAACTAATTTTCAACCGTGAACATATCTCTCTTTTATCAAAACCATCAAAGGTGAACGCTAAAACCTAGAAGTTGGAATTTTCATGCATATGTGCATCAAGTGGGGAGGGCGATTTGTATGTTTTTATTTCCTAAACTAATTTTGTTATGATTACATGAGAAATATTAATTTAAATCATGCATTTATATATTAATGTAATGATCAGAAAGTAAGAAAAACAAAAAAAACCCATGGTTTCCATGATGAGGTTGGTTCGACCATTCTTGGGATGCCTAAGGTTTCCTAAACCTTAATTGACATGTTTGGCTAATATGTGTACATGGTTAAGTAGTATGTGAATTGAGTTTTATGATATGTTAATTATGGAGTAATGATCCTAATTTGCATATGGGATTGATTGTATAATTTGGTCCAAAGGAGACAAGCATGACTCTTTTAAGGTTTACTTGTTAAGATAATATATATGGAAAGTATTAAGTGTACCAAGTTGGAAGTTAAATTAAATTGATATTAAAATTATGATTTATTGTGTTTGGATTTAGAAAAGTTTTGATATAAACTATTATGTGAATTCATGTAAGCTTAAAAAGGCAATGTATACAAGACTCAAAAGGTCAATATATTATGTACAAGTGATGAGTGCACTTCTAAGTGCCACTCTAAGTATATGTGAATGATATATGTGCATGGGGTAGTTATAGGATAGGATAGCATGATGTTAAGCCAATGCTAGGTATTGAATTGTAATGTTATGTTAGAGCTTGGGGATTGTTAGAAGTGTAAGGGCTCTGAGACCTAGGAGCTAAGGAACTATAAGGTAAATAAACATTATGTTCATGTTACAAGTGTGAACCTTTGAGATTCTTAAAACCTGAGTTCCTTTATATCATAAAGTATGATTATATGATTTCTTTGTTAAACTTAGGTTGCCAAAGGACATTTGGTCTAAAACCATTATTGATCATTCATTGATAAGAAAAGAGCCTTTGTGTTGGTTGCTTTACCCTACTTTCTTTCTAGAACCACACTATTGTTATCTTTTGTTCAATAAGCTAAACTTCTATCATTACTATTAGACATGTGTTTGCATTCTTCCATGCTTATGTTACAAATGATTGCCATTAGCTCTGACTATGGTACCTATGAACCCTTATATGCAAAAATCCTTGTGCTGATGCAAGAAATCATCAGAACCTATGCACATGGTAGAAGGGGCAATTACAGTCGTGGAGCTTGATTAGCTTCACGCTTCTTTACAAGTTGGGAGTTGGAATTTGGTATGAGGTCACCTCTCCCTTTCATGCTCGAGTGAATAAGGCAATAGCTGTCACTCTACAAGTTACAAGTTTGATTTTTGCAAACCTTGTTAAATCGCAAACTATGAACTATGAATTATAAACTATGAACTATAAACCCTTCTAAGGGATACATGTTATTATACAAGTTGTATTGTCTACTCATTGAGATCATCTATCTCACCCATTTTCTTGTGTGGTTTCAGGCGAGCATTATGAGGAGGCAAGGTGATAGCTCAAGTAATCTACTGCTTGGGAGATTTCTTTGTCCAAGTCAATTTACATTCTATGATATGGAGAGTCACTCTTAGATGCTCCGGTAGTTTTATTTTTGGAACATTATTCATTTGATGACTAATTTGGAGTCTTAAATGTTCTTTTCTTATGGATTGTATTTAAAATATTTTTAAACAATTCTTCCACTAGTTAAGGATTTCCTTTGTTATTGGTTATTCAAGTTTATCCATGTGATTTTGGTATGATCCTAAGCAATGTTTAACCGTGCATGAGTGGGTTCTACAGGCATTGGTGACCTTATATCTCTCTATGTTCTAACCATCATATCTAAAAAGTTGGGATGTGACACTTCTACAGAAGATGACTGACAATTACAAAAATTCGAATCAACAGTTACTATTTGCTTTATGGGGATACCAAACTTCTATCTGAATTCCAATAGGCACCACTCCTTACTCATTGGTATATGGTATGGAAGTTGTTTTGCCAATCAAGTTTGAACTCAGATCAACCATAATCATATGAGAGAGTCAGTTAGAGGAAGTAGAATGGTTAAAGGGTTATCATGGTCAGCTCAACACCATTGTTGAAGAGAGGATGGAATTTAGGATTATCAACATAAGATATCAAGGCACTTCAATAAAAAAGATTTAAGACAGAGACTTAGAAGAATGAAATTTGGTTTTGAAAGAAATCAAAGCTCTAATGAATGATCTTAGGGGAAAATTCTAACTGAACTAGGCCTGGCCTTACATACTAAAAAAATATTGTCAGGTGAAGGGTCTATCCTCATGGATTTAACTAGTATAAAGTTTGCTAGTCCATGTAACTTGGATCAACTAAAGCATTATTTTGTATGAATGTTAGTTTTCTTTGTAATTTTTCGTTCATCATAAAAATTAGAACTATGTGGACATAATTCTCTAAAATATATGTTAATCAGTCAAAATTGAATATGTGTAAGGACATACATAGGCAACCCATTATGGGTACAGTCCAAATTTTAATAGAATTACCATTTCTTGTCTTTATCATTTGGTTCTTTACTTGCAAGATAAAGATAAAAAAATAATAAATAAAAGAAAAGAGATATGAAAGAAAAGCTTGCTAAGTTGAAAACTTGAATGAGCGGCTTAGGCAAAAGTTAAAGCAAATAAATGATGTATTATTCAAATTTCATTTAAATGATAAAATCCTTTTAACATAAGATCAAAAGAGAAAATAAACAAAATCTACTGTCCATGGCTACATCCAAAGCCCTGATATCCTGAAAATCTAAATGATCTTCTTCTTCCCCTTTGGATCATCCTCTTTAGGAGCTTCTACAGTACCTTCATCTTCAATCTCATGCAGTAAGGCTACTCTCCTCACCTTTTTTACTAGCCAATACATAGTCATTGACCATAAATTATACTCCTCCAGCCTATCAAAGTGATGAGAAGGAAGCATAATGTGAAATCCTTGAAGCCTGCCATTCATAACTGCCCTGGCCATGGTAGGAGTGATCAAAGTAGACTGGAAGAGGGCACCATCAAGGGGCACTCCTTATGCATGACCCATTTGTCTCATCATTCTAGTCCCTTAGTAAAAGGTCACCATATGTAGCCCGTGCAGATATAACATCTTGTAAATAAAACTTATAGTCATGAACCTATCTTATACCAAGGGCAAAGCCACAGCAGCTCCTTTGGGCCCAACTTAAACAGCCATGAGATCCAATCCTTTTCATAATTGAATTTTATTGGTATCTTTGTGGGATCTGTACCAAGAGATCGAGTAATCCCTTCGAGTAGGAGAGACCACACTTAAGTGATCTCTAAGCCATATCTATTTTGGAATATGACTATATAAGTAAAGAGAAGAAGAATAGAAGTAAAAAAAAAAAAAGGAAAGTTTAGAAAACATACCTGTAGAATAATTGGGCTTACAGACTAAGGCCCATTACTCCTGTATACTTGATCCAAGCTAGGAATGGTGTGAACTCTTAATTTTACACCTCATCATTCAGTCTTAGTTTGATATTTGCTAAGTTTAGTGTGCTACGTAAAGCCAACACGGTAGTCCCATCAGCCACACTTACAAACTTACCCACCTGAAAATGATCCATCAGCCACACTTGCAAATTACCCAAAACATAAAATAGACATCCATAAAAGCACTCCTAACAGAAAGGGTACGAATAGACAAATTTTTCTTACTTGAGAATAATTGGCAAGACAGTTCATCTCTCTAAATCCTGAACAAAGTAATCAAGACTTATCAGTGTATCTGTCGACACAGCTCTAACCACAAAATGCCTCTGTTCCATTTGCCACTTTGGCATCACAAACAGACCCGTATCTAACACTCAAATAAAAAATCAAGGCCCTCATATCTCCCTGGTCACTGGAATCATGGAACTTCTCAATCACAATGGTCAAATTCACTTGACCATCGCTAACCATCATCTGACTTGCAACATCTTGTGGCATGTCAAAAACTCCTGAAAATTCAAAAAATGCCAGACTTTGAACTCTGGCACCTCCAGAGTTGCCTTTGAGTTGTAGCCAAGCCATATTCCCTATCTCCTTGGAATAAGCACAGCTCCTTCTCAGCAACACTAAAACAGAAACCACGGGCCACCAGATTCTAAAATCTGAAGCAACCCCTCAAACTCCTCGTAATACTACTATGGCAACCATCTCATACCAATCCAAGTTAAGTTCCTCAACCTTGTCGACTCCTCAGTCCATAAATGCACATCTCCATAGGACACAAAGGTCACATAAAAAAATTACATTCACAAAGTAACTATGTGAATCCGCCCTTATGCATCTATGCAACCATTCATTAAATCATGCATGGCATAAAAGTCAGGCAAAAGGTCTATGAATTTTGAAACATACATGCATCATCTGTGTTCCAGCACCTATGCAATCATCTACAATCATACATTACCATACATAAGCCGAGCCAATAGCCTCACTAGCCTTTCCTAAAGCTGACCAATTCTTTCTTAAAGCTGATCGATACCTCTTAAAGCTGACCAATGCCTCTTTGAAGCTAAACAATACATTTCTAGATCTAATCAATGAAGCGTGACTTCCAGAGTCCCTTTACTTTCAAAAAAGTTCCTTTGAGCCTTCTGAAAGGCCCAACCCCTCACATTCAAAAGCCCAAGTTTCTTTGCACAACCAAAATTTTGTCAGAATCTCTTGAGCGACTCACCATAGGCCTAGGCTCTTCCCTTTATCAAAACATTTTCAAAATCTATCTAACCGACTCACCATAGGCCGAGGCTCTCCTCCTACTAAGATCTTTTCAGAATCTTTTGAGCTGACTGGCCATAGGCCAAGGCTCTCCATTTACCAAAATCTTATCAAAATCTTTCGAGTCGACTCGCCATAAGCCAAGGCTCTTCCTTAAAATCTTTCGAGCTGATTCGCCATAAGTTGAGGCTCTCTTTCACTAAATTATCTTGTCCACAATCATCTTTACCTCTAGAATTAAGGCTAAACAAATAGCCTTGATTGAGATTTACCTAAATCATCTTTACCTCTAGCATTAAGGCCAAACAGATAACCTTGACTGAGATTTACCCAAATAATCTTTACCTCCAACATTAAGGCCGGACAAATAGTTTTAATTGAGATTTACCCCAGATCATCTTTATCTCCAATATTAAGGCCAAACATATAGTCTTAATTGAGATTTACCCTAAATTATTTTTATCTCCAACATTAAAGCCAAACAAATAGCCTTGATTGAGATTTATGCTAGATCATCTTTATCTCCAACATTAAGGCCAGACAGATAGCCTTAATTGAAATTCATCAAATCTTCTTTATCTGCAGCATTAAGGCTGGACAGATAGCCTTGATTGAAATTCACCAAACCTTCTTTATCTCCAACATTAAGGCTGGATAGATAGCCTTGATTGAAATTTACCAAGCCTCTATTTGTCCTATAACATTAGGGCCGAACAGATAGCTTTAATTGAAATTCACCAAGACCATTATCGCATTCAACATCAAGGCCGGACTGATAGCTATTGATAAAACCTCATTTATTCTAGAGGGTTTCCTCCTAAAGGACCTGATAAGAACACACAAGCCCAGAGTCTGACATGGCATCTCTTCCCAATGTTCACTATCATCAGAATTATCTTTTGTTCAAAGCCAATTCTCATAAGGGGTCAGCTGTGAATCTTTAATTTTACACCTCATCATTCAGCCGTAGCTTGACACCTGCTAAGTTTAGTGCGCTACGCAGAACTAAAAATGGACTTGCAACTACTTTAGTACGAGAATACTTAAATTTTCAAATATTGGTACTTTTCCTACCCTGACCGGATCTTCTATATCAGATAGTATTTTTTCAAAACTGACAAGATTTTCTCCTTAACTGACTGCTCAAATATCCTAAAATTAATTTCCAACCTATTGACACTGATTGATTAATTTTGTGAGCTTTGTAATTCTCAAAAACTGATCCAGAAGTTCAAAAAACCTGGCTGCGCGGAAAAGTAAAAATCTAGCCAGCATGCCCACCGAGGTGCTGGCGGCACTGGCTCAAGCTTGGGTGGCGCTGTCACCCCTCTAGGCGGCGCACCGCCCAACTAGCCAGCGGCGTCGCAAAGGCCTCCAGTGGCGCGACCTCCACTTCTCACCTACAGTCCCCAAAATATCCCCCAATATGATTTTTTAGCTTTTTTCTAGCTCTACTTTTTTGGTCTTTTCACTTTTCCACTTCTCAAACTACTCTCACTCACTTTTCCTATAAATACCCCCCTCCATCTTTCATTCCAATACACCTCCAAAGTTGATATAAATGGTTATCTATCAACTTTTCTTCTACTTCTCCCTCCAATCACTCTCTAATTAATTAATTAATCTTTTTAATTAATTAATTACCCCACCCTAATGAAGTTAATTAATCTTTTTAATTAACTAAAACTCTTTTTTTTTAATTAAAATTATCACTCAATTAATTAATTAATTAATCTTTTTAATTAATTAATTAATCACTTTTTTTCCAAAACCAAATTAATTCTTTTTCTCAATCCACCTTTTATCCAAATTAATTATTAATCTTTTTAATTAATTAATCCATCGACCCTTTTCATCATATTAATTAATTAATTAATCCTTTTAATTAATTAATTAATCCTCCAAAATTAACCATTTTCTTAACTCACATTTCATCCAAATTAATTAATTAATCTTTTTAATTAATTAATCCATCCACCATTTTCATCATATTAATTAGTTAATAATCATTTTAATTAATTAATGAATTTTCCAATCAATCCAATCACCTGATCCCGATAAAACGAAATTTCGGTCTGGTAAAACCCTCTGCTTGCCAAAAGCAAGGTATCAACCTTTTTTCTCACTCTCAAAGCACCCAAACCAAAATCAATCTGATCAACTCTTAAACCTCTCCACTTAATCGTGGAACGAATTATGTGGGTTTTGATCCCCATTCAATGAGGTACGTAGGCACGTTTAGAATATAAATCCAAACCACAAATTCAAATCCCAATCAATCCCCTTTTCCTTTTTTAATGTAATTTGTGAATGCTTCATTTTAATTTTCTCATTACACTCATACCATGCTCATACATTTAATTAATTGTCATATAATATCTTTCATTCATGAAATCAATTTTTCTAAGGTCAAATTAAACTTAAGAGCCAAATTTAGATTATTTAAAACAAAAAATCTAGCCTCCGAAGTTAACCTAGTTTGAAACTAGTGATTTTATCCTTTGGTAATTAAATGAAAATTAATGAATTGGAGTCAAAATTGGATTTTTCTTTAATTTTCCCATTTAAAAATAAATTAGGGTGGCGACTTCCAAAATTATTTTCAAAATCAACTAAATCCAGACCCGAGGGTTTTATCATGAGTCTAAACCCGAATGAGCATCCTAGTTCCCTCTAGCGAACCGGGTTGGTGCTCGGACGAGGCTTCACAAATGGTCTCAGCTAAATCAATGGCAACAATCAAGAAACCATCCTCCATTTGAGACACTAGCTTTGTCACTCTGATATTCCCCTAACTCATTAGGCCTTTAAAAAGAAAACCTAAAGTCAAATAGAAAGATAAAACCCACATTCGACAATCTTACTAGTCACCCTTTTTAAAACCTCGAGGATCATGGAACTCGATGATCGCAGTAGCTAGATCAAACTAGTCCCCTACAACCATAAGGCTAGCAGTTGCCACATCTAATCCAAAAGCCTCTAGAAAGAGTTAAAATAACCTACCTTTTCAACTGGAGCAACCAAACTTGCCTCATGATCATATCCTAGGAGTACATTAAACTCCTAAAAAATAGAGCACATCTCCTCTATACTTGCCCCAAACTTGAACACTTAAACATCAGGATCCCAAAATCTTATGCAAGCTCTAAGGAAAACCTAGTCAATCCTTACGTCCTTTAGGGTTGGCATAACACTAATTCCAAACCTTCCTAAATTAATACGCTCCATTTATTCAAGGTTTTTAGTCCATAGATGCATAGAATGGCTAAAATAGGGCTTCATGCTAAGAAAAGAAAAGGATAATACTAGAAAAAGAAAGAAAGAAAAACAAGAGAAAAAGAAAGAGAGATAGCAAAAAAAGGGAAAGAGAGAATGAAGAAAGAAGTTTTGGGGCTTAGAAATTGAGGTAATATGATCTGTTCAAGTCAAAAAGCATTTAAAAAAAGGGCAAGCTTAAATCTGCCTCAAAAATAGAATTGGCAGCACCAAAATCATGCCGCTACACCGGCGGCACGCATTTGATGCCACTAGTCACGGTGGCATGCCTTCCATGCCACCATTAGATTTTCATGCCGTTGGACCCATATGATAAAATTCAGCTTGTTTCTTGTCTCCCTCTGCTGTTTAGTCCCCCAATAAAATTTTGAAAATGTTTCTCAAAAAGTTTCATCCCTCAAATATCATTTTCATAAGAAATAAAAAAAAGGGAGAGAAAATAAGAAAAATAATGAGAGTAAAACATAAAGAAAGCATAATGGAAGTCCTATTAAGCCATAGGGATTACATGCATCCTATTCATATACATCATGCATACATCCATAAAACATAACATAAAGATAAAAGTGCATCATCATCTTATAAACATGCATACATGGCATACATAATAATTTAGTCAATATCCAAAGCCAATAGGAGGATCACTAACGGCCACCCCTGGGCCTATGATGATTTGCATAAACACCTTTACTTCTTCCTCAAGCATGTCTAAGTGGCATAAGGTGGTGCTCATATAGTATGATCAGCCTAGAAGATCATAATGGTAGCAAGCGAAACCTATCGAAATCTAAAAAGAAAATCTAGACATGAGAATCACCATAAAGTAGGTAAGAACTAACTGGCAACTATATGAAATCATATCTGTGTAATATTCTCAAGGATGGTAGGAAAGAACAACAGTCGCCTATCCTTGAGTTCATGTTGTCAATACTCGCCATCATGAGAAAAGTATTCAAGATAATAAGGTAACCAAGTAAGTGAAGAAGATGATGGAATTAGAGCAGTTAGGCCTCCTATAAAAGCATCTGCAGCTAGAGCTGAAGTGCTAGCACCAGGGTTCGAAGGACCAGCCATAAAACTCAGGGGACTAGATATAGGTCCCCGAGCTACTGACCCTCCAGGGTAATGCCTTAGGAGTAGCACTGCCAGATCTAGATCGAGGCATTTAAGAGGTGCCAGAAGTAGACCCTTGATAAGTCAACCTCCTTAACCTATTTAAAGGAGGCGTGCCTTATATCAAGAAAATCTCACTAAATTCATCACAGTTAATGTTAGGTAAAATGAAGTCTAGACAAGGAACTCTTGCAGCCAAAGTGTCCTCATCCAGTATGGCCAAACCATGTCTCATGTCCATAGGAGAAGGCACTGAAACCACTTTTACTCTTATAACTTGAGCCCTTACTCTTTCTCCTAAGAAAAATAGTCTTAAAGGCCTGCAGTGCTATAAGAGATGACAAAAGGACATGTCCAGGCTTGGCTTAATTCAATCCAGTACCCAGGCCATCAACCTATCGAAAGGAGCCAATCTCACTTGCAAAATAGATCGTTGGGAAGAGATATGAATGTAAGTAAATATAAGTCTACACTCACAAAGGTACCAGCTCGGTGGTTAATGAAGCAAAGGTCAATCTATAAGTCTCAAAAGTCAACGATAAATATCCAACCTTCCTGTTGACCTGCCTCCAAAGGCACCCACATGGTTGATCAATAATATCAAAATTCTGCAACTGAGGTGCCAATCCTGAAAAATGCTCATAGGTCCAATACTATAAAGAAGACAAAAAATCAATAAACTACAGAACAGAGGGCAAGAGGTATGACCTCCCAAACAATAGAAGTGCCGCTATGGCCATTATACTTTCCATGAAAAACGCCACACATCTCATTATATATGAGATAGAAGCTGTGCCTCCCTAGTCAAACTGGCCAATCTCATCTAAGTTCGTCAGTGAGCACAAGACGCCTAAGTTAAGAGAGTCTTTGCCATTATGCAGAAAACTACAACACAGAATAGTCAAGGTGCATAATCTAATATCTTAATCTATGGTATATTGGCACGATGTCTCCCTCATGTTTCTCAAGATGTGATGAAGCCAAGAGCATATGACATTAACATTCCACAGGAAGGGTTAGCTCTAATCAAAGTAATCATCTCTAAAGGGGAGAGATCAATCCAAGAAGGATGGAACTTAAGGGGGTGGGAGTCGAAATGCTTAGTCGTGATCATACTCCACTCAAAAGGAGTAACTGTCATCTTAGCGCATGGGAAATGGAACGTATTTATGGTGTCCCACTAGCACTTTGCCATAGCCCTAATCACAATAGTGTTGACAATGCCCTTGACATCCAACTCCAGCCACTCGAGCAAACTTTGAGTCACTGGCATATGGCTTCCTAGTTATTAAGGAAAAGATGAACTGACTCCATAACACTCCTACGTCTTCTCGGTCTTAGATGTGCATGCTAATAAAAAAAAATTAAAAAAAATAAAATTTATATTTTTTTCAAAAACTAACAAAAAATGCAGGAACATAACATCCCTAAAGTTTTCCATGGTAACTAACATGATGCACTGGCTCTTTCAACAATATTTGAAGATTTCGGTTGTCTATTGGAGCAGCATAATGGTGTTCCATTGTGAAAAATGAAGGGAACTTAGTAGGAAGTTGAGAGAGAAAGTTTGAAGAGAAAGGATATGTAAATGAGATTGTAAGGAATTAATAAAGGAGAGGGGATATATATAGCTAAGTTGGTGGGACATCCTCATAATTACATTTTTTTGACCTTTTGACTTGTTGGTCTAAATCACCCGGTTTTGACATAACTGGCTTATTTTAGCTCAAAATTTAGTTTTGTTTGAAGCAATGGGGATGCAAGGTGTCTAACTACTTCCAGGAACAAACCGTGTGTCAATTGGAGCTCAAAAACTTTCAAAATTGTAGAAACTACAAAAATGAAAAAATAACCTAATAGTCCAAATGGAGTAAAAAAAGTCTAGAATCAGACATGGCATCTCGATATAGCTCCTGAAGCAGACTAGGACCTTCGATTTTGCCAGAAAACCATCAGAACCTCTCTGATTCACACTTATCAGATCCAGCTTTCGACCAACCGAATATGATAAGGGCGCAGTGTGAACCCTTAATTTTATACCCTCATTATCCAGCTTGACCCTTGCTAAGATTAGTGCACTATGCAGAGCCAGCACAACAGTCTCGCTAGCCAGTTAGTAGGAAGGGGTCAAGGAGGCAGTGCTATTAGAGCAAGAAATGGACTTTTAGTCACATTAGTATAAGGGTACTTCATTTTTCAAACACTGACACTTTTCCTACCCATACCGAACCTTTTATACCAGACAATATTTTTCTAAAACTAATAGGATTTTCTCTCAAATTAACTACCCAACTATTTTAAAATTAATTTTGAGCTTATCGACACTAATTGATAATATTTCTGAACTCTATAACTCCCAAAAACTGATTTGGAAGTCTCAAAAACTGACTTGAGACACCCAAAAAATTGAGAAAAAAAGACTTAGAAAAATAAGTCGAGCTGCCACGTGGCGCTATGTCATAGGCGGTAGCTTTCCTCAAATGTAGAGGCCATGTATCTCTGACGCAAATTTATGTAGGCCTGACGGGGAGCCGCGTCAGTCCTCTCCCCTTTGCCCAAATGAAATGTCCAAAATGCCCCCAATCTATTTTTTTTTTTAGTATTTTTTAGCCCTATCCTTTACGTCTTTTCACATTTTCACTTTTTAAATCACCCTCATTTTTGTATAAATAGCCCTTCCATTTCCTTATTTCAAGACACTAAAGTTGATATTGATTGTTATCTATCAACTTTTCTTCTTCTTCTCCCTCCAACCACTTTCTAATTAATTAATTAATTAATTAATTAATCTTTTTAATTATTTAATTATCTCACCCTAACTAAGTTAATTAATCTTTTTAATTAACTAAAACTCTTTTTTTAATTAATCACTCAATTAATTAATCTTTTTAAAATTAATTAATCACTTTTTCAAAATCAAAGTAATCATTTTCCTTAATCCACCCTTCCTCCAAATTAATTAATTAATCTTTTTAATTAATTAATCCATCCATCCTTTTCATCATATTAATTAGTTAATTAATCATTTTAATTAATTAATTAATCTCCCAATCAATCAAATCACCCGGTCCCGATAAAATATAACTTCAGTTCAGTAAAACTCTCTGCCTGCCAAAAGCAAAGGTATCAGCCTTTTTCCTCTTTCTCAACACACCCAAACCAAAATCAATATGATCAACTCTTAAATCCCTCCACTTAATCATGGAATGAGCTACGTAGGTTTTGATCCCCATTCAATGGGGTACATAGGCATGTTTGAAATCTAAATCTAAACCTCAAATCCAAATCCCAATCAATCTCTTTTCCCCTCTTTAATTAAAATTATGGATGTTTCATTTTAATTTTCTCATTGCACTCATACCATGCTCATACATTAATCATGATATTGTAATTGTCATATAATATTTGTCATTCATGAAATCAATTTTTTAAAGTCAAATTAAACTTAAGAGCCAAATCGTGATTATTTCAAAAACCTAGTCCTCAAACTCAACCTAGTTTGAGGCTAGTGATTTTATCATTAGGTAAATTAATTGAAAATTAATGAATTGAAGTCAATTGGGTTTTTCTTTAATTTTTTCATTTAAAAAATAAATTAGGGTGGTAACTCCTAAAATCATTTCAAAATCAACCAATCCGAATCTGAGAGTTCCATCTTGAGTCTAAACTTGAATGAGCATCTCGATTCCCTCTAGTGGATCGGGCTAGTACTCGGGTGAGGTCTCATAGTTGATGACTCCACTAGGGACTAGTTGCCACTTTTTTTCCAATAAAAAGGAAAATAAGAGGATTACAATTTGGTTAAGGAAAAATTTTTCCAAAATCATCTCCATTTGGCTCACTAAGTATAATTTGACTTTCAAGCATCACTTTGCATAATAAAGGCTTCTTGCCTAACCTTAGCTTTAGGAAAATTTTTGAATAGTGAGTAGCATTGGCTTGACAACTCTCTTTGAGTATGTTGGGAGATAGCGAAAGCATTCCACCCTACGATAAATCCCTGATTATTTCGATGGTGTAATGAGCAATCAGTACTGTTATACCTATACAAGGCTCCTTGCCTCATATATGGTTAGGTATATCGATGCTCCAGTGGGATGGGGACCCTTAATCAAACCACCTTTCACCCTTGTGCATGTGGTCACCCTAGCATTGACTTTAGGTTCTATGTACCGTAATAATGGAGACATCTATACACATGCCCATGAAACCTTTTTGGCATGCATCATGACATTTTCATGCATACATAACATGAGAAGCTCAACAAGGTAAGCCCTTAAACACCTTAAAGACCTAAACCGGTGGTCCGTTACCCCAAAACATCTCACACACTTACCCTGTCAACATGAAAACCCGGTGACTAACCACGTGGAAGGAATCCTTTTCCTAACACACCTTCCCTTTTTTTTTCTTCACATTTCTCTATTCTTATCCATTCTTCTATTTTTTGTTTCAAAGGTACTAATGGCTAACACCTATAACTTCAACCAATATGCGATAAGCACCTTGCTCACCAATTTGCTTAAGAAATAAGAGAAAACTTTTCAAGCTGCACTCACCACCATCCTTAAGACCCAAGCCGACACTTTCGCCCATGTCTCAATGCCTAGTCGGCCACTTTCATTAGTGCTCTTAATTTCCAATGCCAATCCATCATCAATGAGGTCAAGAAAAGGACCAATGCCACTATTACTCCCCTTTTTGCTTGTGTTGAGCCTGCATCTGCCTAAGCCGGGACTAGCCATACCCCTACTTTTGCTCTTTCCATTATCAATCTCACCAATAATGGGAAAGCACCTAAAACTCTAACCTCTCTTATCATGGACTTGAATGCAACCACTCCCTCTCCCATTATGAATCGTTTTCAAAGTGAAGATTATTCAAGCTTTTTTGAAGCTAAAAAATTGATGGAGAAAATTAAGATCATAAAGAGAACACTTAAGAACGTCAAAGAGCATCAAGACATGATAGATGTCGACTTGTTAGCTCTCTTCCTAAATGCACAGGTTCCATCAAAATCTAACAGTCATGGACAAGTTTAATGGCACCACATGTCCCAAAACTCACCTTAAGATTTATGTCAGTGCCATGAGACCTTTAGTATGGATGATGAGCTCCTTGCTTAGTTATTCCAACAGTCTTTGACTGAAGTTGCTATTAAGTGGTTACTAGATCTCGACCAGAATCACAAGAAGACTTGGGATGACATATGTAATACATTTGTCAAGCAATAACACTACAACATCAAGGTGGATGTCACCCATTGAGATTTGGAAACCACTAAACAAGGGCCAAGATAATCCTCCACCGCATTCCTTACAAGGTGGAGGACAAAAGCAGCTCAAATGGTGAACCGTCCATCTGAAGTGGAGCAAATTGACATTATCGTCAAGAACCTTCACCCCTAGTATCAGGCTCATTTGCAAACACAGTACCTCACTAGCTTTAAAGCTCTCATTGTCACTGCCACCAAGATCGAGAATTTGATCCAATCGGGACAAGTCAAGGATTAGTCCTATAGTTTAGGGTATCACAAGAACACTAACTGTACCACCAATACCACCCAAAAAGAGGGGGAGGTAAATATTGAGTCCTGTTACCAACTAATGAAGTTAAAAACAATGAGAACTTTTTCTGAGCTAGGCATGCCCCTCAGCATCATTTACAAGAAAGCCTTAGAGGCTAATATGGTTAAGCCCTTAGACCCATGACCTTCTTCAAACCCTTTGCCCAAGGGTTATAATGCTAATGAGCATTGTGACTATCATCAAGTCCCGGGGCACAAAACTAATGCATGCAAGCTCTAAAGTATAAAATTTGAGACCTTATTGATAGCAGAGACATCATTGCTCCCAGACCTAAAGTCTAGCACCACTATCAATCCTTTTCTAAACCATTGAGCTTACCCAATCATCTCAAGCTTCACTTGATAATTGGCACTTTGAGAAAAGTGCCAATGCTACTATGCCGAAGTTTGTCAAGTATATGTTCGAGTCATTTGAGTATGTGTTTGAGTCTAAGTTTAAGTCTATTTCTATTAAATCTTTCTTTTAATTTGAGTCCGTTAGGTCTTACCCTTATGAGTCTGTATTTTGCCTTCTAGGCTTATCCTTTAATTTACTTATGATGGGACTTTTATCAGTAATAAAAAGTTTAAACTTTCTAATTTGCTTTAATTTTTTTTCTGATTCATCTTTAAATGGAACATCTTAAAAAAAAAGGAAAAAAAGGAAAAAGGATTAATTAATTATGGCACAAAGGAAAAGAATAAAAATCCCATACATTACATTTGTTTGGTAGTAGTAGAAAAGCTCATAACCTGTTTTGAACAAGTCGAAGACATGATAGGGATACTCCAAGCATCACAGTTTATAAGATCCTGGCCTACAAGAAGCTTATAGAGGAGAAGCTGTAGAGAATGAAGACAATATAGATCTAAATATATCATGACCAGTTAAATGCCATTGATGAAAAGAGAATTGATGCTGTATACAAAATTCATGATCATCAATGGAGACTAGCCGAACACTTTAACTAGAAGGTGAAAGATAAGGATTCATAAGAAGGCAATCCAGTTTTAGGAAAAATCCAAGCCCTTATTCATGATCCAAGAAGAAGTTCAAACTAAACTAGGCTGGATACTATATGCTCAAGAAGATCCTATTCGACAGAGGCACCATCTTCACGGATGTGGATAAAAGTAAATTCTCCCATCCTGGCAACCCGGATCAGCTAAAATGATACATCATCCAAAGATGATATCTGTATTTAAATAATATTTTTCATGCATATGTAATCAAAACTGCGTGTACTTGATTCTCCCTAAAAGAAATGATAGACAGAAAAGTGATATAAGGGATACGTAGGAAGCTCGACTCGAATGCGGTCCAAATCATAATACAAAATATTTTGTTTGCATCACATTCTCATTTTCTTTGTGCCTAATACATCATTCAATTGTTTTGCCTAAATAAAAGAAAAAAAAAAGAAAAAAAAAAGAGAAAAGACAAAAAAGAAAGAAAAAAAGAAGAAGAAAGAAGAAGGAAAGAATGCTCGCTAAGCGGAAAACCTGAATAGGCAACTTAGGCAGAAATTAGAGTAAAAATAAAGGACATCACATTTAACGGTGATCAAATTTTGTAAAATACAAACCCATCATTTGGACATAAAAGACAGCCCTTTCAATGTCCTCTATAGATTATCCTATTTCGTGTAGTCTTGTCAACCTGCAATTATTCTGGATAAAAAGCAAAAAAGGTCATTTCTGAAGTTATGGTCTAGCAAGTCCTCTTCTACCTCCTACGGTGCACATCTCTCATGTCCTCATTAGAATTAGAGTATGCGATAATCTTCTCAAATGGGTACACCCCTCCTTTAGGTCTCAGTAGTTCCTTCTGCCATAATAGTTGCAGTACCAACAAAATTAAAACTGTTCACCACAATAATATTGAAAATCCTCTCTTGAGTACCAGTAGTCCTAAAACTACCTCCAAAAATCCTCCTCTGCAGTTTATAAATTGCAGTACCCCTTTTTGTCCTAACTATAGCAATCCTTATCTAAACCACCACTTTAGTGTCATCTTGTCTCACTACAGTCATAGTGTCTTTTGTCACTGCCACCGCAGTTTGAGTCACTACTATGATGTCACACTTCTAGTAGATCCCCGAGTATCCTTTAAAGAATGAGTCACCCCCTTTGTTTATGCTGCATCCTTCTTACTACCAATGGCTCCTCATACAGTATCTCCTTCCTCAGCTGTATCATCCTCTATTCCCCTCAGCAGGGTAGCTTGGTACTCTTTCTTAATTGGCCAAACCACCTTTATCAACTACCTATCATACCTTTTTGTGGTCCTAAGTGAAATCCTAAAATAAATAGCATGACAACTCCTTAGCCAGCCACCATTTGATAGCTCTGGCAATGGGAGCTATGATCTGCACAGACTCTAAGAAAAAAAAAATAAGGGGCATATCCTAAGTCTACTTCATCTACCTCAAGACCCTCATCCCCTAGTGGAAGGTCATTCAAACCAAAACCAATAGGCAAACCACTTGACACTTATAACCCCCAGTCATGAGAGATTTAATCTTTTACCATTAGTAGTGCTAAAAATGTGTCCTATGGGGACAAGCTACAAGCAAGCATCCTATTTGATCTCTGATGGAGTCTCAATAAGGCATGTGCATACTGAAAAGTAGGGGCTACCAACCAAAAATGATCTATCAGCCACACTTCCAAGATAACCCAAAACCTAAACTAGACACCCACAAAGCACTCCAAATAGAAAGAGTAAGAATAGATAAATTTTTCTCACCTAATAACTAATTGGCAAGATAGTTCGTCTCTCCAAATCTTGAACAAAGCAATCAAGACTCATTAGTGTCTTTGTTAGCACAGCTATAACCACAAAATGCATCTGCTTCATCTACCACTCTAGCATCACCCCAATCGACAAATCCGTATCTGACTCTTAAATAGAAAACCAAGGCCTTCATCCTTAGCTTCTATCCCCTTCATATCTCCCTGGTTACTAGGATCATGAAACTTATTAATCACAGCAGTTAAATTCACTTGATCATCACTAACTACCATCTGACCTGTAACATCTTAAAGCAAGTCCAAAACTCCTAAAAAAATATAGAAAATGCCAAACCCCTCGAGAATGGACACAGCTCTTTCTCAGCAGCACCAAAACAAAAACCCCGAGCCACCATATCCCAAAAATCAAGCTCTCAGAAAAATCTCAATCTCCTCGTAATGCCACTATGGCAACTATCCCACACCAACCCAAGTTGAGTTTCTCAAACTTTATAAAGTTTCTTAGTCCATAAATGCATAGCTCTATGGACATAACAGTCACATGAAAAAACTGCATTCATAAAGCAAATGCATAAATTCACCCCTATGCATCCATGTAATCATTCATTACAAGCATTATCACAAATTATTCATGGCGTAAAAATTAAACAAAAGGTCTATGAATTCTGAAACATGTATCCATCATGCACCAAAATCTATGCAATCATGCACCATCATGCATAAGCTAAGCCAATAGCCTCACTGACATCTCCTAAAGCTGACCAGTACTTCATCAAAGCTAATTGACACCTCCTAAAGCTGACTAATGTCTCTTTAAAGCTAAATGATACCTTTCCAAATCTAATCAATGAAGTGTGACTTTCAAAGTCCCTTTACCCTTGGCAAAGTTCATTTGAGCCTTTCAAAAGGCCCAATCCCTCACATTCAAGAGCCTAAGTTTCTGTCGCGTAACCAAAATCTTGTCAAAATCTTTTGAGCTGACTTGCCATAGGTCGAGGCTCTTCTTTTACTAAAATCTTTTTAGAATCTGTTGAGCTGACTCACAATAGGCTGAGGCTCTCCTTAAAATCTTTTTAGAATCTCTTGAGTTGACTCGCCATAGGCTGAGGCTCTCCTTAAAATCTTTTTCAGAATCTCTTGAGCTGACTCACCGTAGGCCGAGGCTCTCCCTTTACTGAAATCTTTTCAAAATCTATCAAGCTAACTCACCATAGGCCTAGGCTCTCCTCCTATCCAAATCTTTTCAGTATCTCTTAAGTTGATTCGTCATAAGCCGAGGCTCTCCCTTTGCCAATATCTTTTTAGAATCTATTGAGCTAACTCACCATAAGCCGAGGCTCTCCTCCTACCAAAATCTTGTCAGAATCTCATGAGCCCAGTCGCTATAGGTCGAGGCTCTCCTTTCACTAAATTATCTTGTCCAAAATTCTCTTCCACTAATAAATGTCTAGAAACGATCACGTAGACATCCATATGGTTCTTTTTCCATCTCTTTTATCCAAATCCATCAATTTCACCCATAAATGTCTAGAAACAATCACTTAGACATTTATATGGTTCCACTTTCCATATCTTTTACCCAAATCCATCGATTCACCAAAAAATATCTAAGCACCAGCCTAGATATCCCTTTGGTTTATTTTTTCACTTCCATTTATTTAGCCATATTTTCCACCCACAAATGTTTAGGAATGATTTCTTAAATATTCGTATGGTTCCTCTTACCATCTTCCTTTTTCAACCATATCTTCATCCAGACATGTCCAAACACCGACCTAGACATCACTTTGGTTCTTTATACCATCCCAACTCTTGGATTCATTATCATCAAAATTGCCTGCCATACATGACAATTTTGATGAGGGGGTAGTGTGAACCCTTAATTTTACACTTTCATCGTCCAACCGCAGCTTGACACCTACTAAGATTAGTGCGCTATGCAGAGTCAGCATGGCGGTTTCGCTAACTGGTTAGCAAGTAGGGGTCAAAGGTGCAGTTCCCCCGGAGTAAAAAATAGACTTTTAGTCACATTAGTACAACGGCACTTCATTTTTTAGACACTGACAGTTTTCTTACCTAGACCGAACCTTCTGTAACAGACAATATTTTTTCAAAACTAACCCAATTTTCTCTCATACTAACTGTCTAGTTGTTCTAAAATTAATTTTGAGTCTATTTACATTAATAGATAAAATTTCTGAACTCTATAACTCCTAAAAATTAATGTAGAAGCTTTAAAAATTGACTCAAGACACCCAAAAATTTGGCAAAAAAAAGACTTAGAAAAGCGAGCTAAGTTGCCACCTAACACAGTGCGGATTTGCATCATAGGCGGCACGATCCACCTCAGAGAGGAACAGCAGTAGCTTTCCTCAAACGCGACGACCGCGTATCTCTAACTCGAATCTGCACAAACCTGATGTGAAGCAGCATTACTCCTATCCCCCCTGCCCAAATGAAATGTCCAAAATGCCCCTAATCTAATTTTTTTTTTAGCATTTTTTAGCCCTATCCGTTACGTCTTTTTACATTTTCACTTCCTAAATCACCATCACTTCATTTTTCCTATAAATAGCCCTTCTATTTCCTCATTTGAAGACACTGAAGTTGATATTGATTGTTATCTATCAACTTTTCTTCTTCTTCTCTCTCTAACTACTCTTTAATTAATTAATTATCTCACCCTAACCAAGTCAATTAATTTTTTTAATTAATTAAAACTCTTTTTTTAATTAATCACTCAATTAATTAATTAATTGATCTTTTTAATTAATTAATTATTCACTTTTTCATAATAAAATTAATCATTTTCCTTAGTCCCTCTTCTTCCAAATTAATTAATTAATCCATCCATCCATCTTTTTCATCATATTAATTAGTTAATTAATCATTTTCGTTAATTAATTAATTTTCCAATCAATCCAATCACCCCATCTTGATAAAATGGAACTTTGGTCTGGTAAAATTCTCTGCCCACTAAAAGCAAAGGTATCAGCATTTTTCCTCATTCTCAATACACCCAAACTAAAATCAATTTGATCAACTCCTAAACCTCTCCACTTAATCGTGAAATGAATTATGTGGGTTTTGATTCCCATTTAATAGGGTACGTAGGCACATTTGAAATCTAAATCCAAACCTTAAATGCAAACCCTAGTCAATCTCCTTTCCCCTTTTTAATTAACTTTGTCGATATTTCATTTTAATTTTCTCATTGCACTCATACCATGCTCATGCATTAATCATGATATTATAATTGTCATATAATATTTGTCATTCATGAAATCAAATTTTCAAAGTCAAATTAAACTTAAGAACCAAATCGTGATTATTTAACCAAAAACCTAATCCTCGAACTCAACTTAGCTCGAGGATAGTGATTTTATCCTTAGGTAAATTAATTGAAAATTAATGAATTAGAGTCAATTAGATTTTTTCTTAATTTTTCCCATTTAAAAAATAAATTAGAATGGCAACTCCTAAAATCATTTTCAAAATCAACTAATCCGAACGCGAGGGTTCCATCGTGAGTTTAAACCTGAATGAGCATCCTAATTCCCTCTAGCGGATTGAGCCGGTGCTCGGGAGAGGCCTTATAGGTAGCTATAAACCCTTAAATTTGCACTTCTAAAGGATCGACACTAAATTGCAAACCCATAGAATCAAATTGGGCTTGAATTAGATTAGAAATGGGCTAAAACAAGCCAAAACAAGTCAACGGGAGATCTAGGGACACTTAAGGGCTAGGTGGCATGACTATCATGCTGCCGTGTAAGACAACACCCAAACTATGTCGGCCAGTTGGTACCGCCCACCTGCCGGTGGTGACCTCGCCCGAGCACTGGTTAGATCAATTAAAGGGAATTAAAATGCTCATTTAGGAAAGAACTTACAGGGAAGCCCTCGGGCTTATCTTTGATAGATTTGAAATTTGTTTCTCAAAGTCAGCATCTTAATTTATTTTTATTTAGAAAAATATAAGAAAAAATCCATTTGGCTCCAATTATTATCTAAAGGAAAAAATATCACTATCCTCGAAGCCAAAGCGGATATGAGGACTAGGTTTTCAGTTTACTTTACTAAAATAAGTTTGGCTAATTAATATAAAAATAATTTAAAATATATTTCCTGAATAATCTAAGATGCATGAAGAATTTATAAAATGTATGATCATTCAACTCATCCATTCAATAATAAAGTAAACACATAAGTAAAGATCAAAAGAAAGCTAACATTACAAAAAAAAATTCCAAATTTAAGGGATACCTCTTTTAGCCCTTATAGTTATAAGGAAGTCATATATTTCCCAAGCTAAACCTAATAACAAAGCAAAAAGAAAAATAAAATAAAAGCAAGTGAAGAAGGCGATAAGGGAGAGAGTTGTTTAGTTTTAATTGGATTTGATGATTGAACTAAGCATGCTTGTATATCTCTTTCAATGAGAATTAGTACCTATGCAGTTCTTCTTTCCTACGAAGGGGTTAGTTTAGCCTAGCCATTTTATTATGTTTCGATTTATTAATTAAAAAAGGATTGAATTGTTTGATTTAACAAATGGATTACTAAGCAGAGTTAATTTAGTTAGATTCTAGTTGACTACCATAGCGAATTCAGAATTAGGCAAGGATCCTTAGAATGCAAATCCCAAGGAGGAAAACAATAAAGAAAATAAAGAAAATGGAAAGAAACTTACCTTGGATGGCGGGTGACAGTTAGCCCTATATTGCATGGCAGTTAGCCTCAGATGGTGAATGGCGGCTTGCTTTGAATGATAGGCGGCGGCTTGCTTTAGATTGTGAGCAGAGGCTAGCTTCAGACTGTGGACATGAGCCTTGGGTAATAGACTTGCCTCAACTAGGTTAGCGAAAGGCCTTTGACTTATCAGGTAGGAATCTAGGAGAAACTCTCCAACTCGCTTTGTGAAATAAAGAGTAAATGCAAAGCAAAAGAAAAAGAAAAGAAAAGTTTTAGAACTAGAGTGGTTTACTTGATGCTAAGGCTTTCAAGCTCCCAAAGTTTATGCTTTGAAGTGTAGAGAGGTCCTCTATGTATAAAGGGAAGACTAGAGCACAAAATGCATAAACTTTCGATATGGAATTGTGTAAAAATAGGAGAAATCACACGAGCTACCACACAAGGCTTTACAGCACCTTAGAGAGTTGTGTGATAGTGCCACAGGGCTTCTGTAGCAATGCTAAAAAGTGCTATGAAGTGCCACAGAAGGTTGTGTAGCAGCCGTACAGCTTTGTACGGCAGCCAGCCTTGTTTTTGCCATTCTCGCTCGTTTCTCGTCTGTTTTTCGTGATTCTAGTTGCGTTGTATTTGATAGTCATTCCTGGATGATTTGAAGGGGTTTAAATGTTAAAAGAATATGTTTTGATTTTCCCAGTTTTCCTGTTTTGAGAGTTTTTGGCTTCTGAAAGTTTGTTTACTGATCCTAAGTGCTTCTAAAGTTCAAATGCATATTGGAGGTGCAAAATTAAGGGTTCCCAACTAGAACCTCTAGTGCTGGCAAAAGACCCCCTTTTTCTTAACTTCCACTCAAAATTTTCCTATAAATAGGGCCAACTTCTAGTCATTTAAAAAAAAAAGGGCAAGTTCTCATATATCAATATCTAGAAATTTTTTGTTAGTTTTAAGCTAAAATCAATCAATTTTCAAGATAAAAAATCTCTTTTCTTCAATTTTAGATCTAATTTTGAAGTTTAATTTTTATTATTATCTCTTTGTTTCTCTTGTTTTATTTAATTCTTTCTGTGCATGATTCATCTTGTAAGATCTCAATTAAGGTGGAGCTTAGTTATGGAGTAAGGCTTGCCCCGTTCATACAAAAAAGTTCAAAATCAATGTATAATTCATTCTTTTGAGATTTCTTGAATCAAATCTAGAATTCTCTATTTATATCTTTCTATAGGTCTAAAATTGAAAAGATATAACCTTGTTAATTTTAAATATGAATTAAATTAATAAATTAAATTAACTTTTTCTAAAATCTCCCATTCGTAAGAAGGAAGAACTATATTGGATTTGATTCCCACTCAAAGAGATATGCAAGCATGCCAGTTGTTTATGCATCAACTCCAAACTATTTTATAAAATAGTTTTCCCTCTTCTTTCATTTTTTATGAGATTATTTCTATTTTTTTTTATGTATAATTGTGTTGTTTCTTTTTAATTTGTTAATTCTCATAATTAGTTGAGGAATGTGTGTTTTTCTTAGTACCCATAAGGGCTAGAGAGAAGATCCTCTCTTTTATTTATTTATTCTATTTTTGTAATAATTCTTAAGTATATTTTATTTTGTTTACCACTTTATAATTGTTATGCATTGCACGGATATTATTGCTCATGCATCATCCTTATTTCTATTCATAAAATTTATTTTAAGCCATTTTGTATTAAAATTGTCAAACTAGTTTTGTTAAAATAAACTAAAAATCTAGTCCTTGAATCCTCTTTGGTTTTTCCTCAATCTTTTTCCTAAATAAAAAAAAAAATTAAAGTGGTGAGTCTTTAAAATCAATTAATCTAAACTCGAGGATTCTATCATGAGTTTAAATCTAAATAAGCATTTCGATCCCACTTTGAGGATAAGACTGGTGCTCAGGTGAGACTTTGCAATAACATTATATTTTATATAATAAAATATTTCTTAAACTTATACTGACAAAACATAATACGTGAGTCAAGTTCTTAATCCACAACTCTGCATACCTCACTTTTCCTTTAAACTATTGAGGATATATTTGTGGTTGAACTACAATCAAAAGTCGCTTGCATTCATTTTCATTATCATTATTAGGGCAATAACTTCTCCCTTTTTAAACACCTCCATATGTCTATGAGGATATGTTTGACTTCGTTTACAGACCCGATCAATAGAGTCATTAGTGCACTTGGTCTAATGATTATCCTAATTATTAGTTAGGTGTTCTATCAATTTCCTTTTTCTTAACTTTTTAAACCATAAAACTCTTTTATCAAAAACTTGTATAAAATTTCTTTTGTGTGTGTGAGTGTATAATTCGATCGATAATGAACTTTGCATAAAAGATGTACGTATTTTGTCATAGTTTTATCTTATTTTTGTTTCTTTTAATTGTTAACTTATAATTTATTTCTATGATTTTATGATTTTTTAATATGTTTGTTACGTTGTTTTTAGTTGCATTAAATAATTAAAGAAACAAAAATTTGGAGCGAAAAAAGAAGATTTGGTGGAACGTTGCACGGCACAGCATGAGGAATGCCATCACGCGGCAGCAATGCAGCCCCGACGCCATGCAGCAAAGCCCAAGGCCACATAGCAGCTTATTGCCTGCAGCCAAAGCAGCCCCAACACCACCAAGCAAGGCCCAGCATCACACAGTAGCTTGCCTCCTGCAGCCATAAACTCCCTAACATCCACAGCAGCTTCCCCAAGACCCCGCAGCATCACATCTGAGCAGATATTGAAGATTATTCGAGATTTTGAAGGATTTTCAACACTAAATTATTTTAGGAAAGTAGAAACAAAAGAAGAAGTTTGGTTGTTTTAAATAGGGATGTTTGGAGGAAGACAATGATCTTAATTTTTTCTTTTGGGGGGGGGGGGGGGGGGGAGGTGGTGGGTTGGGAATTTTTGGAGAATATCTTTTCTTCTAATTTTCTATTATTTGAATTTTATTTTAGTTTTGAGATTTCAACTCATGGAGAGGATTGTCTTTAGTGATTTTGGGAATTCTTTGTGAAGACGCCAAGAGATTGGGTTAGAATATTAAATTGGTTTATAAAATTAATTTCTTAGTTATTTTCATCTTTTGATTATTAAATTGAAGAATTTAATTCAATGAATTCTTTTGATTTTAATAACTTAGAGATTATCATTATGTTTCCCATTAACTAATTTCAATCTTGTTTAGGGTTTGTATGATGTGTTCATGATATGGAATTGAATATAATCTCATTTGATTATTTTTATTATTCCTAATTGAATTGATTGATTGTTTGACTTAGGTTTTGAATGAAGGAATGAGAGTTGAAGTTCAATTCCAAAATTCATTCCTTTAGGATCTTAAAACGAATTAGAAATATAAGTTTTAAAATTATGCTTTAGTTTTTGATATATAATTTGATAGAATGATTTCTATGAATGCGATTGCTAATAAATTGATTTTTATTCTTTGAATTGTTAGAAACTAAGGTTTTAGAATAATCAATTAGGTATATTCATGAACATATAGGATTGATAAACTGAATACAAAACCTAGGTATCATTCATTCATTGTTTTTAAACCTATTGCATTTTAATCCACATTTTCCTTTAATTTCATGTTTTGCAATTATTTCTTTTTAAAATCAAATCATTCAAATTCTTTTTATTTAATTTGCTTTAAATTGAGACAAATATTTCCATTTGCAATTCCTTGAAAGATACGACCTTGGATGCTTCCGATATACAACAACTTGATTACAATCAATACTACCTTAGCAGGTGACCTTGATTATATAAGAGTAGCTTGATTACAATCAATACTTTTAACTTTTACGATAGAACATCTCAGACATAAGGACTTCACTTAACTGTAATTAGCTTCAGTCCAAATGGTCTTGCTGGATTACATTTTCTTTTGATGAAGCTCATAAAGAATTATATCAATTATATCTTATCCACCTAAGGTAAAGGTAACTATAATACTATTGAAAATAATGGATCTAAAAGATTATAAAAAATGAAGCAATGTTGTTCAGCAAACACTGGAAGGAGGAGAAGTTTCAGTTGTGGGTCCATGCATTTCTTAACATAGAAACTTAAAGAAATATACTCCTATAATCTCACCTCTTTGTTATATCCTTTGATTAAGCTCATTAGCATCTATCGAGTTTCTTTTTTAGTTGTTAGATTCTCAAGCCTCATTGGGCACCATTTCCTCCATCTTTAAGGTACCATCTCCAATAAGATCTAAAAATCGTGATCATCTAATAAAGGCCCTATCCTCACTATCAAAATCTCCACTAATTGATCCTTTATAATTTCTGGATCACCCCAAAAAGAGACATCATCACCTAGGATATGGACATTCCTCATAATCTATCTCTTTTTTCTCAGTCATTACTGGATCTACTGATCTATCCTTTAGATCCACTTAGAGCTTTTCTAAGAAACTTAGAAGAGTCATCTACTCCTTTTGTTTTGGGTTTCATTTAGAACTAGTTACCATTTCAGAAGAGGGTTTTGAGAAGAAAAACTTTTTGTGTTTCAAGAATTGGGTTTCTTTATAAGATTCAAAGAGAACTCCCAGAATATAAATCTTTAGAGAGAGAAGAACCATTTTTTTTAAAAGATGCAATTGAGAGGCTATAAGGCCTTATAAATAAGGGGAAGATAATTATTGCGTCGGTTATAATTTGACATAAAGATGGTCAATATTAATTATGAAAAGATTTTCCTTATTAGAAATGGTAAATTAATTAGAAGGTAAGGCATTATAAATGATCTCTTAGGGTAGAGAACTTTCTGTCCAATTAACTTATTTGTTTTAAAATTTAAAAATCTTAACCTTCTTGTACACATTCCTAATTGTTGGCTTACCTCGCATCTTTTTAAGACAGTGAAGCCTTATCATTGAATACACCATTCCTTCCTTATTACATATGTCTATACTTAGGTCAATGGCTTCAACTCTCTTATTCTGAGCTTGTCTTGTTTTCTTAAATTTCTTTAACTTCCTCAATTATGACCTTAAGTCAACAGGTCATCTTATACTTACTTTACTCACTTCACTAAACAAAACCCTTCCACTTACTCGTCCTTTTTTACCACCTAGTTTGTGTGATCCTCTTCATGTAATATCTCTCATCATTTCTATCATTTCTAATAGTGCCTCGAGTCATTGTCCTTTTTTGGTATTTCTTCACTTTTGTCACCAATTTTGCCATAGTCCAACAAGTCTTACTTATGCCTTTTTATCGTTAAGGTTCTCCTCGTTCATCCTCAGTTGTCTACTATACCAGTAAAAACTTAGAACATTACAAGAAATGTTCTACAAATTAAATTTTAGAAAAAAAAAAGAAGATAAAACTATTATTGTTTAAACTGGTTAAGCTTTTCTAATGATTGTATGAAATTCTTTGGGGTGCATGTTTTCCAAAAAGAATTTGACTTCATCATTGAGCTCCAAGTTTTGATCTTTTAAAAATCACCTAATTGTTTTCAATCCTTGCCTTTGTCATGTTCCCACGAGCATTGAACTTGGGAACATATTCAACCTTCCAGTGCTTTTTCTTCTCACGATAAATCAGCCATATATTTAAACTTCAATAGTTTCAATTTTAACCAAATTTTTAAATAAGAAATCAAACTTAACCAATGTTTAATTTGGTTTGAAAATTTTAAAGCTGGACTGATTGAAATTTTAAAAAATTGAACTAAACCAATTGGTTTGGTTTTGCCCACAACTACTTATTGCATCAGCAATGTGTTTAATCAAACTTTAAATTTGATTAGTTAAAATTTAAATTTAAAATTTGTTTTTAATCAATTATTTTAAGCCTTATAAAAAGTCTAGTGTGCTTTGTTTTTTAGTAAGGAGAAAAACCAAAATATTTCAAGCATTTCTCTTTAGATTTCTTGTGTTTTCTTATGTTTTTTTACTATAAAAACCAATAAATATTCCTCACACCAAAACGCATACAACAAATTGTCAAATTAAAATTTTAAAAAATTAATATGATAGCTACTCATTCACAGTATGATGAGCAGTTTAATGATATATTAATAAAATCAAATTTCCTTTTAATATCAAATAGCTAGATAGGATAACCAATGTATATGGTTTACACAAACTCACTACTTTATACTTTTAATCACTTGTTTCCATCATAACTTTAAATGCTAAAGGCTCTGATAGTATTTGAACTTCTTTGATGTGCCCTAATAGATATAAAATAAACATGATTATTTTAAAGGGTATAAATTTTTGTCAAAATGAAGCCCAACAATCAAGAAAATAATTTTACTCACTACACTTTGATTGGTGAGAGTGATATAAAACCTCTTCAGAAATTTCACCACTTCATTGCTTACTGTCATGCCCTGACCTCGGTACCTAATCACATATCTAGCTCACCAGCAAGCTCACATCTCTGATCCTTACTAAGGTACGATGGTCTTAAGGGATGGGTAAGTTTAGGCTATCAATCACCTCATAGATCCCTTACCATCCTCAATACATGATCAAAAACACATACACTTAATAATTATGCCTAAGATCAGAACTTGAATCACATATACCTTATACATCTTTCTATCATTCCCAGACACCAATTACATATATAGTTATGGCTTTCAAGGACTATAGAGCATCTAAAAATATATATATTTACAAATACAATTATAAAGCATAAATATTTACATTGTACTTCTTGATGGAGAAGGAAATATCAAGAAGATCTACTACACACTTTAATTTCTATCTACTATACTCTTTAATCTATAACCTATAATCCATGGACAATGGTATGAGTAATCAACTCAACAAGTTTATGAAATGCATATAGAGGAGGTATTTTGCAATGAAACAATGGGTCAATGAACAATGGTTTATAAGATCAAGGATCATATGCACAACTTATTAGAAACACAAGACATCCAATAAGAAATGTCACTAAATCTCATGATCTTAGGGGATGAGGCACCCCTCTGCAAGAGGATTCGTGACATGTTAAGCCCTAGTAAGGTTCTTCGCTTTGCATCAAATTAAACCACATGCTCATATATACATAAACATAATAACAAATATATCATGAGTTCAATAAACATCATGCATATGTGTCATAAACAAAGGTCACCAAACATAGGGAATCATAACAAAACATAGCATCATATTCATCAATTACTCTTTCATCAATCATCTAATGAGCAGGAGTAAACCACCGTCCCTATGGTAGTAACATATCATATTTTACATGCATTCCATGAATACACGCCTAGAGTACTACTCTCTCTAGGTAAGACTTAGTTTAATATGCATTCTTTCAAATACATGCCTAGGCTATTGCCCTCTCTAAGTAAGGCATCACCAAGTGCACAAGGTCTAATGGCTTTTATCCCATTAGAAAGGAGTTCTGTTACTCATAAATTTGGCTTGGTCATGGTTCAATAATATCACAAATATTAACAGGTTAGCCCAAATGGCTTCAAGAAAACATAATGGGTCTTTAGCTCAAGTGGCCTCAACAATAGACAATTTATGGCTCTTCAGCCCAAATGGCCTAGGTTGACAACAAAAAAATGGGGCCTTGGTCCAATTGGCTTTGGCAATAATAGTGGTTGGTTTACAAGTATAATTGGCTTTGGTCCGAAGGATCCTATGAACAATGCAATATATAAATAAATAATATCATGGAAAGCATACGAACATACACTTCATAACTTACCTCGATTGCTAAATCCTTTTAATCAACCTCAATCGTATTTAATTCATCCCATCCTCGTCTTATGAAAGCCTATATATGAAATCCATAATTAGATATCAACTATGATTCTTAGGTTTCTTAATCATATATTTTAATTTTCCTTGATTAAATTCATAAACCCTTAATTGTTAGGCACCACTAACTATTCTACCTTGATCATAAAAAAATAACTAATTAAAAGCCTGAAAATAAATCTTGGACTATCAATCAACACTAAAGATGAATTTTTTAATTTTTTTAGGCTATTTATTTAATGAATTATTGCCTTAGTTTTTGTCTAGGAGTATAAATATAATTTTATAACCACACTTTCATTTTAATTTTCTTTTATTATAAAATATTTAAAGAGTATATGTATACTTTTATGCCATAATTTTTCTAATAATGGGCCTAAATGTTAAAGCATATATAGTACCTTCTTCAAGCCTACAAGTACATGTCAATATTTTAGAGTCATATATATATTGTATGTATGCATTTTGACAAAAGAATGATTTTGTATGGACTAACCTATATAACACAAGCTCAATTTTGACAAAATTATGCTGCTAGTGGTAGAGCTAGAATTTTTTTTTTTTTTATAGAAAATCAAATTTTTTGGATCATAATTTAAATTAATGGGAAATATATAATTAAACTAATTTTTATATATTTGAACATTTGCCGGAATGTCATTGGCGATGAACAAGTAGCAATAGATTCGTCTCAAGATAGAAATCCAAAAATATCAATCTTTTTTGCTCATTCACTAGAGATCTTTGACAATCTACTCTAGCAACATCAATCTTTGTTAGATTTCGGTCAAATTTGAAATTGGTCCAAAACAAACAAATGAGGTGCCAAATGAAAGTTTGAAGAATAAGGATTCCAGCCCTATAAAAATCATTATGAATGGAGGTTGGCATAGGCTATAGTAGAACTTGGAACTTCACTGTCAACAGTCTGATTGGATGGTGCATGCAGTCTTCTTTGACATCGGGTGGTGGCAAAATTATACTGATCGACTCGACTTTGGCTGCTCTTCCTTTTTAGTCGGTGTGTGTTGGACAGCAATGGTCGAATAGGGGTGGCTTAGGAGGTAGAACATTTTTTCTTTCTATTGGCCCACATGAAATTTCTAATATATATATATATACATTTCTCAAATTTTCTAGAGGGTTCTAAAAATATAAGATTTCAACTTTAGAAATAATAGTAATAGTAATAATAACAATAATAATAATAGAAGCACAATCATAATTAAAATATTAACCCGAGAAATCATTTCATATTAGTATTTTTCATAGAAAAACATTTCCTTATGCCTTAATTAAATATATCAAAATTAAAATAGTCATGAAAATATAATAAATAGTTATAAATATAAGATTTTCAGAGTAATTGAAAATTCGGGATATTACATCACGTTCATGAAGTTGATTAATAGAACTAGGCTAATTTATCTAAATAGCAAAGTCATCATGTTGGATATTATGTTCTTGGTTAGTTTCGTCTTCGTGTTCATATTCATCTTCTACTTCTTCAACATTTGAAAAGAACCATAATAGTTGGAAGCCATGGATTGGACGTAGGGGAGACATCCATAATTTATCTCGTGATTATTTCCCATACAAATCACCACTCTAATAAAACTAAATTTTAGGACATCAAATTTCATTGGACTTAAATGAGAGCCCAGTCCAGTATAATGGAAACTGCTAAACGCAATTCCATGCACGTATAACAACTTCCCAAAAGGAATGCACATACAACAACTTCCCAAAAGGAAGTAGTTATATAGTTTTCTTATTTGCAGAAGAGAGAAAATTGAGTTTTGAGTTCTAAATGAAAAAATCTGCACAACAATAGAAAGATATTAAGAAAACAAACACTCTACAAAACTAGAGGATTTGGGTTATGGACTCCTTTTTGGGTGACCAGTAATCTTAGTTCTTTTAATCTTCAACATTTCCACGCTTTAACAAGTAAGCCTTGTTCATTTGTTGCTTAATTTACAACAAATTTGATATGCTATAATGGCTTCAGCTTGTATCGTTCTATTATATGTGGAATGCCTTCTCGAAGATACATTAATCGATGATCTTTATCACTAGAAATTACTCTCACATACCAAGAATGACATATTAATCTATATATTGATAGGTTACAAATTCAGTAAATGGTTTGTCGAGATGTTGTATAATGTAACTAGGAACTCCTTAGAAAAATTATAAACCAAAATAATAAAAGATATAAAATGAGAAATACCTCCAAATTTTATAAATATAGGAATTTCAATTGTACAACTTGTTAAATTTTTTAATCTATATTGTGTGAGTTTACATATTTATTAGAATAATTACATTAATGGGCTATTTTATAAGTGGACTTAATTTCAGTAATTCATTTATATGAAGCCAATAGACTTTATAATTTGATATGAGTTAATGGGTGTATACTTATTTCTGACTCAAATAGGCTTAATGGGATCCTAATGGTTAGTATATAAAAAACTCTAGAATTATGGTCTCTAATACGTCAAATCATTCAGCCGCTTTCTATTCTCTTCCCATAAGAGGCAGAGAGTTAATTAATTTTAAAAAATTAGGGATTTGATTGAAAAAAGGTCATTTCTCTGTTCAAGCACTCATTCATCGTTATTCCGCAAAAGTTTGATTGTTATAATGGATATATGTATTTTTTTAATCTCTTTAATAATTCTAATATGATAGATTTTGGGCATTAAAGCAATAAAAATTTATGTGATTCTAACAAATGGTATTAGAGCTTATATCATATTAGATTTTTAGGATTAAAAAATTATTTTATTTAATTTATGGTGATTATATGAATTGTTAAGAATTAGAAAATTTTGGATTTTATGGTATTGCAATTTTCTGATTGGGTTTATGGATATAGGGGATTATTATTCAAGAATTCATAATTTTAATTTAAGTATTCAGGTCATAATGAATTCATATATATGCACATATGTGTTACGGAATTGATTCACTTGAACCAAGAACATATTTATTTGCGTGTTGAATTTCGTTTCCATTTATATATATATATATATATATATATATATATTATAATAATAATCGGCACATGTTGGTTTGCGTGATTTTACAGTACATGGCTTTTGCCTTTTGTTAGTTGAGAAATGCTTTCCTTTGGCCTTCAGTTCTAATATTATATATATTACTAGAATGATGATCGTGATTTGTAGGGATATATTTAATATTTTTAATATATTATTTTATTAAATTAATTAAAAATTTTAATTTTAAATATTTTAATTTTATAATTAAAAAAAAATAAATATAAGTAAAATAATCAATAGTCTCATTTAGTAAAATTAAAAAAAATGATATATTTAATTATAATTAATTCACCCAAAAAAATAATATTCTAATTTGAAATGTAAACTAAACAAAATGAAATATAAGATGAATATTATAATATTATACCATATAATATAATTTTTTTTATCAATTTCACTAATATATTTAAAAAAATAAGAAGTATTGAAAAGAAAATTTACGTAATATAAAAATAAATAAATATAACTAAATATCAAAATATTTAATTGAAAATTATAATTTTACTGATACATTTTGTAATAATATTTTAATTTTCTTTTAATATAAGTATAAATTTTACTATTAATATTTTTAACGTTCGTAAAAGCATATATATATATATATATATATATATATATATATATATGTTAAAGAAAAATCAGTAAAAAATAATTGGACACAAATTTATGATAAAATATTTAAAAATTAACAAAAGAAAAACTAACCTTTTTATTATTAAGTTGAATATATATATATATATATATATATATATATATATATATATATATATATATATATATATATATATATATAATTTAGGTTACAAATCTCATTAATTAATAATAGTTATATTAATTGAAAAATTAAAATTAAAATTTTATAGGTTACAACTCATAATTATATATGTTTTTAATATATTTAGTAATCATAATGATTATTAAAATTATTTATGAGTTACAATTTTAGATAATCATAAATATATGTTTTAAATTGATAATTTATGTAACATATTCTTTTAAATTATGATAAAATTAAAAATTTTTAATTTTATTTAGGTTATATGTCATAATTATATTTATAATATATTTAATTGTTATAATGATTTAAGTTATAAATTTCATTAAGTAATATTAATTATTTTTAAGAGTTATTTTATATAGGACCAATAAAATATATACGCATGATAAATATATGTTATGTGGCTAAAACTAACAAATTCTAAACCTACTTTATATATATATATATATGATTTTAGTAAAGCAATTTTTATTTTTATTTTTATAGCCTTAAATATAATGATTTAATATTTTATACATTAACTCAATTTATAATAACCATAATTATATTCATTTCAGTTTTAATATTAATTCACCACAATAAAAGCTAATTATTAGTAAATGTTAATATTATTAATTAATTTATTCTTGCCACATGAACCAATAAAAAATAAACATATAGTAAAAATATATTATATGTCAAATTCTAAGATATTTTAAGTCTGTTTTATATATATAATTAGATTTAATATTAAAAAAAAAAAAAAAGTGTTTATTTGCCATTAAAACATGCTACTGTGTGTATTGGATTTACGGAGGTTCCAGTACCGATTCACGTGCAATATTAATTTTTTGTTCTCCCTCTTGACTTGAGTATAAAAATAACATCATGATTAATGAAATTGATCTCATTAATGTGCAATACTAAGAATTTTATCTGCACTAGTTATATATAGTTTTTTTTTTAAATTAAATTGATTGAAACAATATGCTACCAAAGTAGCCTCTAATGTGTAAATTGATTTAATTTGGAACATAAAAATATTGTATGTTTATTGTTTATGTGGATATTAATCGGTCCAAAGAAAAGTTAATATTTGGCCAAGTAACAAACACACTTGCGATGATAAATATTGATAACTATAAAGTTATTTTCCATATGAATAATAGGAGGTTAAAAAAAAGGCTGTTGTTTGATAGGATTTATTATCAATGTTTGATTGTTGCATTAAGAGTACCATTTACAATTGATATTTCTGTGCAAACACTAAATATCAAGTTGTGCTATATATCTTGTTTTATGATCTTCTTATCAAAATTCTTGATTTAATGACATGATTATTTATTGTGTATATTTCTTTATTATCTATTCAGTTTCTGCAACTGCAAATGGTATGAATTTTAAGGTTTGAAAAGAGAATGTGGAAATTGTTCTCAGCTGTATGGGTTTAGATCTTGTGCTAAGGACGGAGCGACCCATTCTAACTGAGGATAATTCAAATGAGGCTAAAATTGAGAAATGGGATCGCTCTAACTACATGAGTCTAATGATCATGAAACGTTCCATACCGGAAGCGTTTCGAGGCTCTATTTCTGAGAGCAATAATGCTAAGGAATCTCTTGAGGCAATATAGCAGTATTTTGCCAAAAATGAGAAATTTGAAATGAGTAACCATTTGGCTGCTTTGAATTCTATGAGGTACAGGGGAACAGGAAACATAAGGGAGTACATAATTGAGATGTCCAATCTTGTTGGAAAACTAAAGGCACTAAAGTTAGAGATAAATGAAGATTTACTAGTGCATTTAGTTCTCATTTCTCTTCATGCACAATTCAGTCAATTTAAGGTAAGTTATAATACTCAAAAGGATAAATGGACTCTTAATGAGCTCATTTAACAGTGTGTGTAAGAAAAGGAAAGGATCCAGAGGGATAAGACAAAAAGTGCTTACTTAGCATCAACATCTCAAAATAAGAAAAAGAAGAGGGCTAAGGATACTGCAAGTAAAATACCCGGGCAAAAAAAGGCGAAGAAGCAAGATGATGAATTCACCTATTTTTTCTATAAGAATGAAGGACACATGAAGAAAGAGTGTTCCAAGTACGCTACTTAGCATGCAAAAAAGGGTAAATTTCTCACTTTAGTTTGTTCTAAAGCTAATTTGGCTTCTATACCTATAAACATTTGGTGGATAGATTCTGGTGCTACTACTCACATAAGTGTGTGTACGCAAGGTTGCCTATGGAGCTGACTGCCAACTGATAATGAAAAATTCATCTATTTGGGCAATGGCAATAAAGTTCTTGTGGAAACTATAGAGCATTTTAGATTACAGTTAAAGATTGGTTATTATTTGGATTTGGTTGAAACATTTGTAGCTCCGTCTTTTAAATGAAATTTAATTTCTGCTTCTTGTTTGGACAAATACGGATACTTTTGCAATTTAGGACATGGTAAAGCTATTATCTCTTTAAAATCCAATTTTATTGGTACTGATATTTTAATTGATAGTTTTTATATGCTAAAAACTATTTCTTCCTATAATGAAATCCTGTATGCTAATTCAAGAGGTACAAAACGTAAATTAACTGAAAATTCTGTCACCCTATGGCATAAGTGTTTAGGCCACATCTCTAAACAGAGAATTTAGAGGCTTGTGTCGGATGGAATTCTTGATTCCCTTGATTTAACAAATTTCAAAGTCTGTGTTGAGTATATTAAGGGAAAACAAAAAAACATAAAGAAATTAAGTGCCAATAGATGTACAAAAGTCTTAGAACTAATACATATAGATCTAGATATCTATGGCCCATTCCCTACAGCAGCATAGAATGGTCAACAGTATTTTATTACGTTCATAGACGACTACTCTAGATATGGCTCCCTAGATTTAATAAGTGAGAAGTCTCAATTCCTAGATGTTTTCAAGTCTTATAAAGCAGAAGTTGAACTTCAGTTTAGAAAGAAAATTAAAGCTGTCAAATCTTACTGTGGTGGAGAATACTATGGCAAATATGATGGATCAGGAGAACAACGTCCAGGACTCTTTGCTAACTTCTTGATAGAATGCGGTATTGTCCTATAATACACTATGCCAGGCAAACCTAGCGTGAATGGTGTTGCTGAAAGACGAAATAGGACGCTTAAGGATATGGTAAGATGTATGATTAGTCATTCTTCATTACCTGAATCACTTTGGGGAGAAGCATTAAAGTGTAATACCCAAGGTTTTCATAGCTCATTAGAATTATAATAATACCATAAAATATAAATTTTTATGAATATAGTACCAATGATGTAGTGATGGGATGAAAGGAACCCTTTTTGGTGCTAAGTGTATGATTGTGTATTTTTATGAAGTATGAATGTTCATGTATATTTTATTGAATTAATTTAAGGCAATATGTCTTTGTTTGACTTTATTATGATATAGGAATGTAAGATTTAAAATGCCAAGTGAAAGGGAAGTGAAAAAGTTATGGAAAATTTTTGAGTTTGAAAAACATGTTCGAGTGGGCTTGTTAATGGGCTTTTGGACTTAAGACCCAAGCCATGGAATGGGCTGCCCAATAAGGTGCATAAATTGGTGGAGCTTAACTAAATTAAGATTAGAATAAATTAACTAAGGGCTAGGGTGAGGTTAGGTTAGGTTAGTCACCATTGTTGACTTTTGTCAACCTTTAACATCTAAGCTAATTCACTTTCCCATCACCATGTCTATATACATTTTAGTGATTATTGAATTCATCATTTTAATGCTAAGTCACCATACATCTAAGGGCAATCTTAACCATCCATCTTGATCAATCTTAGCCATCCATCTTAGGTAAAAATATGACTATTGATCTTATGAGATTAAATCACCATCATTGATTTTATTAATATATAAAGTGAAAATATGTTAATTCATTTCATTTGTAACCTTGCACCAAGATCATACTCTCACAAAAAACTAAAACCTCTCAACTTGTTCTTCAATTTAGAACCAAATTTAAAGCATTTCAAGGTAATATTTTGTGCTTAACACTACAAGAAATTCGCTAAATAGCGACGGAATTTAGTGACGGACATATTCCGTCGCTAAATAGCGACAGATCAGCGAAAAATAGTGACAGATTATAAAAATAATAGAAATAAGAAATTAAAAAATATAGCGACAGAATTCCAACAGAGTGGCAACACATTACTGACAGATCAGCGACTGAATAATTTCGTCGCTAAAAAGTTAGCGCCAAATATTGGCGCCACAACTTACCGACGGATTTGCGACATTTTAGCGACAGAGTTAGCGACAAATGATTCTGTTGTTATTTTTGTCGCTGACCCAATAAAAAAAGTTTTTTTTTATTTTACCGATGGATTTAATTTATAATAGCGACAAAAATCCGTCGCTATTTTTTAAAATCTTTTTAATTAATTGGACAGCCAATTAATTAGCTGGGACGCCACTGTTCTTTTTCCCAGTTGCGCACTCTCATCTGCCTCTTTCTCTCTTCAGATTTGCCAAAATCAAAACAGCCATTTTCCCTTCAAATTTCGTTTGTTTGATGAAAAATTTGGCAACGGGGTACTGGATTTAAAAGGGGTACTGGATTATCGTGAAGTCCTGGGAACAAAATAGAAGCCACCATTTTCCCTGTCTCTGTCTTGCTTCTGGGTTGTATAGCTGGTGGATTTCGGTGATTTCTTGGGCATCTGGCTGTCCTCAACTGTTTCCTCATCTCTCTTTCTCACTTCTGGTGGTTCGTGGGTCTCTGATTTGGCGCAGGATCTCTCTCTCTCACTCTGGTGGTCACGCATCTGGGCATTATCGCAGGTCCAGTTCTGTGACCCTTTTTTTTTTCTTTGTATTTGTATCAAATTTCTGTGATTTCATGTGAAAATCCATGTCAATAACATAATTTTGTAAGCTTTTGTTGGGATTTTTTCCAATTATGTATTGTGAGAATATGAATTTGTTTGGACTGTTGGTTATTTTTGATCCGTTTTTGGTTATTTTTTTTTTATTTTTGTTGTGTTGGTTGATGGTTGAATATGATTTTATGAAATAATAATGGGTTATTTTGTTCTTGAATTTGATTTGACTAACTGGTTTTGTTCTTGTTGACAGAGGAATGAATTAAATCCTCCACCGTTTCCCCATCTCTCTTTGTCGATTCTGGTGATTCACATTGTCTCTGGTTCATCGCAGGATCTCTCTCTCGCTTCTGGTTCGTGAATCTTAATTTTTGATCTATTTTGGTTATAATTTCTGTTATATTTTTAATAGCCTTAATTTTGATAGCTTTACTTAATTTTGATATATTTAATTTGCCTTATTATGTTTGTAATAGCTTTAATTTGATAGATTTTTAATGCTTGTTGCTGAAATTCTTTGTTGCATAATTTTTGAAATTTTGTAAATTTTGTTTAGTTCAGTTAGGATTATGTTTTTGTGCTATAATTTTGTTTAGTTAGGGGTGAAAGTGTTAGTTTTTTATTTATTTTTCTGAATTTTTGGTTGATAATTTAGAAGCATTAGAAATTTGGTTTTTTTTTTTTTTTTTTTTTGGTGTAATGAAAAATTTAAGAGTAAATGAGGGTATTTTAATATTTTCATAAGCATTTAATAGTAAAAATGGACAAAAAAATTAAAATACTGACGGAATCAAAATACATAGATTGACTAGTTAATTTTTATGGTTGAGCCTTTTTTGGTTGCCACACCACTACTGTCTATGCCAGTGCCATTTCCTGAAGGACCCAACCCTGCAAAGGGTGTCACACTTGTCGTAGGCGTATTTGTGGTTATCCCTCCTATGCCAGTCCCCGTGCTTGTTCTAGTCCCAGTCCCAGTCCCATTACCTGTGCCTATGCCTGTGCCTGTGGTTGGGGTTGTGCTACTGTAATAAAAATTAAGAAAATAAAACCAGCAATTTAATGAATCAAACAAGTAAAATTGTGCAAAAAATCTCAAAAGCAAACCACATCATGAAAGCAAATGGGGACCAAACCAGGAAAATTATTATGAAGAGAACATGTACAATTCTGATCATATTTTGATCGGACGGTTAAAAAATAAAAGGAGAAATCAGGAATTATAAGATAAATGAAATCAAAATGTGAGATTGTGGAAAAAAGATGTCAAGCTGAAATCAGGAATCTTGAAAAAAGAAAGACAAAAAAGACAATGGAAAAGAAAGAGGACAACCAACTTATGAAATATCAACATCATGACAGCTCACAGCTGCAGGGAAGATACAAGCCCCTGACCTATAAAAAGATAATCAATGCTAAGATATTTACTTATTTTAGTTTAAGATTTTAGATCTACTTTTCTTAACCACTCTCCAAAAGTATACAAATTGTTACTTAAGCTAGCTATTAACAAAGAACATGTGAATAATAATAGTAGCTTATGCAAGAAAAATCCCACTTCAAATCTAAAAATTGGTTGAATAATTTTCACCCACAACCACAAGTTAAGAAAAGAAGTTCTTCCTCTATCTATACATAGACTGACAGTAAAAACAAGTTCTAAAGAAAATCCATCTATTCCCAATCTCTAGTAAATTAAAAAAAAAATTGATTCATTTATAATCTGTTGTTATTTGGATTAATGGATCATCCAATTGGAAATGATAATAATAATAATAAGAGGATGAAAAGTCATTGTGCCAGAAAGTTAAAACAAGTAACAACTAGCCAAAGGGACTTTCTTGATTGCTAATTGAAAATCAAGTGAAAACAAGTTCACAGCTTTCTGACTTTCTTGGGAGCTTCCATAGCAGTTCGTGAAGCCTATTTTGCATATTTGAGTCACTTGCAAAACAGCAAGAAAGAGAGAGAATCATCTTATCCAGTCTGCTGCTATCATGAGCAAATTCTTCACCACATATATCTCCTCCTAGCTACCATCAGATTCCCTAATTTCAATTTAGGTGAATTTAAATTTAATTAGAACTTTAAAATACTGCTAAAAATTTTTAACTTTAAATTATTGAGAAAAAAAGAAAAAAAAAAGGTTATGGGGAGTTTTGAGTTCTAGCCAAAGGGGTGATATTTGAAGGAAAATGTTTGACAAAATTATATAGTATAATTTTTTTTATACTACATCTATATGGAAAATGTTTGACAAAATTGATATTAATATAATTAGTCTTATCACCAATTATCTTTAATGTGGTCATCATCATCAATTAATTTTGATTTAGTGGTATTATAAGAACTGTGTGATTTAGAACTCAATATAGACATACATACACACACACATTTACTCGCTCATTTGATATTATTTACATATTTAATATTTAAAGTTAAAATAGAATTATATATTGTTCACTTCTATTATGAGTGAATTTTTAATTTTATTAATTTGGTGCCTTTGAACATTATAGTTACTTGTGAATATTGAGTCCCAAAATGGGCTATGAGGCATGTCCAATAGAATACAATAGATTTTATTATATTTTATGCAGTGGACCATCATATATATATGGGAGATGTTACTGAATTTTCTCTTGAATCTATGAAAATTAGATAGTTTAGTAAACCTTAGATAATCGTTTAGTGTCATTCTCACTGTGATAGTGAGATGTCACTGAATTGTCCAATGTGGACAATTTGGAAAATATCATCCTTTTCAATTAGATAACATATTTAATCATAAAGTTGTCATTGAAATTTAAACAGTATGACCTATACGTTCTCGGGTGCACAGTGAGGTAGGCATAAATATTTTATTTGTGCGTATTTCAACTAGTGCACTTCGAGAACTATCATGACATGTTGTCGAAATTTTGACAGCTTTATGATTAAAATCATGTACCATTAATTGATTACATAGGAATGGTTTTCTGAATGGTTAGGTTCTTACCTTTTAAGAAAGCAGATATAAGGATTAATAAAAGATTTAGGTTAAGTGTGAGGATTTATGTTTAGAACTACAAAAGTTTATGGTTATTACATTTTGCTAGTGGATTGTAATAAGTTGATATTTCACATTCTTAATATTCTATACCTACAGGAGTGCAAGATGACTTCAAATCAACAATGGATGTATATTAGAACAATTGATGGGTATTTAAATCCTAATTTTGTGGAAGCGGTAGATCAGTTTATTGAGTTTGTCTGTAGCCAACTTGGATATAAGCAAGGAATGTAGATTAAGTGTCCGTGCAAAAGGACTAAGTGTCAGAACCGTAGTTATGAAGATGTGAAAGTTGTGAAGCTACATCGTTTGAGACACGGATTTATTTCAGATTACTATGTATGGAAATTGCATGGTGAAGAAGAAAATGTTGGGACATCTTATCAGATGAACTTTAATTTTGGTATAGGTGAATCAGTCAGTCAGCCAAAATTGTCGGATGCATTTAATAGATTAGTTATGGATGCGGCTGGTCCAGACTTTAATTGGGATGCTACAGAAGAAGCTCCTAATCCATCAACTCAAAATTTATATGATATGCTCAGAGCTGCTAACGAAGAGTTGTGGCCAGGATGTGAGAAACACTCAAAGTTATCTACTGTGGCTCAGTTATTGAACATGAAGTCAGAACACCACTTATCTGAAAGGTGTTATGATGATATGTTATCATTTATCAAAGAGATCCTACCAACAGATAACATGATGGTTGATAACTTCTATTGCACTAAGAAGTTAGTCAAAGGTCTAGGACTTCCAGTGGAGAAAATTAATTGTTGTAGTAAAGGTTGCATGATATATTGGAAGAGTGATTCTAATATGCTTAATTGCAAGTTTTATGGTCAACACAGGTATAAGGCACCTAGACGGGGTTCTGCGAAATGAAAGAAAATGTTGCATATAAGAAGATGTATTACTTTCCTCTAACTCCTAGACTTCAGAGATTATATGCCTCAGAATCCACAGCAAAGTACATGACATGGCATGCCAACCATGATGAGGAAGAAGGCATTATGCGCCATTGTTCAGATAGTGAAGCATGGAAGCATTTCAATCAAACTCATTTATCGTTTGTATCTGAGAGTAGAAATGTAAGACTCGGACTATGCACAGATGGATTTCAGCCTTTTGGACAATCGGGACAATACTCCTCGTGGCTAGTAATAGTCACCCCGTATAATTTGCCTCCGTGGTTATGTATGAAGGAGGAGTACATGTTCCTTACGGTGATTGTTCCAGGCCCGAATAACCCTAAGGACAAGTTAGATGTGTATTTACAACCTTTAATTGAAGAATTGAAGCAATTGTGGGATATTGGAGTTTGGACATATGATGTGTCAAATAAGCAAAATTTCCAAATGAAAGCTGCTTTAATGTGGACAATAAGCGATTTCCCAGCATATTCTATGTTATCTGGCTGGAGTACTCACGGACAGCTAGCTTGTCCTTATTGTCATGATGAAACTGATGCATTCACCCTACCTAAAGGTGGAAAGCAGTCATGGTTTGATAATCATCGTAAGTTCTTACCACCAGATCACTCATTTCGATGTGATAAGACTCATTTTATAAAGGGAACTACGGTTGAGAAGTTAGCACCCCCATTACGGTCTGGACAGTAGATCCTTAAGGAAATCGAGAAACTGACTTTGAAAAAGGTTACTGAAGTTAGTGCGAATGATCATAATGCTCCTATTTGTAAGAGTTGTGGTTGGAGGAAGAGAAGCATCTTTTGGGATTTACCTTATTGGAGTTCCCTTCTCATACGTCACAACTTGGATGTGATGCACATTGAGAAAAATGTTTTCGAGAATGTGTTCAACACTGTAATGAACATAGATGGGAAGACCAAGGATAATGCCAAAGCTAGAGCTGATATGAAGCTATTGTGTAGGAGACCCGAGCTTGAACAAGATGAAGTAACTAAGTTATATCCAAAGGCATGCTACACATTGGATAAAGAGTCAAAAAAAGTCCTATGTGAATGGGTGAAGAGCCTTAGGTTTCCAAATGGATACGTGTCTAATATGGGTCGATGTGTTGACATGAGAAAATATAAATTGTTTGGGATGGAAAGTCATGATTGTCATGTATTCATGCAGTGATTGTTACCAATTGCTTTTCATGCATTTCTCCCAAAAAAGGTTTGAGAAGCTATTACAGAATTGAGTTTATTTTTCAAAGATCTTACTTCAACCGTGATTCATGTAGAAGACATGGTCAGATTAGAAGAAGAAATTCCAGTCATTCTATACAAATTAGAGAAGATATTTCCTCCTGGTTTTTTTGACTCTATGGAACATCTTCCAGTTCATCTGCCTTATGAAGTGAAGATTGCAAGTCCAGTTCAATATAGATGGATGTATCCATTTGAACGGTATGAATATTTTAGGATATTCAACTTGTTAATGTTCATCATCTATTCTAGTATTTTAACTTATATTTCTTTTATATATCTTTATAGTTTCCTTCGACACTTGAAAAACAATGTCAAGAATAAATCTAAGGTTGAAGGTTCTATATGCAATGCATATTTAGTGGAACAAGCTTCATCCTTTTGTTCCTTTTATTTTGAACCTAAAGTGCACACAAGGCATCGAAAAGTGCCACGGAATGATGATGGAGGACAAGTGGAAGGAGAAGAAATAGAAGGAAACATTGCAATCTTTACTCATCCGGGTCGTCCATATGGAAAAGCAAAAATAAGGCGTTTGACATTGGGGGAGTATAATGCAGCTCGTACATATATTCTGTTGAATTGTGAAGATGTTTCTCCATTTATTGAGTAAGTTAATAGATAGAGCTGCTTCGATGTCATTCTTATCCCTTATTATCATATTGTAATTTTATATTTAATTATTTTATTTTCTTCTAAGGGTCTACATTAAGGAATTACAAACCTCTCGACCAACAATCACTGATATGGAGATAGATGACATATTAGAACATGAATTTGCTAGTTGGTTCGAATTATATGTGAGTGCTTCTTATTAATTGTTCATAGTTATAAATGGTACTTATTACAACAATATTGGCTTATTAATTATAAATTTTTATATTTTATTTGGTAGGCAAACAATCCAACAAATGGCATCTCGAACCCTTTCATACAGTCTTTAGCAATGGGTCCTTTATAGACTGTTACTTGTTATCCTGTGTACTTTGTCAATGGATACAAATTTCACACTGAAGTGCATAGTGATAGACAAGTCACAAATAATAGTGGAGTATGTATTAAGGGACAATCAAGTGATTATTATGGTCGATTGATAGAGGTACTGTAATTGGAGTATTCGGCACTACCAATCAAGAGGACTGTACTGTTCAAATGTGATTGGTTTGATCCAAAACCAAATGTAGGGATGAAAATACATCAAAATTATAACCTTGTTGATATCAATATGAGAAGAAGATTTAATAAATACGAACCATTTATCTTGGCAATGCAAGCAGTTCAAGTATATTATGTCCCATATCCTAGTTGTAAAGGTGTCGATACAGATTGGTGGGCTGTATGCAAGATTAAAGCTAGACCAGTTGTTAAGGTAGCCAAATCACAAATGAACACCCTTCCATCGCATGTTTTACCTTTCCAAGAGGATGTTGTGGATGCTAGGGAAGTGTCACTTGCGCCTATCGATGAGGATCAATCACTTAATGATCCACTTGGTTCTTGTAATGAATTAGACACTGAAGAGGTTGAAACAGAAGATGAAGCACCAGTAGAGTCAGAAACAAAAGGAGAAGCAGAATTTGATGAAGAGTTGAATGATGTTGAAGATAGTGATTCAGATGCATAAGATCTTTTAATAATTTGTTTATCTAATGACATATTGTAATTATATTATTGTAATAATATAAAATATTTTGTTTTAACTCTATTATTGTGATAATATAAAATATTTTGTTTTACTTGTATACAATTATCTTGCTTGTGTGTAAGTATATAAATGTATAACAAGCAAAATACTATTTTTTTTAATAATTTAATTTCATATGATTTCAGGTATGGATAGCGGTCGTGGGAGAGATAATGTCCCTATTAAGGGGCGTGGCAGAGGTATTGCACCTAGTAGGGGACATGGTAGAGGTACTACAGATCCAAGTCCATTGCGTCCTCAGCTTCAGTCTTTGACTCCGCCAGTACATCCCCCTATTGATGCTCCTTTGAGTTCGTCAGCACTTCCTTCTGGTTCGACAGCACCTCCTTCTATTAGGCCGCCTCGACCACTTAATACTGATGCTCCTCCTAGTTATCCAGGAGTAAGCCCTTCATCATCATCATCTTGTATTCCTAATCCTGATGAGACACCTAGTGAGGTAGCACCCACTCCTACAAGTTGTACTGCATCAGCATCAACTTTTGAGGCCGGTCATAGCTCTTCGCAGGGTGCTTCTGCTTATGCACCTATTGAGACTTATGAGAGGAGTCATGATGAAAAGATCATTGTCACTATTTTAAATTCAAATGAGTTAAGTATAATTTCGTTTATAATTTTTTAATACCAATTTCATAAATTTAATATTTTACTAATATTATATATTAATTATTTATAATTTATGTATTATAGCTTGTTTCCATCTAGCGAGTGTGCAAAGATGATCACTAAGATCTTCAAGGAGAGGATATATCCAAAAGGCTATTCTTGGAAGGAAGTGCCAAAGGAAGTTGAGGATTATTACTGGGAAGAATTTAAGGTAATTAATATAAATATTAAATGTTTTAATTATAATTTAATTATTTGTTTGAATTTTACTTCTAATTTGATTATTTGGCTATAGAAATTTGATTATTTGTTAGAAATTTACTTGTAATTTAATAATCAAAACTGATTATTATTATGATAGATTTGTGTTATGGCGGAAGAGGTTATTACTTGGAGGCCCAGGTTGGGCAATTTATATGATAATGTATTATGTTGATGATATTGAAATGTTTGGAAAATAATTATATTGTTTTTTAAACTGTTAACAGGAGGATAATTTCAGTATATAGGGGAAGTTCTGCCGAAATTTTTATAGATTTTTAACATTTGTATATGTAATTATGGTGAATTTTGTGTTAATTGATCTAATTATCTTATGTATATTTGTTTAAGTAAAACATTAGTAAATCACTGTATAAATTTTAGTTGTTAATACGAGAAATTTCATATATATATAAGAGGTTTTTGTCAAAGTTTATATATATACCTTTAATTTGATTATTTGGCCATATAAATTTAATTATTTGTTAGAAATTTACTTGTAATTTAATAATAAAAACTTATGATTATTATGATAGATTTCGGTTATGGCGGAAGGGGTTATAACTTGGAGGCCCGGGTTGGGCAATTTATATGATAATATATTATGTTGATTATATTGAAGTGTTTGGACAATAATTATATTATTTTTTCAACTATTAATAGGAGGATAATTCTAGTATATAGGGAAAGTTTTACTGAAATTTCTATAAATTCCAGTTGTTAATATGAGAAATTTCATATATATTAGGGAGGTTTTTGTCAAAATTATAAATTTTAATTTGATTTATTAATATGAAAAATTTCTTATATATAGGGAATGTTTTTGTCAAAGTTTATATATATATATATATATATATATATATATATATATATATATATATATATATATATATATATATATATATATATATATATATATATATATATATATATATATATATATATATATATATATATATATATATATATATATATATATATATATATATAGTCAATTAACACTTTGTTGTAGAAAAATTTTGTTTTTGACAAGGCTATAGATTCAAATGTGAAAATTGCTTGGAAGAAGAAGTGCGCATTGCGATATTCTGACATGGTTAGTAGTGTAAAGAGGTCTGGTAAAAAGCCAAAATTTCTTGAAGAGGATGTCTATAAGCAGTGGTGTGAGGAATGGAAGAAAGATCATAGGATAACAAAGTCTGCTACGGCATCTAAGAATTGCTGTTCTGAATCAGGGAGTGATGGTAGTGGGCCATCTTGCCATACAGGCGGTTCTATCTCCCATGAGGAGCATTGTCGTAGATTGGTTAGTATATATTCTAATTTACTATATAAGTAAAAAATTTTTAAATGTCCTTAGCAGTTTGTGAAAAATATAAAATTTAAATACTTTGTAATGTTTTAAAGGCTTCTACATTGGGAAAAGATCCACTGCGAATGGAGATTTTCATCCACACTCATACTAGGAAGGCCGATGGAAGTTTTGTTGATTCTCGCTCGAAGGCAGTTCATGTAAGTCTAAAATTTTATTTGTTAGTTTAATTCATTTGTGAAATATTTTTATATAAATAAATTTTTTTCTAACGATGGAAATAATTCAAAATTATCAGAACTTTATAATTTATTTTATTATAAAATTTCAGCTTGTAATTTTAAAAAATAATAAAAATTATGTGCAACCTTTTTATATAACTAAAATTCGTTAATTGAATTATTTAATAGGATGAGATTGTGAGATTGCGTGGAGAGATGTCTCAGCCAACACTAGGATCCGATCAGCCAGCTGTTGCTAATGAGTTGGACTTATACTTGAGAGCTATTGGAGGGGAGAACAAGAAGAAGAGGATTTACGGAGTCGGTTCTTGTGCATCATCATATTATGGACATTCAGGTGGTAGCTCATCTTCTGCTACTTACCCACCATCTGTCACTCCTACTGCTTCTTCCCAGCCAAGCAATGAACAGGATATGATTCGATTGATTTCAAGTCCAGGAGTTCAAGAAGTAATTCAACAGCAGTTACAAAGGATGGTATCAGAGAGAGAATGAAAGCTGACAGAACGCCTTCATCGCCTGGAGAGTTTTATGATTGCAAGAGGCTTGGATCCTGTTTCATCTATCTAGAATGATCCTCCGAGTAATGATGATAATACTACTACTGCTGATGATAATACTGCGGCTGATAATCATGCATCTGATAATCCATCTCATACTGATGAGTAGCATGATTAGGAGGATGATTTAGAACTCTATTATCAATATTTTCCTATTTATATTGCTACTTTTTATGATTTATTATTTATGGTTGCTACTTTTTTTATGATGTGTAACTTATGTTAATATTTTATTACTAATTGAATTTTTAATATTCATATTAATATTGTTAACGTTGCTGAAACATATTAGTATATAAATATAAATATAAATATAACGTATATAAATATATATAATAACATAATCATTAAAAAAATTAAATGAAAAATATTTGCGATGGATTTGCGACGAAAAAAATAAACGATAAATTTTTAAATAAAAAATTGCGACGGAATATAAGCATAATTGTGATGGAATAAATTAATTTTTAATTATAAATTACGACGGAATTCCGACGAAATATTCTATCACAATAAAACGGCAACAGATTGCTTTATTTCAGTGACGGATTTTATTTAAATTTAGTTTTAAACTCTAACAGATCAACTACGGATTTGCAACGGATCTGCGATGGAAATTTCGTCGCTAAATTTTGCGACAGAATTTGGCGAGAAAATTTCCGTCGTTGATTACCTACGAATTCCTATTTCCGTCGCAAAAAAATCAGCGACTATGGTTATAGCGACGAATTTTTCTCCTCATAATTCCGTTGCTATAATCATTTAGCGACCGAATTTTGCTATTTAGCGACGGAAAATTCCGTCGCTAAATAGCGATTTTCTGGTAGTGTAAGTGATTCTTTCCTTGTTTCTAGTCTAGAAGTAATGAATTGCTAGTAATTATATACTTTTCTTTTGATTTATGTGGTTTGATTTTGGTGAAGGGATTTAAGGAAGGATTAGTTTTGCATGTTAATTGATGGAATATGAGGATGAGAGTTAAGGATTTGGGGTTTAATAGGTGAAGAGTAACAAAGGAAGTATGAAAAATCAATGGATGGAAATTCCAAATGAGTGATTTGGCCAAAAATGGATTTTTAGGGGAAGTATTCTAAAATTTTTTTTAACACTATTTAAGGTTATTTGGGATGTTGAAAAGTGGTTTAAAAGTGTAAAATTTAAATTTGGAGATTTTATATAAAAATTGAAATCTTTGAAGGCATAATCCATAGTATAAGGAAAGTGTATAATTTGATGTGTATTTTTGATATTTGATTATTGTTATAGGTTTTCTATGATGTCAATTTCATTATTGAAAGATTAATTTAAGATTTGTTTAAGAAATTTTGGGTTTTCCCCAAATCACCTCATTTTGGTAAAATTAGGGTTTATGGGAATTGAAAGAAATTAATTTGAATTGGTTGATGAATATTGATTGTTTGAGTGTTAATTTGATAAATCCATGTTCAATTTGAAGTTTGAAAATGAATTTGATAATTTTCCCCAAATTTTAGTGTTTTTAGGTCAAATTAGAAATTTCAAAATTTGAACTTGAATTTTTAAAATTGATTAGTTAATTAAGTTTGTAATTAATTTAATTTGATGTTTATAAGGTTAATTTGAAATTTGGTTAGTGAATATGATTTTTCTCAAATCTAATTGGAACATACCAAATTAGGGATTTTAATTATTGAATTGTGTTAATTCCATTAAATGCTAGAAAATTAATTGCATTAATTCTAATTGATGAATATAGGATTTAATTAAGGAATTAGAAAAGAAAAAGGAATTTATTTATTTTGGTGGAAGGGTTTGGCCAACATGGGATTTTTGGAATGAATTGGTTAAATTGTTAATGTGTTTGAATATGTTGTTGTTTAATGTGTTGAAGTGTGTTTTGATGATTAATAGTAGGAAGATGATGTTAAGTTTAAGTTAGAGTTTGGCTAGAAAGTTAAAGGAATAGTGATTGATGTACACTTGTTTGGGTGTATTTGTAGAATCGAAAGGCAAAGGCATTGCTTGGGATACGAAGGAGCCTCACTATAATTTACGTTGAATATATCGGTATAGGATCTAAGGAGTAAAAGGTGAGTACTTAATAATATAATATAACTTGTGCCTTAAATATGAGCATAAATGTTTAATCATTTCCTAATTGAAATGCATTGCAATTCTTTGGCAAGCATTATCTACTTTATTGATTATTGAGCCAAACTGAATAAAATAACTCTTTATGGCATTTGGCCAATAAGCCTGTACTGTTTTGACCTTTAAATGTAATGATACCATGATAGGCAGAATACCCCCTTTGATGTGAGGTAATACATTAGACCTTGTGCACAATGGTAATGGGATCTATGGATAGGGTCAGATTATCCAAACCTTAGCTGGGAAGGGTTTAAGATCCCCAGTATGTACCGCATGATCAGTTGTACGTGTGACTAGGTATGTGGGAGTGAGCAAGGCATAGGCCGCCACTTGATTAATTATCGGGGAAACACACTATTTCTGAGAAATGAATTTTTCTGCTATATATATATATATATATATATATATATATATGGAAAAATTGTTCTATAAGAATAATTTATGATCCACTTTACTTTATCGTTATAAGGAATCACCATTGATCATACATTATTTGTTTAACCTATATAATATTATTTTGTACTCACTGAGCTTTGTCTCATCCCATAGTTGTTGTTTATTTTTCAGGACCAGTTCATATATCAGCAAGGTAAATTCCAAGTTCTACGTCTTCGCTTTTGCATTGCTACTTTTGGTATTATGATGTATATATTATGTGGTATTATGGAAGTTTCACTCTAGAGCTCCATGGATTGTTAAAGTCTGTAATAATGGTATAATTTGGAATATTATTAGTATATGTGTGGTTTGGTACTACATTATCACAGTCCAAACACTTAAGTAATATATAGGTGAGTTGCGATTAAAATACTGGAAAATGGAGTTCAAAAGCAATAAGCATGAAAGTGGAATTAAAATGATAAATGATTATCACATAGATAATTAATATGGTGATTGGTAATATGGAAGAGTAATTTTGGTTTCGATCTCAGGATAAGGATAACATGATATTTACCAGCACTTAATAAGTTTTAATCAACTTTTACGGGTTTAGGTAACCTTATGTCTCCCTATACCCTAGGACAGTCATGGCTCAAAGATTGGTCATGACATAAAGACTGTAGTATATATCATTAACAGAGTACGTAGCAAAGTAGTAGCTAAAACCCCATATGAAATGTGGACTAGGAAAAAGCCCAGTATAAAACACTTACACATTTAGGGATGTCCAGCTGAGGCAAGGCCTTATAGGCCTGATGAAAGGAAATTGGACTCTAAGACTATTAGCTGCTACTTTGTTGGATATGTCCAACGCTCTCGAGGATTTAAATTTTATGATCCCACTACTCGGTCCTTCTTTGAGATGGGAAATGCGAGATTTCTTGAGGATGTAGAGTTTTGAGGGTAAGAATTAAGGAACATCATTTTTTATGAAAAAGTTGTTGCTGAAAACAAGAAATTTATTTCTCTTCCTAATATTGCTATTGACAATGATCAGGTAACAATTCCTGACATTGTTCAAGACACAACTCTAGTTCAAGATGGCAATGAAGTTCTTCCTATAGAGCAAACTCAATAGCCTCAAAAAGTGCCATTAAGAAGATCCAATAGAGAAAGGAGAAGTGCGATTCCAAATGATTATATCGTCTTTCTCCTGGAATAAGAAGATTCTATAGGCATAGCAGAAGATGATCCAATCAACCTTCGCGAAGCTCTTCAAAGTTTCAATTTTAAACGTTGGATCAATGCCATGTAAGATGAGATGAAATCCACGAAAGACAATGACATCTGGGATCTTGTCGAATTGCCTAAAGGTACGAAGCCCATTGGTTGCAAATGGATATTTAAAACTAAAAGGGATTCAAAAGGCAATATCAAAAGATATAAGGCTCATCTAATCGCTAAAGGATTCACTCAAAAGGAAGGCATTGACTATAAAAAGACCTTTTCTCTAGTTTCATCAAAGGATTCTTTTAGAACAATAATGGCACTTGCAGCTCATTTTGATTTAGAGCTATATCAGACGGATGTAAAGACAGCATTTCTCAATGGAGACATTGATGAAACAATTTATATGGTTCAGCTAAAAAATTTTGAATCTAATGATTCAAGGTCTATGGTTTGTAAATTAAAGAAATCCATCTATGGTCACAAAAAACTTCTCATCAATGGTATCACAAATTTCATCAAGTTATTACCTCATATGGTTTTGAGGTAAATGTGGTTGATGATTGTGTATATCACACGTTCTGTAGGAGTAAGTTTATCTTTCTGGTGTTGTATGTCGATGATATACTACTTGCAAGTAGCGATATAAGCTTATTGCATGAAATAAAGAAATCTCTCACTAAGAATTTTGAGATGAAAGATCTTAGGGACACCTCTTTTATATTAGGCATAAAGATACTGCGAGATTGCTCTCAAGGTATCCTTGAGTTGTCACAAAATAGTTATATCGAAAAGGTGCTAAGTAGATTTAGCATGAAAGGATGTTCACCGAGAGATACACTTATAGCTAAAGGAGACAAGTTCAGTCTCAATCAGTGCCCCAAAAATGACCTTGAAATAAAAGAGATGCAAAAGATTCCCTATGCCTTGGCAATAGGAAGTTTGATGTATGCTCAAGTGTGTACCTGTCCTGATATAGCATTTATATTGGGACTATTAGATATATATTTAAGTAACCCAGGACTAGATCATTGGAAAGCAACCAAATGGGTTATGCGGTATTTGTAGAGAACAAAGGATTTCATGCTAACCTATAAGAAATCGTACAATTTGGAGATCATTGGGCATTCTGATTCCAGTTTTGCGGGATGCCAAGACAGTAAACGATCGACTTCAGGCTATATTTTTATGCTGGCTGGAGGATCTATATCCTAGAAGAGTGCCAAACAAACACTTATAACTTCTTCAACCATGGCTGCAGAATTCATAACTTGCTTTGAGCAATCTAATCATGGGATATGGCTACATAATTTTGTCATTGGGCTGTGTGTAGTTAATAGTATTGAAAGGCCATTAAAATTATTTTGTAACAATAAATATGCAGTTTTATATTCTAATAACACTAGAAGCTTTGTGAAATCAAAACATATTGACATCAAATTTCTGTCTGTTAAGGAAAGAGTTCAAAGTGGTCAAATTTCTATAGAACATATAGGGACAAACTCCATGATAGTAAATCCATTAAAAAAAGATTTGCCACCTAAGGTTTTTCATGGCACACTGCTCAAATGGGTGTAGGCATATTTTGTAATACATTGGTTTAGTGGGAGTTTTACTTTGGATGTTCTATATATTGAGACATGTTTCACATGTTTATTTTATGCATAATAAAGTTTTATGATTCATTTCATTATCTATATTTTTGAACTTATTTGTGAATTGAGAATTGATCTCCCTAAAGAATAAAGTAGGACTAGTTGGAAATAGGCATGTTTGAGATCACATTCCATGTAATTTTCATACCACTCATCCATACTTGATCTATGTCATTGAATATATTAGTATGATGAGCATGGAAGGTTTAGTTATGCTTATATGTAACAAACACTGCCATGATCTCATATTAATGTAGAAAATGGACCAGATCGAAACTAAGGTGAAGTCTAAAGAAAATAGCATAAATGTGTACACATAAAGAATTTGTTTAATATAATTTTTTCAGGTTCAATATGTGGCCCAAGTGGGAGATTGTTAGATTTTTTAATCTCTATTGTGTAGGCTTACATATTTATTAGAACAATTATATTAATGAGCTATTTTATAAGTGGGCTTAGTTTAAATGATTCATTTATGTGAAGCTCATAAACTTCAGGATTTGGTATGGGTTAATGGGTGGATACCTATTCCTGACCCAAATAGGCTTAATGGGATCCCAATGGGTTAATATATAAATAACTCCAGGGTTACGGTCCACAGTACGTTAAATCATTTAGCCACTTTTTGTTAACTTCCCATTAGAGATAGAGAGTTGATTAACTTTAAGAAATTAGGGATTTGACTAAGGAAGGTCATTCCTCTAGTCAAGCACTTGTTCATCGTTATTCCGTAAAGGTTCGACTGTTATAATGGATACATGTATTTATTTAATCTCTTTAATAGTTCTAGCATGATAGATTTTGGACATTAAAATAATAAATATTTATGTGATTCTAACACTACTTTCCTAATAACTATTGAAATATCATCATAGATATAGAAAAGAAATATGAAAATGAGTAATTCAAACCCTAAAAGGATTGAGAGATACTCACAATTTTATTTTGACTTGAAAGGATAAGAACGCTCTATGATTTCTTCCTCTTCACCACCATTGCCCTCTTCTTATGGTCCATTGCTTTTCAAACACTCAACGATGAATAGGGTATGAAAAAGGAAGCAATATGCGGAGCAAAGTTTTGGAAAAAATAGAGAGAAGTTTATGATCCTAGTAGAAGAAAAGGATTTGGATTTGTAGCATGTGTTGTGCAATGTGCAGTTGGTATTTACAAAGCTGAAGCATTTGATTGCTTTGACTTTCTTAAAAAGGAACAAGAAATAAAGTCTTCAATGGAACATGAATTGTCAGGCAGCTATTACAATTTATAATGTTTTAAAAGAGTATTAGGGTTTTGCATTTATAGCATCGACACTGAGTCATTAACATCACAAATTCGTTACTTATAGTCACAGCTATAGCTTACCATCTCTATAGCATGCATAATTAGATTTAAGGTTTTAAATTTAATTAGTAAAAGACATCTAAAAAACAGCTGAACCTAAAGATAAGTAAAATGCCTAGTTTCATTGATCATGAAAAATAAACATACAGATTAGCTAAATAAATGAACAAAAAAAAATGCAAAACAAACATAAAATTTAAAACATAGATTAAGATTAAAACAGATTATGTAAAATTATTACGGAACCAAACATAGGGGTGGTTGGGTATATCTTCATCAGATTTGAAGTGAACCGCTAAAGTCGCTATCACTCGAGGATATCGATGAGGTAGAAAAGGAAGACCCTACATCAATTGTACCACATGCACTAGCATTACCACATGCTTGTCCTAAATATGAAGAAGAAACAACAATCACATTCTAATTGCATGTAACAGGCTTCTTCTCAATAATTTCACGATACAACTCGAAGTGGGCAAGCATTGGAGGTTCTTCAAGTAAAAGCTTCTTGGTGTACTCCTTACCCATGTCTCAATTAAGATTCTTTGATATCTCTTTGATCTCTGCCTTCTGATTCTCTGCCTTATTAGATTTCTTATTATACAAGGTGTCTAGTGTTGCAGGGGAAGTTAGGAGTTTGGTAGGGGTGTGATCCATTATGATCTTGAGAATCTTCGGAACGAGGATATATTTTTATGATAAGCATAAGGGAAGAACATGATCCTATATTTATAAACCAATTTGGTGGCATGCGAAGCATGCATGTCCTTTTAGAATATTTTGGGGGGCCTCAATAATTGGCTTGAAGGAGAAAGAGGCAGAATTAATTATTCTATTACTTCCTGATGTATATCCTTATGTTTACCATGGAGCCCTTTTGAGTTATTCAAAGAAAATTGATTGCCACACTTATATAAAGTTCTTATTAGGTAGCAATAGGTTTTTCCCTTTTTTTGGCCAGAATTTTAGGTAGCAATAGGTTGCATATTATTTTTATTAGGAATTTAATCATAAAGCTTAAAATCATAGGTTTAAATCATCTTGATCCATCCATAAAATGTTGATTAAATTTTACCATGTTCAAAAAAATTTATATAGACTTTCAGTAGATCTAGATATATAAGATGGTACACATACTCAATTAATAATTTATAAGTTTGAAAATTCAAAATTATTATTTATTAGATAAATTAAAAAAAGAAGAGTATTGCAAATTTTTTTTTTTGGTAATTAGACCTTTTTATAGTGTTCCATTTGAGCACATAAATTCATGTTCCCCTAATTTTTAAAATATATTATTTAATGTTGTAAAAAAAATATAGATTATAATTTTGAATTATTATGTATAATTTTTAAAATGTATTATTCATTAGTTAAATATTAGTATAAAATAAAACTTTATTGTTGAAAAAAAAAAACTATGGATCTACGACATATATAGATTATGAGCAGGAGATTCAAAATCATTACCTAAGTGTGTTTAACTTGGATGTTAACCACCAATGTAACTATGCACTATGACCTTATGACGAACTTTAGGACTATATAATCACATGTAGTTAATATCATTTGCTCAATCATGTTTCTCTGTATCAGTTTATTATGTTAAGTTGATATTAGTAGCGGGCACAATATTTTAAGTCAATGGGAACTGATGATAATAATAGTAATTTATAATAATTGAAATATAAATTAAGATTAATAAACAACAAAAAAGTCACATAATATTTTTTTGTTACAATAAAACTTTTCTATATGCCATATTTTGAAATCTTTAAATAATATCTTTAGTTTTTATTATATACAAAGTTTTTCTTATTTTTAACCCTATTTATTATTTTAAACCTGTAAAATGGTACAATTTTTCACTAGGCTTTTATATATATATATATATATATACATACATATATATATATATATATATATATATATATATATATATATATATATATATATATATATATATATATATATATATATATATACATATATATATATATATATATACATATATATATATATATATATATATATATATATATATATATATATATATATATATATTGTACTTAGTTAGACAATATGAGAAGTCCCCACTGGACCCTTATTGGGTCTGCCCCTGGTTGATATCAACTCATACAATCAATTGATATAATGTTTGATGAATAATACTTATAAAATAATGTCTCTATATTATAAAAGCTATGGAAGAACTTTTCATAACTATTGATATTTATAAAATAATATGTTTTTATCATATATAATAGTTATGTAACACCAATTAAATAATAAAGATATTTTCTAAAATGATGTCTCTATATCATATTAGTTATGGAATGAACTTTTCATAGCTATTGATATTTATAAAATAATATGATTATATAATATATAATAACTATGTAACACTAATCAAAATAATGAAGATATTTTATAAAATCAAGTTTCTATATCATAATTAGTTATGGAATGATCTTTTCATAACTATTGATATTTATTAAAAATGTAATTACACCATGTATAATAGTTATGTAACATCAATTAAAATAAGCTGCAATATCATATCAAAATTTAATAATGTATAATCATGGTATGTATTTAAAATTATTCATGATTATATTAAATTGTACTTACAAATAGAAATAACTTATAATTATACATGATTTACTATATAATGAAAAACTAAAAGAAAACAAAAGAATAATGACATGACTTAGCAATGCCAGGGCTGTAAAGCCAAGTAATTACTCCTTAGTGATGCGATAGTGATGCCCAGAAGACAAATTTGATTTTGAGTTTGCGTTGACGTATGTAGTGACACGGTAGCGAGACCTTAGCGACGAAATGTTTTGCAATGCTGGAAATGCATTACTAGGTTGTCACTATACATCTCCCACAATTTCAATGGAAATTAAAGGCAAATTTTGCAACACATTAGTGATGCAATTATTGTCGTTACTTAGCGACCCTTTGTGAAGGGGTTGCTAAGTTTGGTGCCATGTTTCCTCCAAATTGAGAGAGATGTATAGTGACAGTATAATGACGCCTTTGAAACAATAGTGATGCTATTTTATTAGAGACATTGTTTATTGCTTCATTACGAGTGAATAAATAAAATGCAAAAGTTGGTGTCATGTTACTTATCTCAATGATGTTGTTTACGCATTGCTAACCTTCAACCTAAAATTGAGCCATTCCTTCTTCTTCCTCTCGCTCTTTCCCTCTACTCTCTCTCTGGCTGCACAACACTTTACCATTTTGCTAAATCTCTACCGCCTCTCCTCTGATCACTCTATTCAGATTCCTTCGCAAGTGGCATTATTGTTCATGGTTTGTGTTTTTTATTTTATTATTTTTCCTTTTTATTATTTTCTTCCTCTCCTCGAAACCGCTTGTTGTCTATTTCTGTGTTGTCAGTTCCATTCTACTTCTCCTTTAGCTACTGGTCTGTTCAAAATTGTCGTCGGTTCTAGGTACTAATTTGGAGTTTTTTTCATTTGATTTTGTTTTTTAGGATTGAATTCAATTAGATTTTAGTTTTCTTTTGCTTTTTGGTTGATTTTTTTTTAATGTTTTCTGTGTTTGTTGTGTTGAATTCAAATTGATACAATTGAATTTGAAGGAAACAATTGAATATGTTTGTTGTGTTTGGTGTTTATGGGAATCTATCTTTATGAAGGAAACAATTGAATAGTGGATGTGGATTGGACTTAGAAAGCACCTAAGTTAAGGGTTGAAGTATTATTGAGAGGGAAATAAAAATAACTCAAAATCTTAGAATAATTGAATATAGAATAGGCTGAATTAGAGCTATAATTATTTATTAAAAGATTAAATTGCAATCATTATGAGAATTTAGACTTATGCTCTTAGGTTACTTGGAAAGACCATAGAAATGTCTTATCTAATAGATAATGAATGAGATGAAAAGGTGAAATGATGGGACAGTAGATGAATTTAACTAAACCAAATCAACTAGGAAATGTATATATAGAAGTTAACAGAATGTGATCAAGAACTAAGGGAAATGAGAAATCTAAATCACTTACAATGCTAATTTATTTTTTTAATCCCCTAATCTAATTAATATTAGTAAAACAATATCATTTTTCCTTTAAAATCCAAGTTGATAAAAGTTAATACAGGTCGATCATGAATGTATGATAGGTTAAAAGAAGGGCTTCTAAACTCTAACTTTGTATGAGGGTTAGATAAATTTATTCATTTTGCTTGTAGTCATTCAAAGTGTATGGATGGACTGAAGATTAAGTGTTCATGTATTCTTAGAAAGTGCCAAAACAAAGTATTTGAGGAAGTTGACATGGTGAGACTCCATCTCTTAAGAAATGGATTTGTTCTAGGTTATCATGTATGGACAAGGCACAGGGGGATGGAGTTTACTGAGGAGTCCAGTCACAATTTTGGGGTTAAAGAAGATTTTTCAATTGAATATGAAAATGCAAATAAGGCTAATGAGAATCCATATGCCTTACAAGAAGCTATCAAATACATGCATGATAAAGCAAGAAGATACTTTAAGATTATCATTTCTATCAAGATGGCTTATAAAGGCATGCAATACAACCATTGTGCATAATTGATGGATCATTCAAGAAGAAAATAAGGTTGTATGAAGTTTCCTAAAAACCAATCAAGGATATTTGGATCACAAGTTTTGCATATGGATCCAATTGTATTTAAGGAAGCTTTAAAGGCTTAATCAATCTATTCAAACTCAATGTCAAGATGAAGAGGCCAAATTACATTCATATTTGCTTGGGCCTAATCTATTCAAGTGTTTACAAGGCTACCATTCCTCATTCAAATTGGACTCTCCATATTTGGGCTTTTTAAATTCAATTTATCATGTTTTATTTAGTGTTTGGGCTGCCTATGTTGTACAACCTAAAAGTTGTTTAAACTATTTTATTTTTATGTTTTAATTATTTTTAGGCCTATTTTATGTTAGGTCAAAGGCCTATCTGAATTTTATAGTTTAATTAATTAGATTTTAGTTTCTAATTAGGAAACAACTTATCTATATAGGAAGGATTCCTAACTTGTTTTAGAATTCAGTTCTAACTTGTTATTATTTAGGAATTAGTTTCTAATTAGGAATCTTTAATCCTTGTATAGGAAGATTTCCTAGTCCTCAACTAATTCTAATTTAAGGGTTAAGCCTCTATATAAACTCAACCACTCATGTAAAATTCATTAAGTTTTGATCAATAAAATTTAGTTTTCCTAAGAGTGTTACCTTTTGTTTTTTATTCTTGCTTGAATTAAGTTCATACAATTAAAGCTAATTACTTTATGTGTATCATTTCAAAGTTCTCTTTCACAAGTTGGTATTATGTTACAAAGTTCATCTTCCAAAGTTGAACATATTTCAAGGTGCTTTATCACGAGTTGGATTTGGGTCGTGGACTTAGGAAAACCTAGTTTAGCTTTCAAAGGAGTTGCTTCCAAGTATAAAGATATTGGATCTCAAGTTTAATATACTTAGGGTTCGTATCAATTTGGTATTAGAGCTTAAACTCTAAATCGGGCTATATCTTTCTCTTTCATTTGTTTTTTCAATCTTTGTTTGTTTTTCTTATTTCCATCTATTTTTTTGTTTTCATTAAATTCCTTTGTTTTCACTTTGTTAATTCTATTTGCTATTGTTTCAGGTCCAAAAAAAAATCATCTACCTTTTTTTTTTTTTTTTTTTTTTGTGTCTTGTGTTCAACTTCTTTAGTTTGTTTCTTTGTTTTCTATCTTTTTGTATCCTTTGTCTTTCATTGAAATTTAAGTGTTGGAAGGTCAAATACATTCATACTTACTTGGAAAACCAATTTGAATTCAAGAAGAAGGAAGTGGAAGATTCATCCATCACAAGCTTTGAGACTTCAATTTGGTTTAGCTTCTTGTATTTGATCTTCAATTTGTTTATTACTTATCCTTTCAAATTGTTATTGTAATTCAATCACAAAAAAAAAAAAAAAAAAAAAAAAAAAAAAAAAAGAAGAGAAAAGAAAATCAGAATTTAAAAAAAAAAAAAGGAAAATTCGTCCAAAAAAGAAAAGAAGAAGAAAAAGTGTTGAAATCTGACTTTTTGGGATATATATAGAAGTTGTTTTGTTCCTAGACTGAAGAGGATAAGAAAAGAAGCTGATTTTCAAGATTGTACAAGGAGAATCATTAAATTCAGCATCCTACAAAGAGTTTAACAAAGTCAAAGCATCCCTCCAAAACAAGCTAGGAATTGGTTATCCTAATCCTTCCAAATTTTGCTTTGGCTTTCCTAATCCTATTCTAATTTGTTTTCTTTATTTATTACAAATTTCAATCCTTGTTCTTGTCCAATTAGGTTTCCTAACCTAATCGGGATTCCTATTTTCATTTCCTTGTCATGTTAGGATTTCAACTTTTGTTTTCTAACTTCAATTAGGATTTCTAATTTTTCTTTTCTAAGTCAAATTCTAATTTTTATTTTCCTAGTCTAATTATGATTTTTGTTCTCTTAGTGTCATTTGGATTTCTAGTTTCTTGTTTCATTGAGTCTTTTAACCTTGGATTTCATTATTTTCATTGTAATTTAGTATAGATTCTAGTAATTTGATTTTTGCAATTAATCTTGGTAAGAGACTTGAGTGGAAAAAGGCTAAGTGTGAGCTCATAAAGAGAAAAGCCATAATAAATTGAGTGAAACATGAGTGGCAATACTTGAGTGAAATGTGAGGGAGTAATGTGAGGTATTATTTTAATTTACTAACTTTCTTTTTAGGTTTTTTTTACAATGAATGTTGAATTGATGGCTATTAGGCGAGAAATAGGTATGCGGATATTAAAGGATGAAAAATGTAATGATGTTTTTGATACAACATGTCGCATCCAAGATAAAGTGTGTTGTATGATCATTGATAGAGTGAGTGTTGTCAATCTTGCAAGCCTTGAGAAATTAAATTTACCCACTAGAAAGCATCCAATAGCACACACAATGTTTTTGTTGAATAAATATGTCAAGATTAAAAAGCAAGCTTTAGTTTCATTCTCTTTAGGAAGATATAAAAGTGAAGATTGGTGCGATGTTGTACCTATGAACGTGACACATGTTTTTTTTTTTAGAAAGCCAAAGATGCATTTTAGTCAAGCAAAACACATCAAATCTACTAACTACTACAAAGTCCCACTAAAAGATGGCAAGCATACTATCCTCGTTCATCTTTCTCAAAAAGAATTGTATGATGATCGAGTGAAGATACAAAGAAAAGAAGAGGAAGAACTTCAAAGACAAAATGGTGTTGTTGAGCTTATAGTGATAGAATTGAGTGTGTCAAAAAGGGAGAATGAAGGTGATGAGAGTTTCAAAAAGGAGGAAAGCAATGTGCAAAATGAAACTGTGGGAGTTATTCATGAAGATGACTTAATACCTTTGGAGCATACAAATGAAGAGTCCTTATTAAAGGGTGAAGAAGTTATTCATGAAGAAATTCCAACATATGATCCTCCTCAAGAAGTTGTTATACACAAATCTAACTTTGTTGTAAATAGTGAAATAAAAGAAAAAGAAAAAGAGTGTATAAAGAAAGAGTGTGAGAATGAAAAGAAAAAGAGTGAATGTGGAAAGAAAGAACTCATGAGTGAGGAAGAAAATAAAGACCTTTCAAATGAGAGAAAAGAAATATTAGAAAGTTCAAATAAAAAGATTGAGAGTGAAGAGAGAAAATAAGTGAGCACAGTTAAAAAAGAAAGTGTCGAGAATGTTTTGTTTCCAACACTAACAAGCTTGAATTTTCTTTATTTAGTTTTGTTTCTCTTTTTTAGGATTTTAAAGAAGGATTGCCATGGAATAGAAAAGGTGATAAAAGCAATGCATTCCCTACTTCCAAGTGCTCAAGTAAAGATTCGAGGATGAATCATCTTGAGGAGGGAGGGAATGATAAGAATCTATATGCCTTGTAAGATGCTATCAAATACATGCATGATAAAGACTTCAAGAAGATTCTTCAAGATTATCATTTCTATCAAGATAGCTTACAAAGGCATACAATACAACCATTGTGTATAATTGACGGATCATTCAATAAGAAAATAAGGTTGTATGAAGTTTCATATAAACCAATCAAGGACATTTGGATCATGAGCTTTGCATATGGATCCAATTGTATTCAAGGAGCTTCAAGGGCTTAATCAATCTATTCAAACCTAATGTCAAGATGAAGAGGCCAAATTACATTCCTATTTACTTAGGCCTAATATATTTAAGTGTTTATAAGGCTGTCATTCTTCATTCAAATTGGACCCTCTATATTTGGGCTTTTCAAATTCAATTTATCATTTTTTATTTAGTGTTTGGGCTGCCTATGTTATACAACCCAAAAGTTGTTTAAACTACTTTATTTTCATGTTTTAATTAGTTTTGGACCTATTTTATGTTAGATCAAAGGTCCATCTGAATTTTATAGTTTAATTCATTAGATTTCAGTTTCTAGTTAAGAAATAGCTTCTCTTGCATAGGAATGATTCCTAATTTGTTTTAGAATTCAGTTCGAACTTAGTTATTATTTAGAAATTAGTTTCTAATTAGGAATCTTCAAACCTTGTATAAGATGATTTCCTAGTCCTTAGCTGATTCTAATTTAAGGGTTGAGCCTCTATATAAAGTCAACCACTCATGTAAAATTCAATTAAGTTTTGATCAATAAAATTTAGTTTTCTTAAAAGTGTTACCTATTATTTTTTATTCTTACTTGAATCAAGTTCATATAATTAAAGCTAATTATTTTGTGCATATTATTCTATGGTTCTCTTTTATAAGTTGGTATTGTGTTGCAAGTTCATCTTCCAAAGTTGAACATATTCCAAGGTACTCTATCACGGGTTGGATTTGGGTTGCGGACTTAGGGAAACCTGGTTTAGCTTTCCAAGGAGTTGCTTATGAGCATAAATATATTAGGTCTCAAGTTTAATATACTTGGGGTTCGTATTAAAGGCTATAGTGATGGATGCAATTGATCATAATTTCAATTTTGTATCCAGATGACATAGAAGAACTAATGAATCTAGAGGCATATAAGTTTTATGATATGCTCAATGCTGTGAATAATGAATTATGGCCTAGTTGCAAGAAGCATTCATAACTTTCTCTTATAAAGTGATTGTTGAATGTCAAGTTCGAGCACTACTTATCAAAAAGGACATTTGATGCAGTCACCTTAATAATTAAAGAGGCCATGCCAGATGATAAATTTATACTTGATAACTTTTGTATAACTAAAAGGATGGTGCGAGGGCTCAGCCTACTAGTTCAAAAGATTCACAATTATATCAATAATTGCATGATAGTACATGTGATCTCAAGAACATACGGTAATATGAGTAGGATGATCTTTGTACTAGTAAGACGATGTTGTACTTACCTTTGACACCATGATTGCTCAAATTGTATGCATCGAATGCATCAATGAATAACATTCAATGGCATATAAAGCATGATGTTGAAGACAATATCCTATGTCATCCATCTGATTTTATTACTTGGAAGAATTTCAATGACTTGCACCTAAAGTTTTCATAAAAAATTAGAAATTTTTAACTCTATATACTGATGGTTTTCAACCTTTTGGTCAATCAGCGCAGCAATACTCATCATGACTAGTCATTCTGATAGTCTATAATCTTCCTCCTTGGATGTGCATAAAGGAGGCTTTAATGTTTTTGACCATACTGATACCAAGTCCTAGGAACCCTAAAGAGAGAATCGATGTTTTTTGTAATTCTAATAGCAAAGTTGAAGATGTTATGGGAGGTATGGGTTCAAAAATATGACATATCTTAAAATCAGAATTCCATATATGAGCAGCTCTAATATGGATAATTAGCTACTTTTCAGCTTTTTTAATGTTATCTTATTGGAGCATTATTGGACAATTAATGTGTCCTTACTATATGGATGAATCAGACACATTTACATTGTCTAAAAGTGGTAAGCAATCATGGTATGATAAACATAAAAAGTTCTTGTCACACAACCATCCTTTTAGCAAGAGCAGGTATGAATTCCATAATCAGGTAGTGTGAGGCCTCACCCAAACACCAGCCTAATCCACTAGCGAAGGGAGATCAAAATGCTCATTTGGGTTCGGACTCACTATTGGAGCCCTTGAGCTCAGATGGATTATTTTTGAAAATAGATTGATAGTTGCCACCATAATTTTATTTAATTAGAAAAATATTAAGGAAAAATCCAAATTGATTTCAATTCATTAATCTTTGATTAATTTACCGAATGGTAAAATCACTAGTCTTTGAAACCAAAGAGGATTCAGGACTAGGTTTTTGGTTTTAATAATCTCAATTTAGTTCCTAAGTTTAAGTTGGCTTAACAATCAATTTCATGAATGACAATTTTAAAATGACAATTAAAATGCATGAGTATGATATAATTATGAATGCATGAGAAAATTAGGGAAAGCAAGTAAAATAAAACATCCACAAGTTAAGGAGAGTGTTCTCTTTAGTCCTTATAGATAATAGGAGAACCAAACAATTACTCCTTAATTCCAAAATAATTAAATTGATTACATAAATTCATAGTGCCTTCTCTAGTCTTATGAGTTCTATAAAGGTTACAGATTCCCTTACAAAATAATAACATTAAAATGATTACATTGAAAGAGAAAAAGGAAAAGGAAAATGACTTGGATTTAAATTCCAAATGTTCATATGTACCCTATTAAATGGGGATCAAAAATCACATAGTTTATTCCATGATTGGTTAGAGGGTTTAAGAGTTAATCAAATTGATTTGGTTTGATTTGAGGATTTGGATGGGTGAGATGTTATACTTTTGTGTGTGTCGAATAGAAGGCTTTGCTGGATCAAAATTTCATTTTATCAATACCGAAAAGCAAAAGTCCTACTCAAGGAGAATGGATAAGAACAAATTGGATTGATTGATTAATTAATTACAAACATTAATTATTTAATTGGATAGGATTGAATGGATTGATTATTTAATTAAAAAGATTAATGAATTAACTAGGTGGATTAATTTTTAAAAAGTGATTAATTAATTATTTAATTAATTGAGTGATGTGATTAAAAAAAGATTAGTTAATTAAAATGATTAATTAACTTGGTAGGGGATAGATTAATTAATTAATTAAAATAATTAATTAATTATGAGATTGATTGGAGGGAGAGAGAAAGAGAATTAGTAGATAGCCAATCAATACTAATTTAAGAGGTGAAGAAAAATGAAGGATTTGGAGTCTATTTATAGGCAAATATGAGAGAGGGTAGTTTAGCATTGAAAAAGTGAAAAGATCAAGAGGGGTAGGGCTAGAAATGCAAAAAAATCAAGCTCGAGTATAAAATCAAAATTTTGGGGGACAGAAGGGGGGACCAGCCACTGGAGAGGCTGGCAATGCCACCAAGCTTCTAGGCAATGCCGCCTTCTTTTTTGCAAGAAGGGCTGCTTCACATAAAGCGAAAGCCTCCAAAACATTTAGATTTGTAATATGAGTTGCATTTTTAAAAGACTATGTCACAAGATTAGTTTATTATATAATAGATAATATGCCTAATGCATATTTTCTACTCTAAATTTATTATCATTGGTCATTTTACCTCCTGAACTTTAAAATTAACCGATTTAATACTTGAACATGCTAAATTCGAAACATCAGGCACTTAATTCTCTGGGACTAAATAGCATACATCTCACACATGTTGATGTGGATCAAAGAATAATTTTAGTAGCTTTTGTTTTTTTGCTTATGTGGAATTTTTTCAGTCGTGGAAAATAACATGGCTTTTTTTTATTCATATTAATGTCACGTTAATTTATGACTCAAAATTTAAAAAAATAAAAATAAAAAAATAAATTAAAATAAATAAAGAAACACAATCGTTTAGTATATAAACAAATAATTAGAAGAGGCTCATTGACTTGTCTCTCTATACCAAGTGTCACGATTTGAACCTAAGAACATATGACTGGTACTAGAATACAAGTGATACATGTGGCTACTAGTGCTCGTAATAAGCTAGACATCAAACTAAATGACAAAACTAACATGGAATAGGCCTATAGCCCCACAACTTAAGCAGAATAAATCAAACATCATATCAATTTAATGCCTCAAGTTACTATCTCACATATATTATATAATATTTAACTGGTTTCTACTTAATACACAACTTATCAACTCAAAAATATTATACAACTAACAATTAAAATAAATTACAGATAACAAAGATAACATTGCACAGTTCTAGAGTTTGTAATACAAATATACAAATATCATTTACACAACCCAATACTTAAAAATAGAATACTGCCAAAAGATAAAAGGTAGCATAACTCAATTTATAATTTCTTCATGACCTCATTCCACAACCTGAAAAATAATTTGAACAGGAATGAGCGTTCGACTCAATGAGCTATATAGATCCTAATATAACATACCACTCAACGATCATAATGCTAATGCATTATGCCAAATAGACAGACAAATCACGAAATCATACAATGATGGAACACAATCCACAGTACCACACAAATCCTCTATATGGGGAGCCAATCCCCTTATCATGGTTCTCTTAGTCAAATACATTCTCTTAATCCATTATAAGGGTCACAGCTGTCCTAGCAATGCTAACCCAATTGGTAGCAGCACATAGGCGATGAGTAAGCCAACAGCCGTCATACACCAATCATAACTCATCAATCATCATAACATCATCATAAACAGATCCACTGTCCTAAGTGGCACTGTAACATCCCAATCCCATCCAACATCCACAACCAATATGCAACATCAACATTAATGAACAGTCACATGCATATGCTAAGATACTAAATACTATTCATAATACATAATTATATATACAGTATACACATAATCAATGCATGAATGTGAATATAACTTTAAATAAATAAAAGAATGGAATTTTATATTAAGTTATATAACTTACAGATTTAACAAAATATAATTAGCTCTCCTCGTGGAGTGCAACATTTGATGACTAGAAGAATGCCCGAAACATCAACTCATAACAAGAACGACTCACTTATAAAGCTATACCTAAACAACTACTAAGATTCTGCCAAAATTTCAATAGAGTTTCCCTTATAACTAGGACAATACCCAAATGCAACAGAGAAAATAAATATTTCTAAATAATCTCAATAACTCACATAACTCAATACAATATCAATGACCCCTCATGGGTCCTCCCGAAACACAATCAACTCAACAAGCAATTCAATATCTTAAAATCATCAAACACTAATTAAATCTAATAAATATAACTTAAAATCAAACTATAACTTTAAATAATCAAAATTCAATAGTTTTGAATTTACCCTTAAAAAATCCGATTGAATGAATGTTGAAAATTGCATCAAGACAGTAAGACAAAGTTGCTGGATCTAGGTCCAAGCACCGTCCCATGTGCCACCACTGCCTACAGTCTTGGGGTCGTGGAAGATGCCATCTGGTTTGTTTCATTGCCAGGAGTTTGTTGGTAGTGTCCATGCTCCCTCACTCATCGCCTTCTCATTGGGCCCATAAAGTTTCGGTCTTTAATTTTTTTATCTCCACTTCAGACGAGCTTCAGAGGACAAGACAAGTACCAAACAAAAGCTCTCAGCACCAGAAGTCGAATGAGACCACATTCATCAACTTCTGCCATCAGAATCACCCGAAACCTAGATTTGAAGTTTCAATTGCCACAACACCTTCACTTGTGAGTACGCCACAATCTGTCGTCCAATCGTGGTGCCACCATTTCATCTGAAATCGCCAGATGATGGGGTAGATATGTGATGGAGATGCAGCCCATCATAGGCCGAAAATCGCTCAGCTAACGTCTCCTCTCACAATCTCTCTCTCTCTCTCTGCCTTCTCTCTGACTGTCAGCTTCATTTTTGCATCTCATCCCATTTCCAATTCCTAGCCATCTAATTGGCTATTCTCTAGCCAATCAAATGGACTAAATCTTCTCTTATATATATATATATATATATATATATATATATATATATATATATATATATATATATATATATATATATATATATATAACAAAATTTATGATGATGATGATGATCATAATAATAATAATAATAATAATCCTCTAAATTTTTAATAATCAAATTCTATTTCAATTTAATCTTCCATAAGTATTTATTACCTTAATTTATGTCATGAAAGTTTGATTAATATAAAACCTTTCATATTAATAATGATAATTATAAACAAAATTCCAAAACTTCCATGTAAAAATTTTGTAACTAAATATATTTTAAATTAATTGTATATAATATTAATTTCTAAAAATTGCTAATAATTAATATTCAAATATCAAAATATCATATTTTATTATATTCACATGTCTAACATTAATATAAAATTATAATTAATAATACAATTTTTTCTAATCATAAAAATATATAAAATGTAATAAAATATAATTTCAATTGCTCTTTAGTAAAGAAAATAATTAAATAATGTATATCCGTATAAAATACAATTTTATAAAATAAATGAAAATTCAGATTATTACACTAAACTCCTGAACTTGCCCCTCAATATCGAGCTCGTCAGCTCATCTCTCTACACTGATCTCCTCAACTCTCCTCTCCAACTCGGGCTCATTAGCTTGCTCTCTACAACGAACTCCACAACACTCCTATATTGAGTTCCTCAACACACCTTTCTAGACCGAGCACCTCTACTTACCTATCTTTATCGAGTTCCTTAATACTCTTTGCTAGACCTATGCTCGACTCTTCACATCGAGCTCATCAACTTTCCTCACTAGACCTTTATTCACCTATTTATATCGAGCTCTTCAGCTTGCATCACTAAACCTCTACTCGCGTCTCCATATAGAGTTGTCAACTTGCCTCTCTACACTAAACTGGCCTATCTATAGTGAGCTCCTAAAATTGCTTATGTGAAAAAAATATTAGCAAAAAACTAAAACATAAGCTTTACCAGTGGGAGGTTATGCTAAAATCATAATTGATGAAAATTTTGCCAAAAATTTAAAGTTTATAATTCAATTTTCCAAAACTAAAAGTTCATGCAAAAAGTACAATTTTTGTGAAAGTTCATGAATTTTTTTATAATTAACCCATTAGTTTATATAATATGCACATTTGTTGCACTTTCAATTTTCATAAGTCTAGGTTTACTTTATGTAATATGTAGGGATACATAAGTGTTATTTTATGTGGATTGCATTTGCATAACTCTTCTGCACTACACAAGTGAATTTCAATGCATTTCAATGCCTATTAGATTTCATCAAGTTTAAAAGATTATTAACACTCACAAACCTCATTAAATAGGAATTAAGGACTTTAGAAATCATTAGAGCAAAAATTTTCATTTTTCAAGTTGATGAGGAACAAAAAATAATCATATAGGGGTCCCTATTTTCTTATATATTAAAAGGAAATGTGTTTAAAAGTCCATGATCATAAAGAATTCATATTACTAACTCAGTCTATAGCTTGCTATTCAATTTCAAAATAGATACATATATAAGTAATCTAAATTCAAATCAATATAGGAATCCTTATCCAATTTATATATTAAAGATAGTCTATAAATATCTTGCATGTAAGCTTTCAAAAAGCAGATCATTTTTACATCGATATTACACATAAATCACAATTCAAATTCATTTTCTTTTATTAGGCAACAACACAAAAAATTTGTGTCCCTAGCTCAATATTTTCACCAGATTCAACCATCTCGATTAACAAAATTTTCTTTGGTCATCAAGCAACAATTTGGAATATTTTTTCACCAGAAAATCATCAAAATCATATCAAGAAAAGAAAAAAATCATCAAAAAAGTATCAAACAAAACCAAAGAAAAAACAAAGAAAATAAAAAAAATAAAGAACCAGATCCAAAAAATAAGTGAAGAGAGGAAGATCAGGACTGCCAAGCCTGATCTATACCCTTCTGGTGATTACTGGTCGACATTGCCCGCTTTATGAGAAAGCTCATCAGCTGGCATTCACAAGGGAAGCAGCCGCTACACAAATCGCCGACGAATGGCAGCACATGCAAGCCATAGATTTTTCTAGCGATAAGAAGTTCCAACATTGATTTTGACAGTTTTCAACATACATTTCAGGTGATTTTGGTGCCATTAAAACGACCACTCTTCCAGCTACATCCCGATACCAACCAAACAGCCAATATGTCACTGGAAAGTCAAATAAAAAATTCGCCCATTAAAACTTTGAAGGTCAATTTCAGCCAAACGGGGATGATTCATGGTGAGTGAAGTACATATTCATGCTCCTAATGTCAAAATGAGTCCGACGGTATGTTTTTCAAAGCCAATACTTGCTCTAGTAGCGACATATCACCGGCAGCCGCTGGTCAGTTACCAGATTCTAGCGAGTGGGCCCCACACGCCTGCGAGACCCGAATGACAGAATTTTCCATTTTACTCCTACATCACAAACTCCGAAGTTAGTTTCCCAAAATTTAATCCCAAAAGTGCATCGAAATATTTCAAATCAATTAACCAAACTACAAAAAAGTAGTTTATTCAACTCCACAGTATATTTTACGGATCTAAAAATTATTTTGAGTAATTTCTAAGGCTTATCGCACCATTCCATATAAATTTTATATTTTTCATGCTTTAATTTAATTTTTGTGATATTATTGTAATTAAATAAATAAAAGTCCTTTGGATGAGGCAAATTAAATAGCCTTATTGAAACCAACTTAGAAGACAATAAGACTAGGCACCGAAGACCTATTAAGACTAGCTTAAAAGACCGATGAGGCCGCTAAAAGAAAGTTAAAATGCCAAACTAAGTCCAAGCAAAAGTCCAATAGGAAAAACACATAGGAAAGGCTAGGTGAAAGACCTAGCAAGTGAAGGTGAAAGTCCAAAAGGCACTAATGACCTAGTTCGGCTAGGTAAAGACCCTCGATTAATGAGGAATCAAAGACCTCTACATAAGGCAAATTCTTAAAGCCCTCAATTGATGAGGCATATTTTATTAAAGACCTCTAAGCGAGCTAACTACTATTGTTATCTAAGTTCTATATATGAGATAGGATTTTTCAAGCTATGTTAGCAAAGTAAGCATCCAAGTCCTCGAAGAACTCTATCAAATAATGGATGGCTTAACTAACTATTTAAGCATGATTGGCAAAGTGCATCAAATGAAGTGCATGACAAAGTGAATTAGATGAAGCACATGGCAAATCACTCAAATTGCAAAACACATCAAGTGTAGCTTCAAATGGTGAAGCAAACCGCCCAGTTAGCAAAGTACATTGGACTGCAAATAATCTACTAGGGAATAGGGGGTTTCTGATGAGGGACAAAAAATAACCACATAGAAGTCCCTATTTTCCCATATACTAAAAGGATTGAAATTTAAAATTCCATGATCATAATGGATTCAGATTATTAACTCATCCTACAATTTGCTATCTAATTTCAAAATAAATACGTAAATAAGTAATCTAAATTCAACTAAATACAAGAATCTTTATCCAATTTACGTGTTAAAGATATTGTTTATAAATATCTCGCATGTAAACTGCCAAAAGGCAAATCATCTTTACTTCAATATTACACATAAATCACAATTTAAATTCATTCTCTTTTATTTGATTAAAAATTGCTCAATCACAAGCCACATATAGCAAAAAATTTCAAGTCACAAACACCAACAAAAGACAAGCCACATATAGCAGGAATTTCAATTTTCACTACTAATAAATTGGTATATAAAATCAAATATTAGTGCCTTATTACAACACACTTTTAAACTCTGAGTTTTCTACCATCAGTTGCTCCATATTGCAATCCAGCCTTGTAATCATTACATTTTTTTGCTTCACTTTCACAAAATTAACACACATGATAAAAAAAAAAAATTCAAATAGCCAAGGTCAAAACAGAGAATAGGATAACAAAATTATCTTTGATTATATTATAAACCAGGATGAGATCGAGAGAGAAATCTGAATATAGATTAAGATAAAAAACAAAAGAAAAGAGAGAGAGTTTGACAAAGAAAGATCATGTCATACATAGAGAGAGTCAAGAAATTAAAGATTTATTAAGAATTTAGATTTTATCACTGAGAGGAATTAATTAAAAAAAAAAAAAGAAATCAAATTTTGAGTCAATATCAAAAATTATTTTAAGTGTTAACGCGTATTACGCACTACAATCTAAAGGTGTTTGAAGTTTTTAAATTTGTCCCGTTTAAATATTAAATTGATTAATGTTAAAGTTAAGGGGTAAAATAAACAATTTTGTGAAATTCAAGAAAAAAATATGCGCTAGCTCTATATATTATACAAAGTGGTTGGTTCATCTCCCTGTTTCCCTTTCTCAACTTCGAAAAATTTTGTTTCCATTAATTAATGATTCAACTTTTTTGGTGCAAGGGTAATTGGACTATACGAATTTACTTGATAGAGGGATCACCGGCTTCCCGTCGACCCATGTGATCCCACGTTAGAACATCTATATGCCTTCCACGTGGACCCCTAGTCAATGTGATCTCACGTGTCAAATCTGTTGTCCTTGTTCAGCTTTTTCAAAACAATTCTCTTACTTTGGCGTTAAAAAAAAAGCTCTTACAATTTTGAATAATTTTAAGATTATTGGTTTATGGATTTATGTATTAAAATACATGTGCTTAAAATGCACGTGAGCAAATGTTCGGTTTAGTGCAACAACGAATAGGAAAAAAAAAAAAAAATCAAAGTTATTTTTTTTTTTAATTTGATTTGATTTAATTGGTTGGTTTGGACTATTGAGTTTTTTTGCTATTTCTCTTTTATATATATATATATATATATTGGAAAAAATTGTATTAAACTAAAAGTTTAACTTGTCAAATTTAAAATCGAATCAAGTGATATACTAAATAAATCAAATTAAATTAAATCGAATCAAATAATTTTATTTGATTTTTTAACTACAGTTTGGTTTTACTCCCTCTTATTTAAATTAATGGATTTATAGGTGCATAAGTGTTCAACTATATATTTATATAAATTAATTTTATTTTTTTAGCAGTGCATAATTTATGAGTTATTATCAACTTTTATATTTAGTGGATATGATATATTTTTTTCAAGAATTACTCAAATAAATTAATTTCTCATAAAAGAAATTGATAGTTATTTAAGATTTTAAAGTCTTATTTTGTTATAGGAAATATTTTTTATTTTCTTTTTTTAATTTCTTAATTTTTTATATTTTCATTTTTAAATTGACAATTAAAAAATAAGAAAACCTGTTAGGATTCATTTCCATTCAAAACTTGATCTACTCCTTTATTTTCATTTTTATTTCTAAAATTTTATATCTAATATATAACTGTTATTTTATATAACCCTTCATTTTAAAAGAGAATGAAAAATACTATAAAGTAATTTTCATAGTATAGTGTAATTTTGAAAAATCATTTCTCTAGCCATGAGCCAGGATTTTATGTGTAATCTTCCAAATTTGTAATTCTTTGTTTCTGTATTTTGAGTTGTAATTAATATATTTACATTTTCTGTTATAAATCTATCAACATTATTTTGATTGTTCTATTAAAAATTATATCATAAATTATGAGTTTTATATCAATTAGCCTTCAGTTTAACGGTATTTGAATTATTTTTGAGCTGAATTGAATTTAATTTTCAATTGGAGCCAAATTAAAAAAAAAAAAAAAAAATTTGTTATCTATGTCAAAGATAAAACAATTTTGAGAAATGAAAACCTAAATCTGAAAATTTACAGAGTGGTTCCTAAAATTGTTTGCTAGTATAAAAAAACAATTATATATATATATATATATATATATATATATATATATATATATATATATATATATATATATATATATATTAACAGAATGCAAGCTAAATATATAGTAATTATCTGGCAACTTATATGAATATCTGTGCCGTCAATGAGTAGATAAAAAGTCTAAACCCATTAAAACGGTGTCCTTTAAACAGTAGTAGTATAATGAATAACATTGCATATATTTATTCCAAATGTCAGTCAGTACAACAATTGAATATAGATGGATACACAGCAAATTCATTAAATCTTGGCCTAATGTATATTTTTCTCCCCAAACTTTGCACTATTAGTCATTTTACCTTCTCAATTTTAAAAATAACCATTTTACCACTTAAAATTATCAAATTTAAAATTGTCAAATTAAACCTATATACTCCTAATTATATAGTCAGCATGTTGCGTGATCTAACACACAAAAAATGTGCGTTCCATTATAAAAATGTTGCATCTGTGTATTTAATTGCTTACATATATATTTCTTTTTTTTTTTTTTTGTTTTCCTCTTTTAAATTACTCATCTTCATTATTAGTTTACCAATCAATCACATCAACCGCAACCTAGAACATGAATATGCAACTCACTATAGCTGGAGAAGAAGATCAGAGAGGTGTTAAACGGCACCGCCTCCTCTCATGACGGCAGTGGGATGGTAGAAACCTTGCTCACAAAAATCATTGCTGATGTGATAAGCTTCAATAATGGACTATCGCGAGCAACAATCATGACCTTGCTACTGTGTCTCACCAACAATAATCTCCATTAAAGATATGAAAAACACCTCTTCCCAATTCAAAACTCTTAATGGCATTAACTCTGAAGTTGCTATTGATGACTATGTTGAGTCAATTTGAAGAGGCATTGAGTCGAGTCGACTCAATGATTCAATGTCAGCAGTAGAAGTTGAAAGATCAATGATATTCATACATGGATCAATGTTGGGATGACCAATCAGCAGACTTGCTTGGATGGTTTAAAGGATATGGGATCAACAGTTCTTGATGACGAAGTCGAAGCCAAGATGAAGAATTCAAAGGAGTTTATGAGCAATAGCTTGAAGATGATATAGTGGATCTAACTGAATATTGTGGATCTATTATTATTAGGTTTTCAATGTGATGATGTTTGTCTTCTTGTTCCATTTTATTAAAAAAAAGAAATTTGAAATAAAAAAAAATAAAAAATAAAAAGACTGAAAGAATATCCAACTGAGGAAATCTTATTAAAAAGTAAAATTGGAGCAAAAAGGAGAGAGTTTCATAATTAATTAGGATATGGTTTTTGCCAAGAAGGAAGAGAAAAGTAAGGGATAAGTCAAATAGTGCAAATTAATTAGTTTGGTCAAAAGTTATCCACTTGAATTAGAAAAATAAAAAATTTCTTAGAATATTTTATATGTCAGCGCAAGTGAGAGTATGTGCCCCTAATTTGCAAAAATAGGTATTCAATATGTTCAATTTGATAAGTTTAAGTGGTAAAATGATTATTTTTGAAATTGAAGAGGGTAAAATGACCAATGATGCCTAGTTTGGGGAGGAAAATACACCTTAAGCCTTAAATCTTCCATACATAGGTGGGAACCGATTCTGAAATATGACCCCAGGCCCTGCCCTTACCATGGGGACAATAACCTGGTTAGGAAAGTTGGCTTTAGAGGGAAATAATATGCACAAAATAAAAGGATCCAAGTATTTTTAATGACTCGCCAACAAATAAAGTTTTACGTGTTGACGAAAAAAAATTAGGTTGACGTGAAATTCAAGTCTAGTTTAGATGAATCTAATATTTTTCTGGGTGCATGCTACATTCATATTTTATAAATTTAAATAAATCTTATATATTTGTTAGTCCATGATGCAATATATTTTAAAATATTTGATGCATTGACAATTTGGCTAAATACATATTTTCACGCTTAAATTATATATATATATATATATATATATATATATATATATATATATATATATATATATATATATATATATATATATATATATATATATATATATATATATATATATAACTTATATTTTTTCTGTATCTAAGTTAAATCTTGAATTCATCAATTTTGGACACATTAAACAGCTAATGTACACTCATCCATGCGCCTGGCAATAACTCTTTTTTTTTTTTTTTTTTTTTTTTTAAATTCCCTTTTTCAATGTATATTTGGCATTTGGAAATGAATAAAAACTCCCGTTCTGGCTCCTTTAAAGACGCCTTAATAAAGCTAAGGAGATGAAAATATATTCTTGATAATTTTCTACATTTTGCGACCCAATTGCGATGCTTTTGCAATGTCAGTATTAACAATGACATCTTCGCATCGCTATAGTTGGCGCCAAGTTCACTACAAAATGAATCACACAATAACGACAATTACAACGACGCTTTTTGTTTAGCGATGCTTTCTCCCATGTTGGTAAGATGCATTAGTGAAACGACAAGGATGATGTCGTTTCACTTTCAACGACGCTGTTTCGTTGCTAAGGTAAGTCCAAAAAATGAAACTAACTCTTTCTCCTTCTTACACCGTTCTCTCCCTTCTTTATAAAACCAATTGCTGCTCCACTATTCCCTCTCTGCCTTTCATTTGTTCTCCTCCCATGCGAGGCCATTTCCAGTGCTTCTTCACCTCAGGTAAGTATTTAACCAGGTTTTTTTCTTTTTTTATGTTCTATAATTTTCTTTTGGGCAAAAGTTGAAGGTAGTAAAACTAGTCGCCGTCCGTCCGTCGAGTTGCCATCTGTTCATCGGCCTATCGAGTTGCACCTTTCTCCTACCATATAAGATTTTTTTTTTAATTTGAATTTTATTTGTGTTTAATTTAAATTTATTGAATAAAAATCTTAAATAATAATTTGTAGATAATAATATATATTGTGTTTAATTAATAATTTGTAGAAAATAACATTGTGTTTAATTTGTTCATAATAATAATTAATTTGTGTTCAAGGTATAATTTGTAGATAATAATAATGATAATTAATTTGTTTAATTGATAATAATAATTAAATTGTGTTAATTAATAATTTACAGATAATAATATTTATGTTTAATTAGTAGATAATAATAATAATTAATAATTAGACAATGATATTGTGATTAATGGGTAGATAATAATAACAAATAATTTGTGTTTAATTAATAATTTATTGAATAAAAATATTTTTTTAAAAATAATTCAACCCTTTAAGATTTAGAAAATTTCATAAATTTCTTTAATTTTATATGTGAAATTAATCAATGTTTAATAATAATTTAGTAAATAATAATTTAATAAATTAAAGGATTAATTTATTTCAATGCCATGTTGTGATTGTTATTTGGATAAAGCTTATTGGAGTATATGTTAATATATGAGTACATTTGTTTTTCATTTTCAAACGGTTTAAGTCCAATTTAAGGAGAAAATTTGCCGAAATTTTTCCTAAAATTAGATCGACTATGGATGTTATTAGATCCCTTGATATTGGTTGTTTGAGCATATTCTAGTTGCTCTGACTGTTGATGACATTGCTACTAATCCACCTTAGACCCAAACCTAGACCCGACTCAGTTACCATCATATTTTGCACAGTGATTCTTTTATATATATTGTTAATTTTGAAGTACATTTTTTCTTTTATTTTTTTTGTCTTTTATGCAAATATTATATGATACATTTACATTTTTTATTAAATGTATAATATTTACATTTTCATTTATTTTATATCTTATAATTAAAATTATTATTTATATTAATTTTAATATTAATTAAATTTAATAAAATTAAATAATAAAAAATTAATATTACTCCATTTAGCAATGTCGTTGCAATGACATAGGTGTGTCGCTAAATTTAGCGATACAAAAATGGCATCACACAAGGAAAACAATGATAAAACAATCACAAACATTAGCAACAACATTTTGTGTCGCTAAATTGAGCGACGCCAAGATTTTATCACTAAGGTGTCTCTTTATGGTTCGTCTTCCTAATTTTGGTCTTTTAATTAGTGATAGCTTTTTATTACATAGCGACGCCCTAATGTCATTGTTATATAGCAACACTGGTGTCATAGCGACACCTCGTAGCTAAATATTCTTAGCGGTACCTTTTTTCATTGCAACAGTATCACTATTGCTGTTAGCAATGCCATTTATCAGTTTAGTGATGCCTTTTAGGCGTTACTATTTTATTAAATTCTTGTAGTATTTTCTCCTTTTTTGTGGTTTCTTTCTCTACCTTTCCCTTATATTGATGAATTCTAACCAATCCAAAACACTAAGGTGCATCTCCATATTGTCACTGTCATGATCCATCTTTGAGCCATGACTGTCCTAAAGTATAGAGAGACATAAGGTCACCTAAACCCGTAGAACCTACTTAAACTTATCAAGTGCCGATAGATATCACGTTACCCTTAACCCAAGATCGAAACCAAAATTATATTCCTTATCATTGATTACCATATTAATTACCTACGTGATGATCATTTATCATTTAAATCCATTTTCATGCTTATTACTTTTGAACTCCATTTTCCAGTATTTTAATTGCATCTCAATTGTATATTACTTAAGTATCCGGACTGTGATAATGTAGTATCCAACCACACATAACTAATAATATTCTAAATTATACCATTATTACAGACTTTAACGATCCATGGAGTTCTAGAGTGAGACTTTCAAAAAACAATATAGTAATACATCATAATACCCAAAAATAGCAATGCAATTTCCAGGCGAAGATGTAGAACTTGGAATTTACCTTGCTGATCTACCAACTGGTCCTCAAAAAAAAAAAAAAAACAATAACTATGGGATGAGACAAAGCTTAATGAGTACAAAATAATATTATGTAGGTTAAACAAATGATGTAAGATTTAATGGTGATTCCTTATAGCAATAAAGTAAAATGGATCAGAAATTATTCTTATGGAATAAATTTCCCATATATAACAAATACTATATCTTTAGTAGAACATTTCCTTTCTTGGAAACAGTGTGTTTCCCCCATTATCAATCGAGTGGCGGCATATGCATCGCTCACCCCCATATTCCTAGTCACACGTACAACTGATCAAGCCATACGTACTGGGAACCTTAAACCCTTCCCAGCTGAGGTTCGAATAATCTTTACCCTATCCGCGGGTCCATTATTATTGTGCATAAGGTATGATGTATTGCTCCACATCAGAGGGACATTATGCTTATCACGATGTCATTACGTTTAAAGGTCGAAATAATATAGGTTCATTGACCAAATGCCATAAAGAATTATTTTATTCAGTTTGGCTTAATAATCAATAAAACAGATAATGCTTGCCAAAGAATTGCAATGCATTTCAGTTAGGAAATGATCTAGCATTTATGCTAATATTTAAGGTACAAGTAGTATTATATTATTAGGTACTCACCTCTTTCTCCTTAGCTCCTATATCGATATACTCAAAGTTGATTATAGCGAGGCTTCTCGGTATCCTGAGCAATACCTTTGCCTTTCGATTCTACAAATAACCTCAAACAAGTGTACATCAATCACTATTCCTTTAACTTTCTAACCAAACTCTAAACTCAAACTTAACATCAACTTCTTACTATTAATCACCAAAACACATTCCAATACATTAAACAATAACATATTTAAACACATTAACTATTTAATCAATTTATTCCAAAATCCCATGTTGTCAAATTCCTTTCACCGAAACAAATAAGTTCCTTTTCTTTTCTAATTCCTTAATTAAATTCTATATTCATCAATTAGAGTCAATGCAATTAATTTTCTATCATTTAGTGGAATTAACACAATTCAATAATTAAAATCCCTAATTTGGTATGTTCCAATTAGATTTGGGAAAAATCATTTTCACCAACCAAATTTCAAATTAACTTTATAAACATCAAATTGAATCAATTAAAAGCTTATTTAACCAATCAATTTTAAAAATTCAAGTTCAAATCTTGGAATTCCCAATTTGACCCAAAAAATCTAAAATTTGGAAAAAAAATCAAATTCATTTTCAAACTTCAAATTGGACATGGATTTATCAAATTAACACTCAAACAATCAACATTCATCATCCAATTGAAATTAATCTCTTTCAATTCCCTTAAACCCTAACTTTACCAAAATGAGATGATTTGGGGTAAACCCAAAATTTCCTAATCAAATCTTAAATTGATATTTCAATAATGAAATTGGCTTCATACAAAGCCTATAACAATAATCAAACATCAAAAACACACATCACAGTATACACTTTCCTTATACTATGGATAATGCCTTCAAAGATTTCAATTTTTATATAAAATCTCCAAATTTAAATTTTACATTTTTAAACTACTTTTCAACATCCTAAATAACCTTAGATAGTGTTAAAAAAAATTTATAATACTTCCCCTAAAATCCCATTTTTGGCCGAACCCCTTTTGAAATCCCCCATTAATGATTTTTCATTCTTCCTTTGTTATTATTTACCTATTAAACCCAAAATCCTTAATTACCATCCTCATATTTCATCAATTAACATGCCAAACTAATTCTTCCTTAAATCCCTCCACCAAAATCAAATCATAGAAATTAAAAGAAAAGAATATAATTGCTAGCAATCCATCACTCTTAGGCTAGAAACAAAGAAAGAATCACTTAAGCCCAAAACCTTACCTTAAAATGCTTGAAATTTGGTTTTAGGTTGAAGAACAAGTTGAGAGGTTTTAGTTTTTGGTGAGAGTATGATTTTGGTGCTTGGTTACAAATGAAATGGATATGCATATTTTCAATTTATGTATAAATGAAATTAATGGTGGTGATTTAATCTCACAAGATCAATGGTCACATTTTTGCCTAAGATGGATGGCTAAGATTGATCAAGATAGATGGTTAAGATGGCCCTTAGGTGTATAGTGACTTAGCATCAAAATGATGAATTCCATAATCACCAAAATGAATATGGACATGGTGATGGAAAAGTGAATAAGCTTAGGTGTTAAAGTTGACATAAGTCAACAAAGGTAACTAATCTAACTTAACCTTACCCTAACCCTTAGTTAATTTATTCTAACCTTAGTTTAATCAAGCTCCACCAATTTATGGGCCTTAGTGGGCCAGCCATTCCATGGGCTTGGGCCTTGAGTCCAAAAGCCCATTAACAAGCCCATCCGAACACGTTTTCTGAACTTAAAAATTTTTTGTAACTTTTTCCCTTCCCTTTCACTTGGCATTTTAAATTTGACCTTCCCATATCATAATAAACTCAAACTAAGAAATATTTCTTTAAATTAATTCAATAAAATATACATTAAACATTCACACTTCATAAAAATATACAATCATACACTTAGCACCAAAAAGGGTATCTTTCATCCCATCACTATATCATTGGTACTATACTCATAAAAATGTATATTTTATGGTATTATTATAACTCAATGAGCTATGAAAACCTTGGGTATTATAGTCACATCCCATTTTTCAGGGTGCAACAATCATAGAGTATAGATAGGCTAATGGTCACTGAAAACCCATAAAACTTGCTAATTCTATAATCTAGGTGGAAATTCGGCAATATGCTGAATGCACCTTAAAATAATCTTAGAACATGAAACCAGCAAGTAACTAATTATAACACTCCAAATATGTCATCCTTCACTACAATAAATTAACAATCGGTTGGTAAATGTAAATAAACAACTGGTAAACTAAATTTTTGACTGATTACAGATTGAACTAGAAGCTCGCTATAACCCTTGTCAATAAAACATTACTTATCAGAATTTCTAATCGGTCAATAAATTTACCGACTGCCAAATAGTCGATAAACATATAAAGTTAATCGGTAAATCTATTTTAAAGAATAGACTAAAACATGACAACAGTTGAAAACCAATCAATAATTTTATAAAATATAATATTAAATAAATATATTCGGTTGGCAAATCAGTTGGTATATGATTTTATAATATTATAAAAATAATTGAATTCGGTTGAAAAATGGTTGGCAAATTGATTAAAAAAATTATTTATATTCAGTCAGTAAATCGGTCAGTAATAGATGATATTTATTTTTTATATTTTAAAAATATAATTATTAAATGTACTAAATTATAAATAAAATGCAAATGTTATATAATAAATTATAATAAAAAATATAATTCAATATAAATTAAAATTGTATATTTTTATAACAAAAAATAATGAAGTAGCATTCACATTTATATAGAAAAAAAAACTATAAATCTAATCTAAATCTACAGCATTGTCCGCATCTAGATCCACAATGTAGTTATCCTCATCATCCCCAAAAGTATGAGCAGGATAAGGTGGAGGAGGAGTGGGGGAGCAACATCAGCCTGCAGATGAGGTGTAGGAGGAGAAGGGAGAAGAGTAATAGTGGTCTGCAAATGAGATGAAATAGAAAATCTAGTTTGTTGTGTTAAGGCTAGTAAGAGATCCTTATTTGTTGCATCTGTTGATGTTGATGATGCATTTGCTATTGCAATTGCTACTCCATCTATTGTTGCATTTGCAGCTGCATATCTCTGATTGCCTCGTGAACTTGTCTGTTTATCTCTTCCTGCATCTGCTTAGTTGTAGGAGATGATGGTGGGGGTGGAATAAAAGATGAACTGATACCAGCATCTCCATAATATATGCGTGCCTATAAACTGATCCCGTATAGCTTCCCCTTCTCAAATTCTCTAATAGCCCTGAGATATAGGTCTTTCTCATCTACAGATGTGGGCTCAATAGATTCGGGAGCTGGCTAGGACATATGCTGGCAGAGGTTCGTGATATCCTCCTACATTTTATACAATAATATTTATTAACATAACAGCTCAAAATTATATTTTGCATTTTAATTTCAATTTGAAGTAATTTTTATTACTTACATGAATATGCTCCTATTGCAAGTCAACAAAATTTTTCTCATTGTACTTCTTTGTATGTGTGTACATGAAGAGCTCAATGAGATCAACCTCTCGAGCCAATTGGCGAGCCTGTTTTACACACACACACACCCCAAAAGCAGGGCCAGTCTTCTCCTACCTCTTATTCTTAGTAGCCTGCTAGGATATTCTCTTATGCTTGGCAGATGCCCAGTACTTCTGCAATTGCTCTCATGTATCATTAAGTATCTAGGTCTCCTTCTTCTTCTTTGTCTTGTATAGGAGATCCTTGTACCTTTCTGTAGCCTTTTTCAAGGAGGATGAACAAACTAAGTCGTCAATCGCTTGATCCTAATATAGTGCTTCTGCAACAATTTAAAAAAGAAAACAAAATTTAGTATAACCCAAAAGTAAAAACAAATCATCAATTATAATTATTCATTATACATTAGGGTTGTATACTTATTATTAAATATTATTTACATACCTTGAATTCTTCCTAATAGTAGTCCTTAGTCTTCTGTTGCACTCTCTTCCATATAATGCTAGCTGGATTAAGATTGGTCTTGAATATCTCTATTATCTTCCTCCAAGTACAATTGGTCGCAAATTGCAAAAGCATTAAATATTTATTACAAATATTGCAAGTAATAAAATGCATTACAAGAAAAAAACGATTTACCAACCAAAAATATCGATGAAAGAATATTAGTTGGTAAATTTCAATATTTACCGACCGAATATCGACTAAATGTACAAAGCACTTTAATTTTTCAATTACCAACTCATTACCGACTACTTACCAACTATAATTTATCGACAGCAAAATTTAGTTGCTAAATGAAGCGCCAAAAAGTGGCACCATATATTACCGACTATATGCCGACTACTATTTTCGTCACTAACTTAATAAATAATTTTTATCAACAATAATTTTGTGCTCAAGCCTTACTGATTGAATACCAAAAATTTTCTTTATTGCTTTAGATTTTATTTTATTTTTCTTTTCTATTTTTATCTGTTATTTTGTAGGATTTCAAAAAAAATGGATGGCTTTCTATAACTACCAATGGTGCAGTGGAAGAGCAATACCAAATGGAGCCACAAGCATGTATGATGAGGATGGCTTTAGTAAGTTAAATGCTAAAGTTTATGATTTGGTTAACATACTTGATCAAATTAATATATTCAATCCATCTTTGAATTGTGATTTATATGGAGGAAATCACTTGAATTCTAGGTGCCATTAGGCAAAGCAAACACAATTTTTCCTAAATTATAATGGACATGAGGACTATCCATATTCCAATATAAACAACTCAGGATAGAGCAATCATTCAAACTAGTTATGGAAAAGTTAATACCATCAAAGTGAAAATTTATGGCATCCTTATCAACATGATTTTTTAGCTAATCAATACCATACACCACTTAAAGAGCACAAACCACCTTATGAAGTAGCATTGGAAAGATTCATAATTGCTACTTATATATCTTTTTTCCATATATGGAAATATGCAACTTTAGTTTTTCATTTTTTTTATATTTAAAATTATTTTTTCTAATATTGATTGTCTTTATTTTTTTAGGCTGGAAAATTAGGTTCACAACCCACTGCTATAGAGTTATTTGTTCGCACTCATACAAAGAAAGGGGATGGTTAGACTTTTATCGACCAGAGATCAAAAGCTATTCATATATGTCAATTTAATTACTTTAAATAATATCTATAATACACTTTTTTTTATCTATTTCTATTAACATCGTTATCCTTTTTATATTTTTTTTAAGGATGCTATTGAGGCTAGGTGAGAACAAATGACCCAGTCAAATGAGACCATAGATGAAAATAGGTTGTATTTGGATGTAGTTAGGGGACGAAAAAGAAATTGAATTTATGTTCTTGGATCTCAAGGGTCAGAAAATTACTCATCATCTAGTGCCTCTACTTTAGGGACAAGTCATGCCTGTGAACAACATACTGCTGAAATTTAGCAACTACAAGAGCAACTTTCACAATAGGTTTAGAGGGTTACTGAGCAGGCTCAGAGGATGATAGAGCAGGACAAGGTGATTCAAGAGTTGTGGGACCTTACACGAGATTTGGCGAGTCAAATGAGTACCCTGATTGCTTCTTAAGGTCCTCCAGCTCGTCTGGATTCTCAGCGTCCTTTAAATTCGCATAATTCTCAGCATGATGGTGATCGAGATGATGATCACTTATCTACACAGTAGTATATCTATTTTGGACATTTTATTTTTTGTTGGATTTTAATTACCAACTATAAGGTTTTGTTAGACAACTTACCAACTGATTTGTTGACACAATATTATAAAATTTTTATTTTCCTTACAAGCTATTCTGACAAATATAGTTGTTGGTAAATTTACTTACCATTTATCAACAAACCTATTTAGACGGTAAATTTTTTCCTCCAAAAAATTATCAATTTATTGACAGAATATCAGTTGGTAAAAGTGTTTCCCTCTAAATATTTTATCTATTTACCGACCAAAAATAGGTCAATGTTGATGGAAAATACAATCAGAAAAATTTCACAACAAATCAATTTTTGATTTACCTGCCAAATATAACATTTTACCGACCATATGTTTAGTGGTAATTTATTGACCTGATGAATTATTCATATATTTACCGACAAAAATAAGACAATATATTGATCAATTTTTCTATCGGTATTTACCAACAATATTCTATTCCAATATTTTCTTTACCAACAATGGAAATACTGACTAAATGTTTTTGTCGATATTTGGTCGGTAATTTTGAATACCGACTAAAATTCTATTTTTACCGACAAAATAATTACTTGGTACTCTACGTTTTCTTTTTTTTTTTTTATAGTGATGATTTAAAAATGCAAATAGAAAATATTTGATATGCACACCTACCATCTACCAAATAGGATGTAGTTCTGTGGATAGGATAATAGTATACCCTATCATCAGCATCATTAGCAAGCCTAGATGAAGATGGACTAGAATGATGTGGTCCACAAGCAAACGAAAAAAGTGGGATAGTGGAAAAAGAAGGTCAGGCAGTGGAAGAAGAAAGTGTGGCAGTAGAAATAGGGAAGGTCACAAGGGAGAAGGAATTGACAGCAGGCTGTATGAATGGTGTGGTGCTGGTGGAAAGTGTAAGTACATGAATGGTAGAAAGTGTAGGTGTAAAAGTGGCAGAGGGTGGAGGTGCATAAATGGATGAAAGTGGATGTCAATATATAGGTAGTTGACTTGTTAGAGATGTACCCCGACCATGAGCAGTATCCCTTCTGCGACCCCAACCTCCTCTAGTAGCATCATCTCTAGTAGAAGACACATGTCTCGACATCTATTATATATGGTGTCAATATTTTGTAGAATATATTATAAGTAATCACATACAAAAATATAAGGGTAATAATAAAAATATTAAAACAAAAAAATTACAATGATGTATTTATATAGTTTTAAGAATTCAAATACACACTTGAAGTAGAAAATTACAATTATTTGGAATCAATTTCTTCTACATCATTTTTGTCAATAATATCATATATTGATTTTGATTTTGATAGAAACTCAAATTCATCATCTAAATCATTATCTTCTTCATCCAAATCAACAAATGACTCAATTGGATCATTGAAAGATTCATGTGGCTTATTCTCATTAGTTTCGATGCGATGCAAATTAACATCATCTTCTTAGAATGCTTCTTTAGATGATGCCTTAATACATGACCCATCCTTAATCTCTACAACTGATCTAGCTTTAACCTTACATACCGCCCATAAATTGGCTTTATCTCATCATAGAGATGAATAAAGAATATAATACACTTGACAAGTTTGCATTGCCAATATAAATGGTTCATATTTATTAAATCTCCGCTTGTGGTTGATTTCAATGAGTTTATAATGCACATGAAGTTTCATTCCCAAATTTGGCATTGGATTAAACCATTCACATTTGAATAATGTTGTTCTCTTAATCAGAAGTGTATGATATTCTAGTTACATCACCTTAATTAATTGACCATAGTAGTCACATGTGTTCTCGCTATAGTTTGAACCTTTTATATAGACCCCACTATTGATCGATGATATATCAAAACTAAGTTTTTTTGTGTGAAACTTATATCCATTCATAAAATAAACAAGATACATCATGACAAAACATAATGGACCCATAGCAAGGTCAATAATGAATTAATTTGTGACACCATTTACAATAGCATTAGCCTATAAATTTGAAAAAAAATTAAACCAAATTATTTTTAGTATGTGAAAATTAAAATATCAAATCTATTAAAGATATGCCTTTATACTCACATATGACTTGAATCAGCTAGAAAAATCTATCTCCAATCTCGTGTCTATATCATTTATTGAAATATTTGGGATATTTTGCTCAATATTTCAATATATATGCTTCACAAAATGGAAAATGAATGAGTATGAGTCGAACAATCTAAACAATCATTGATAGTTACACTAAGTAGAAGTTATAGAATTTAACTTACTTGACATATTCTGCTACTTCAAGATAAATGAGAAGAATATAGGATTGAGTTGCCTTATATTCTTCATCCGTCATTATTCTTGTTTTAGGTCGACCAAATGGTCTACCTGGATAAGTGAATATTGACAAATTTCTTGAGATATTATCTCCTTTAATCATTCCGCCATCATCATTATTAGATACTCTTCAACGCCTTATGCATATATGGGTTCAAAACAGTAAGAGTAGAATGCTAATGCTTCCTCAACTAAGTATGCATTGCAAATCGCCCTTTAACTCTTACTTTGTTCTTGAAATTTTGTTTCAAGTGACGAAGAAATCTACAAAAGAAATATTTTATAGGACTATAATAAAATTTAATTGGAAATGATTAAATGAATGTAAAAGGAAGAGAGAATTTAGAATTCAACTTTCAAATAGATACATTTGTTGGTACTAAATGGGTCCTACTATCTAAGCCTCATATGCTAAATGTATCGATAGATGCTCCATTGAGTTAAAGAAACTTAGGGGAAAATCAATTCTAATTTACATTGGATAAATATAATGTCATATCATGTCTTCCTCCCAAATCACCACTGAAGACAAGTCCTTGAAAAATAAATTCAAATCCGTCAATGGTTTCCAAACATCCATCAGCAAAATTTCACAGAAAGCAACAGGGAGTAATCATTGCATAAAAATGTGACAGTCATGACTCTTCATTCCAAACAACTTAAGCTTTTGCATATCAACACATCTACCATGTTGGATACATACCCATTCAGAAATCTAAGATTTTTTTAGCCATTCACATAAGACATGTTTATTTTGCTTATCTAGCTTATACTTAGCCTTTTGATATCTCTTAGTTGCTTCATTGATTTGTAACTCTAAATGGCGACAAAATTGTTTTAGGTCTTTTCTTGATTTGACATTACCTTTGGTTTTTCCTTTTATGTTCACCACCATATTGAAAATATTCTCAAATGCATTCTTTTCAATGTGCATGACATCTAAATTATGCCTTATCAAATTAGTATTCTAGTATGGCAAATCCAAAATATAGTGCATTTCTTTCACCTGTTATCGCTCCTCTTTGCAATCTAGGCATTCACAGATTTTCACCCAACATCTATCACATTTATCAATCTCAAACTAGTAATTTCCTCCAATATCTCTATACTAGACCGTATTGTCAAGGCCAAGTAATGAATTGTAACAATTCTTAATAAAGGAGATCTTGTTCCATCTTAACGAATGATTAAGAGTTAAGAATTTAAGCTGACAATCAAACATGATTACTTACCCCCTTTAGGAAGAGTGAAAGCATCGGTGTTTTCCATACAATATATTTTTAGACAATAGGCTAAATGTAGGAAAATCAATGATAGTCTATATCAAAGTAGCATGCATCTAGAAATTATGCTTTGTTGATACATCTAAAGTCTACACCCTATTTCCCATAACTGTATCAGTTCCACAATTAGCTTCAAGAACACATCTAACTTCTGTTTGGGATTATTTGGCCTAGAGTATTTTACAACAAGAAATAATAATTTCTCCTTTATACACATCCTAGGTGATAGATTATATGGGTGACGATAATTAGCTAAGATGAATACTGCTATCCAAATTGACCAAAAGGTTGAAACCATCAGTACATGATCCCTAACAGACATTATTTTAGAAGCAAACATTATATTCACCCATTTGAAATGCTTCCAAGGTTTATAATCTAAATAGTATTGCATTACATTCTCTTCCTCCTCATGTTCAACATGCCATCTCATATTCTTGGAAATTAATTCAAAAGCATGCAACCTCTGCAACCTCGGAATTAATGGAAAGTAGAACATTTTCTTAAGGAACTTCCTTCTTCGATGTACTAGCACCTTGACACTTAGGCTTATATCTAGGAAAATCATAGAACTTTCATGTATTTAGATTATTGGCTTTCCCCTAGTATAACATGCAATTGTTCCTACAATAGTGAATATTCTCAACTGGAAGTCCCAATACCTGCATTAATTCTTATTACTGTAGAAATTTTTGACCATCATCCTATCATCAGGCAATGACTCATCATACCATTGCAATATCTTGTCATAACACCTTTCAGATAGATGGTGCTTTAACATGATATTTAAGAGTCATGCTGTGGCAAATAACTTTGACTATTTTTTAGAACCAGGCTACAGAGGCTCATTAGCTGCATCTAACATATCATATAGCTTCTGATTCATGGGATTTGGTTCTTCCTTAATTTTAGTCTAATTGAATCCTAGACCAATGATATCCATTACCATATTATGATATGCAAATAGAGTAGCATCATAATTAACTTCGTAATGATTTTCATTTGAGACTAAAGTTCTAGACCCATTAACTTTACCTTGTAAATACCAATCGTAATAACACCACACAAAACCCCTCTTTACAAGGTGTAGCTTGATGGTATTTAGATCAAAAAAATTATGATTCTAAATTTATTATGGATACAGGGACATTTAATCTTGCCTCTACTCATAAACTGAGGCTGAGATGTAACAAATTCAATGAAATAATTAATATCTTCTTAGAATTCCGAATGTAGATACCCATCATGAAGTCTAGAATACATCCAATTTCTATCTAATCTCCTGCTTAAATCCTGAAAGTTATGGAAAAGATATTATTACATTTAAATCACAAGCAAAAAATTTTCTATATATGTTGATTTTAAATTTCATTAATTTTCAATATCTAATTTTATATTCTTATATCTCTAACTCTATAGGATAAGAACCTAACTTATTTAGGAACTCATTACTATATAACTATTACTGATACATTCGAAAGTCATACTGCAATAAAAAATTCGGCAGCATCTCCCTATGGTTGTCCTAGTGCACAAAATAAAAAATTGTCATGAAATAAGACATTTTTCAATATACACTAAGAGAAAATATAGAAGATGATACTAAAATTTAAAGCAAGAGTATGAATCGAGTAATACAGCAAGATGTAAAGACAACGAAATCTCTAAATTATCCACTTTGGACAAGTCAATATCCTCTCATAATCCAATGAGAAGGACACCAAATGAGTATCTATGAGTATGTCTAAATTTTATTAGTAATTTTTAATTAAATTTATTTGGTGTTTGATTATGTGAAGTCCAAAAATACAATTAATAATAAATGAATGTGCAAACAAACGTAAATAATAACTATACAAAAAATAATATAAATTTATCAATTAAATACAAGTCATAACATAACAAAATGACAACATAATTTAATAAATAAATTGAAATTTTTGCATCTATGAAATTTAAATAAAAAGTTATTTTTTGGTAAATTATGAAATGCTTGCATTTAATATTCCTATTTTATGGCATAAGAATTTTTCAGCAATTCCAATTAAAATGTTTGAAAATTAAGAAATGTTTTATTAATTATAATATGTTCCTAATTAAAATAATTTTTTTCAAGTTTTGATATTTTATGAAATGCTTGAATTTAAAATTTCTTATTTTAATGCATATTTAGTTTTTCTTGATTTTTGTATATTTTTATTTATTTTAGTAAAGTTTTTAATTTTGGGTAAATTATGAAATACTTGCATTTAAAACTTTTTATTTTAAGGTACTTTTTTTAATTTTTTGTATATTTTTATTTAATCATAGTGAAAACTAAAGTTTAATATTTTGGGTAAATTATGAAATGCTTGCATTTAAAATTTCATATTTTAAGGCATATTTATTTTAATTGATCTTTGTATATTTTTATTTCATCATAATTAAACATAAAGTTTAATATTTTGAGTAAATTATGAAATGTTTGCATTTAAAATTTCTTATTTTAAGGCATATTTATTTTTTCTTGTTCTTTATAAATTTTGTATTTAATCATAATTTTAATCTTAATTAGAAATAAACTCTAATATTTTTAATATTTATTGAAATTCTTGCATTTTCAATATCTTATTTAATGGCATTTTTTTTCCTTGTTCTTTTAATATTTATAATTATTCATATCCATTTTTTCCTAATTTCATTTTCTTTCTGGTATAATATGTATATTGAAATATTTTTCGTCAGTGGCATAGAATATTTTGCTTCTTTTTATATTTATAATGTGATTATATTTTTCTTAATTTTAGTAAATATTAATATATTGGGTTCAAAGTTTTTATTTTTATTCTATTATTAATTTCATTTAAATTACATCTTAATTTTCTTTACTTTTTTATTTTATTTTAATCCATAAATACTGCATACAAACTAACTTCTATTACCTTAAACGTAGAAAAATAAAATACGAAATAAACTAAATTAAGAAAAAAAAAACAAAATAAACTAAATTAAGCTATAAAGTAATTTTACATGCCAAAAAATTAGAATTTACATCATAATTAATTATACATGCCACAAAATTATATTTTATATTCCAATTAATTCTAAATTACATGCCAAATTATAAATAATCATACAAATTTAAATACATATTTATTCAAATTTTAAATATAAATACAATACATGTAATTATATATGATTCGCAAGTTACTTAAAAAAATCTACATATCTACCTATTGTAATGTAGAAAAGTGAGCTAGCACACTTTATAAAATTTCCAAATAAATCAAAATTATAATTTTAAGTGATTAAAATAATGAATTAATAATTACAAACAAAAAAAATCAAATTAACTAAATGCACAATATTATATTACCAATCTACATAAATCACATTAAAATACAATAATTTAATAAAAGCTTATATAAATTTATTAGAAAATATAAAAAATTAATTACACATTAATTTAAAAAATAATGCACAAATTCAATAAATAACATATATAAATTTTATTTTCAAAGAAATTAAAAAAATACATTTATTTAATATCACTGAAAGATAATTTTCATTAAAGTAAAAAGCATTAATTTAATACCATTTAATTTTCATAATAAAAAAATAAATTAATACAAAATTTATCATACCACATTATACAAAAATAATGAAAATTATAGAAAATTAACATAAAAAATTAACTATAACTTTCATTATACAAAATTAACATAAAAATAATTTTCAACAAACAGTAAATAAAATTTTATACAAAATCAACAAAATTATACTTATAAATAAAAAAATCAGAAAATTATACGTTATCAATCATCAAAATTATACATATAATAGAAAATTATATAAAATCTATATATACCCAAAATTATAATAAAAAATTATATATATTAGAACAAAAAATTATATCTAAACACACAAAATAATAAAAATAAAATTAAATAAATCAACAAACAAAAAATATATATTCAAAAAAAATACTATAAATATTCAAATAAAAACCCACAAATCCAAAGCTACACACACATATATATATATACCACAAAAAAAAATTAAATTAAATAAATCAATAAACAGAAATATATATTCAAACAAAACACCATAATTATTCAAACAGAAAACTCACAAACCCAAAATTATTCACATACACACATACACATACATATATACCATGGAAAAAAATATATAAATAGCTAAAATAATGTGTACCTACATGAGAGAGAAGAGAGCGGCAATGGAATAGGGTGGTCAATGGCTTGGATTTCGGTGGTAGCAGCAGGTAGCAAAGGAGAGGAAAGGGAGGAGAGAAGAAGAAGAAGAGAGGAAGAAGAAAGAAGAAAAGCTCAAACTGTTGGGCTATATATTTATCGATATACCAATCGATGAGAGACTAGATACACATTAATTTCTAAATTATCAACCAACTCAGCAACCAAATGATACGTGGCAATCGTAATCTGTCGGTATATCATTAAACTTTTTATATATTTTTTCAATATAGTTACCAGCTATTTTATTGATGGATAGCTTTTAACACGTGGCACCTAGTAGCTAAATCGGTCAGTGAATTTTAATGCATTTTAAATTTTTGCTCCCATCCTCTGGTATAGTTTTAGTCAGCAATTGATCTGTAAATAACATAATTTGCTGACTGATTGCTAACTAATGTGTTTTTATGTGGCCTACTATGTGTTAGTAAATCGGTTGATGACTTTTGATGCCCACCAAAGTTCTATCTAGACATTTAGATTACCATCAATTGGTAATTGATTATAAATTGGTTGGTAATTTAACACGCCAATTATTCCTGCCACGCTCACCAACCAAGTGTATTTAGTCAGTAAATTCATTTGTAATCAGTCGATAACTGGTTGGTAATGTTACTATATTTTTTTTTACATTAATCTTCAGTTAGTGTTCGATTAGTAATTACCGACTGATTCTCATCGATCGGTAATTTTGGTTGGTATTTTGGTGTTTTCTTATAATGCTTATATCCTTAACTTCACAAACATTATAATATTCTTTCATCAATTTTTTTTATTTAATTCAACATTTAATATAAATTAAATCAATCACCGTTGTTGTCACTTAACTTAGTTAATCTATCAAGCACATATATATACATTTATTATACAATATTATTTTAACATCTTGAGTACTATGGAGCAACTAAGATTTTTATGTCCATTTATATACATACAATATATATACACTTTATTACATTATTACAAAGCAAAATGTTTCCTCCATTACTTGTAAGCATCAAGTGAAAAATGAAAACTTGAGCTTCTTGGCATTAGCTAGACTCCTATAAAAAAAAAAAAAAAAAAAAAAAAAAAGGAAAGGAGTGAGTAAACTCAGTGAATATATACTATATTACCATACTTGTAGTACAGAGATCAAAACCATTCTGTAAGGCTAGTATATCATATATATAACATGAATAAGCATCAGGAAAAGAAGTTTAAAATAGCAATATTGGAATGAATAATCAAGGAATAACAATCAAGACTATAGAAATAATCAATGGATCAATAACATTAGAACTAGTAGAGATCTAGTCTAATAATAATAAGAGTGAATTTACTCTTCATCACATATATTTGTGATATAGACTCTTTTTGTGAAGCAATATCACACTACTTAAAGTCGGCGAGCCAAGTAGCATGACTAGGATAATACCTCCTCTCAATCGGAGTCAATACAGTGTACACAAGAACCTAAACAATAACTAAACTTACTTATTGGAGCTTTCTTTCCTCGTCTTCTCTCTATCCTAAAACTTTCCTCCTCTCCTCACTTTTTGCCTTCTCAATTCTTTAGGTGCTTAAGTTAAATGGCTAGCTTCTAAGTAAGAAACTCGAACTTATCTTATGTACATCTTTTTTTTTTTCTTTTTTTAGTTTCCTTTTTAATTTAATTAAAGATTCAATCTCAACCACTTATCTCTTCCTCTCCATTTTTAGCTGCTTTTATTTAATTATTTTTTATTGTACACATTTTATTAAAATCCAAAAGTCCAAGTTAATAATGGCATATTTGTCTTTAATTATAAAATTGTCATTTTCTAGCTTTATTTACGCTCATTTATATAAACATTGACTACTAATATTTTTAATCAAAGTTTTAGAGTTCTAAGACTATAACTAACTATTCTTGCATCAAATTGTCCTAATTCAAAACTAGAGAAAATCACAAAGTCAGATTCTATTGGTTTCGTGCTTAGCATATCAGCTTTTGGACTTGTATCCAATTTAGATTTTGGTTCCCAATTATCCATTTTCCTACTCAATTCCTTTATTTTATCTAATTCCATGCTATATCTGAGTCTCTAATGACATAGGGACACCTAGGGTATTATAATAGCCATTGTGATAAGTACCTCCACACAAGGAAGATGATGTGTTCATCGACCAAGAACAAATGAATCTTAGATGGAATGTTTTGTACCTAATTCTTGGCTTATACTTCTGCCTATGATGGTATCTAGAGACATTGTGGGCGATTAGAGTGTTATGCTTCTAACAGACTGGGTTTAGCTAATCTTAAGCTCTAATGGCAACATGAGTGCAACTGTCATGACCCTTCTTTACAGTTGAGACGATCCTAAGGTATAAGAAGATGTAAGGTTACCTAAATCCATAGAACCCATTAACAATGAAACCTATATGACCAGCATAACAGCTACAACTATAGCATTATCCCCAAGATCACAAGTTGCAAAGCAAATATGAAATACCCTGAATTTTCAATTATTTTATAAAATTCTATTTTCGTATGGAAATATATTATTTTATTATTTTCCTTATTAAAGTAAGAATTAGAATTATATTTTATTAAATTATAAATATTCATATTATTTGAATATGTATTATTAATGGCAATTTTGATATAATATTACAATATTATATGATTATGATAATGTTAATGTGGATTTTTGGAGAATTGTATTTTGGATTGTATTTTGATATTTGAGCATTAATAAAGGTATTAATTATATTATAAGTTTGATTATAGTATTTTATCGGATATTTGGATTTCCGTTATAATTATTATAGTTATCGTTAATAATGTTATTGATATATATATTTATGAGTATATGTTGTAAATTATTATTAATATGTAAATTATGAATTATTGTTAATTATTATTATTATTACTATCATTTGCATTATTATGATTATTGGAGGTATTATTATTATTATTATTATTATTATTATTATTATTATTATTACTATTATTATCACTATTATTATTAGTATTATTATTTTATATATATATATATATGTGTGTGTGTAGGATTATGTTTATATAAATATATGTATATAGTATTATATGTACATTGCATGGTTTAGTATATATATATATATATATATATATATATATATATATATATATATATATATATATATATATATATATATATATATATATATATATATATATATATATATATATATATATATAACAAATCTGTGTTAAGTAAATTAAACAGAAGAAGAAAAGGAAGGGAAGCTGTGATTGGGCAGTTAGCCAAAACGGGGAGTTTTGGAAGCAGAACGGGAAATGGGAAGCAGAGGAGATAGGAGAGAGAAAGGGAGAGGCCGAGAGAGAGAGAGAGAGAGTTGGCGGCGTTCCGGCGGGCGGTGGCAAGCACCGCCACCACCGCTGGGTAGAGGGCAGACCGGCGACCTCGAGGGAGGTGGTAGCTTGACGATCGGCGGCGGCACAGTGGCGTACGCGAGGAGAGAAGGACCGCCGGCCACCGCGACTTCAAATCGATTTTCTGGCTGATTCTGGCAGCGAAATCCGGCGATCTTGGTGCCGTTTTACTCCTGAGGATGAGAGCTTCATTTTGGTACCTGCCTTGCCCCTTGAGGATCACCAGAGGAGGAGATCGAAAAATACCAAACCGTGACTTTGGAGGCATTTTTTGGTGGCTGGAGGGCGAGTGCCGGCGAGTGGTGACCATTTTTGTGCTCCTGGGGTTGAGGTGAACCTGCTGGTGTGGAGTTTCCCCTGATCCGCCACCACCGGCGGTGGCGCGTGGCCGGCCGGCGGCGGCGCGTGGTGCCGGCGCGTGGAGATGTCCAGTGATTTTGTTTCGATGTTCTGGCATGATCCTCGATGTCTGTATGTTCAAAATTTGTGAAGGTTAACCCGAAATCCTTGTTTTTCAGTCGTTATATGAGTTAATCTATGTTTAGTGGTTCTTAGAGTATTTGTTAGGTTGTCGAGTATGTTCTGGGGTTAAGTGTAATTCTTATCATGATGTTCTCTATTGTGAGGTGTCAGTGTCTGGCGTCTTCCTGGTTCCAAGGCTACTCTTCTGAGGGAAGCCGATCGGAAGCGTCGACAGTTAGGTGAGTGATACTCACTGATATATTATCCTATTTCCATTTCATATGCATTGCTGTGTGTATATATATATGTATATTATGCACTACTATTGCATCTATAAGCATGTAACATTTGACTGTGAATGATGAATTGATATTCTGTATTCTGTGCCATACTATGGTTGTGATTGATGGATGGAGGTCGGGAGGATACAGTACCACCTAGGATTATGGGATTGTTATGGATATGATTTGGATTATGATGAGATTCAGAAGATGAGCTATGACTGATGGATGCCGGTCGGGCCTGCTCATCGCCAGGGCTGCTGTCAGTCGGGTCAGGGCTGCGTGGTACAGACCAGTGACGGCCAGGCCCCTTGGATATAAGAGACAGATTATTTGGATTCAGAGAGCTAAGGTAGGGGGATCGGCTCCCCATATTGAGTACTGAGTATCAGTGTGGTACTGTGGACCATACCCCATCCTTGCTTGATTGGATGATTTGTTTGTCTCTATGACATAATGCATATCATGTGAGGTGCAGTATATCTGTTGGATACCAGTTTAATATATTAGTTGGTATCATTCACTGAGTCGAACGCTCATTCCTGTTCATCTTGTTGCTTTCAGGTCAGCGAATGAGCTAGTGAAGGAATTGTAATTGAGTAGACTGTCAGTCTCTCTTTGGCAGTAGTTTGTATTGTTGAGTATTCAGAAATGTATATAATAGAAGTACATTTGTAATTGTAACTCTAGAACTCCGCAATGTTACACTTTGTAATTGAGCTTTGTGTATTATTTCAGTTATGTATTCTAAACAGCTGTAATCTTTGGATTAAGCAGAACCTTCCTATAATTTATTATTTTTCTGGAATATATGGAATAAATGATGTTGGGCCAATTTGATAATTGTATTGTGTTGTGATTTCTTTTGGTTCTGCTTACCTTATTTGGGCCCATAGCCCTTTTCAGTTGGGCTTTTCAGTTGTGTATTTTGGGCTTTTTGTCTTGTGGTTTGGGTTAGGCTTACTACGGGCACTGGTAGCCACGTGTAATTCCCGTGTCCTAGTGCCGGTCACATGCCTTTGGGTTGGGGCGTGACAAAATAGCTCTTCCAAATCCAACCTTGTACCCTCACTATAACAATCAATATATAAGATCTCCCATGCTCATGCAGAAACTCAACATTCAAATACCTATTCAATAATGAACATTCATTCAATCAGTTAATATACAAACATATTCAACTTATAATAACATTTTAGCCACCTTTTCTAATTTAATTATAGTAATATTTTAACCATATATATATATATATATATATATAGACACACACACACACATGAACCAATAATCCTCAAGATCCATGATCTCTTCATGTACTATTTAGAACTAAAAGATATACATGCAACAAAATAGATCTTTATTTTGATCAAGGCCTAAAGTGAAGAAAGTGAACTTAAGGAGTCATCTTTGATTATCCTATTACTTTCCTCACATTAGCTTAAAATCACTGCCACAACATTTACCTACATGCACTAATGAGTAATGCGATAAGCTTTGGGGAAACGTTCAGTGAGTAAAGAATATATTATCATACACTGCTAGGCTAGGTGTTCAACGCTAATTTTCAAGAATGTTACTAGTTTTCACATGTATTAAATATAAAATTCTATATGATATACAACAAATTTGAAAACAATCGATCAAGTTATCTAATGTCTTGCAACAATTTTTGACAATGATAAATTAAAAAGCATATAACTCATAGCACTTCAAATAGCTTTTAAACATATATATTTTTTAATAACAAAAGAACCCAAAATAATTGAAAGTTGTTAATGTTAAAAATAATAATGTATGGTTTTATATAAACTCATTGTATATTTATAAAAATGGATTTTAAAATTAATAAATTCTAAATAATAGGATTTTATAATCAAATGAATATCTTTGGAAATAAGTAAAATAAATTCACTAAGATCTTTTATATATATATATATATATATATATGCCATGAGCAAATAAATTATGAAATCCAATAATTTTCATACAAATAGTATAACAATGATGGCAGAGGCTCATCTTTTGGAGCATGTCCACTGAACACTGCACAAGACTCATCAAGTCTCACTGCTAGGAGCAATATTCTTCCTAACTAGAGTCTGAACAATACCCATCCGATGGGTAAAGTATGCACACAGTTTGATGTTTCCCACATCAATTGGGTATCTCTATTTTAAAATTCAAATTTTCACTTTAAGAAGATATCACTACTCATAATTTCCATTTATAAAAGATTGCAATAATTCGGTAATTCTCATTTAAGAGATTATGATAGTTCATATAAAATACTTTACTAACTCTTCGATAGAATATTTCAATAAATACATGTAAAGTTATAATAAATTTAAAGAACTTGTAAAAATGATCTTAATAAATTCATAATAAAATACATAATAAACTCATTAATAAGAAATTCCATTGAATATGCATAGAACTTCGTTATTCTTTAATAAATTCATAGTAAAATTACAAAAACTCATTTATAAAGATTTTGATAAGCTTATCAATAAGGGTTTTGATCACATATGAAGAATCTTCAAACTTTTGATTAGTCAATAATTAGGGTTCAATAGAATTTTAGAATGTATAAGATTCTTTATTAATGAATGTCATAATTAATGTAGGTCATTAAAGAATATGAATTCAAGATAATCCAAATTCCATACATTTTTCACTCACCTTAAACCAACGCACTTCTCACACTTTACTTCCTAAACTCCATTTCTTCCTTCCTCACTTCCAAAAACTAAATATCATCAATTAACAAAAGAGTATTCAATTAGGTACTTAACTCATTTATTGAATTAAGGACTTACTATTAAGAACTTACTTAAGTTAATTGGAAAATCAACAACAACCTTAATTAGGTTTTTGACCTTCATGTACTTACATTACAATAACTTCAGTTTTACTTATCAATTAACTTGATTCTTTCTCTCACTTAAACTAGAAACTTGTGGCTACTAATATATTCAAAATCTAGCTCAAAATGTGTTCTCCTCACTTAAACTAGACACTTGAGGTTAATAATATATTCAAAATTTAGCTTAGAATGTGTTCTATAAAATTTACTGAATTTTTAAATTATGTCATGTTTCTTGTACAAGAGTAGACTGACCTTTTTTCACTTATTCAATTGTATCTCATAATGTGAATGTCCAATTTCAAATCCCTTTTACAGGATGTTTATCTCATAAAGGAATATTTTTTATGTTTTGTTCTTTATCTAATTCAATCTCTAAGGATAATCAAAGGGTCAATCTCAGATTTGCATCTTGTTGGACAACTTGAGCAAACTCCTATTAAGCTAGCTTTTTACCATATAAAATAATATCATTCTAAATTGAACAAGAATCATAGGTAACATGTATACCAACTTTCATACCTAATTTTGTGAAAAATAAAGATCATTTTCCCCCTGAATGAAACCAAACCACCGTAGCTTATTTAGTTTTGCCCTGGTACGCATCATTGTCTAGTAGCTGGTATTTTTTATTTAGTTTAACATATTAAATAGATTCCAAATGACTTGAAATTTTGAAGGTATATAGAAAACACATAAAGTTATAAATTTTATATTTTGTACTTTTTCTAATTATTTGTTTAAAATTTCGAAATAATAGGTAAAAGTTTTTATTCCTTATGCTTCTTCCAAAATCAATCCTTTATTCCTATTTCTTGAAATTTATATTCATTACCTTCAATTCAATCATCAATACACCTAATTAAATCTATTTTATACTCATTAAAATATAGAAATCAACTTATTCAATTTCTCCCTATCATGGCCAAATATCATAAGCTAAAAAGCACTAAAGAATAACTTAATTAGATGGCCGAATCAAGCTTACCTCTTGACTTGGATTAATTTTCCCTTGCAAACTATGGCTGGCCAACCTCTTAAGTTGAGTGGGAACTTCTCTTAAGTTGAGAGAAAGTGATAGATAAGAAGAAGGCTTGAAAAACTTTTAAATGAGAGAAGTAATTAGTGAAGAGTTCTTATCCTTCAAAGTTAAAATTCTTGCTAGTGTCACTTTTTTACAGGAAAATTACTATGTAGTCTCTCATATTTGACCTAATTAACTAATAGTCTTTGTTTTTTGAGAAACTAACTAATTAGTCTCTATATTTTGATTTCATCCTAAAATTTAGTCCTTTTGTCCATTTTCTTATAATTTTCTATTTAAAAATGAAAAAGAATAATATTTTTACTCAAAATGCCCTCTCTCCCTTCTTTCTCTTAATAAATCCCAAATACTTGTAAGTAGCTAACCAATTCATTGTCTGATTTCATACAAACCCACTTAATTTCTTTCACCTTCTCTACCCATATATTGAACACTTGACCACTTTCCTCTCCTCTTCTTCCTAGTGGCATAAGAGAATATTCTTGGTCTAGCACAACAATCAACAGTGGAGCAATGCAATTATAGAAGAGCATATGGGTAGCAACAATTGCATGCAAGTACTGGCGATGGTGGCATGATTTGTTAGGCTAGACGAGGCGACTCAAAAGACAACGAGTAGATTTTGATGAAATTTAATCTACTGCTTTGATCACTATTCCCAAACTTGGATCTACTATTTCTATTTTTAAGTCTTATTTTTCTTTACATAATAAAAGTGAAATCAATAGTGATGAGATCAAGAAGAAGAATATGGAGAAGCTTTTAATACCCAAAATAAAAGGATATATTACAATAGTAGCATCAGTCAACCTAGTTATGAGTCATGTTCTTCTATAACTCAACCTTTGTTACAAAAGTCTAATGTTCTTCCATGATCTGAGAACATTGAAATGAAAAAAGAGAGAAAGAGCGAGAATTTGCTTGAAATCGAGTCTAGCTAATTGTGAATGGAGAGTAATTGTTATAAATTGGTATTAACTTGTGAAACCATATATGAGTTGATGCTAGCAACAATGCGGTGATGATGATAATACGTGTTTTCCTTTTTTTTCTTTTCTAAATTTTCATATTTAATTAAATTTTTTAATTAATTAATAGTTGATGGAATTGATTGATTAAATAATTAATTAGGTGTTGTTAATTAATTTGAATATTGGGTTAAATAGAAAATTTATGAGTAAATGCGAGACATTTTAGTCCTTTCATAGGTATTTAATGGTGAAAATGGATGGAAAGATTAAAGTGTTGACGAAATCAAAATACAGAGACTAATTAATTAATTAGATTAAATTTAAAGTACTAAATAGCAATTTGCCCCTTTTTATTGGTTCCTATTTCTCTCTTTTTTTAAGCCACTAAAATGTTGCCACCTTACTCATCTTAGAAACTTTGCATATTCCATCACTTTTTGCCTTTAACTCAAAAATTTTATTTATCAATTTAGGAAACAAAATAATAAGTGAAATGAAAGCAGTTTGGTAGTAAACAATAAGCTCCAGTGTCATTTGGTCATAGGTTTGAATTATGAAATTTACATATTTTGTATAAATATATTTTTACACAAATTATTACTATTTAACTTAAAATAATTCTTTAAAAGAAATTTAGAAAAAAAAAAGATTTTTAATTAAATATTTTTATGAGATATTTTTTATCTTATATATTTTTAAGTAGAAATATAATGAATATAATTAAAAAGATTTAGGTTATTACGGTGATCGACATTGTAATATCAGAGTCAACTCTAAACTCCAATGCTTGTGAAATTGATATTTTCGATATATAGTCGATGAAATAGTGGGAATTTTGGGTATGGACTATGACCTTACTATATGTACAGATGGTTTGTATATTGTCTTCCTTTTTCATTTTTTTTTATTTAAGCTATCATTTTATACTATTTTTCCATTTTCTTTTTTATCTAGATGGATGGATTTTGTATTCCATCACAATGAGTTTTATGCATTCATTTTACTTTTTGCTACTAAAAAAGGTGCAATATGATCCTAATGTTTACCTTATATAACACATAAATCCCTTTATGTTTTCAAAGGCTTCAAAATTATCTTAATGTTATAACTTTAGGTCATCATATCCCAATAATTAATGACTCCTTTTTTCTCTTTTCTCAGTTTGTGGAATCCATTTTACTGTTTAAGTAAGACTTAAATAATAAAAAAAAAATATGACTATTTGGGAGGCCTCGCTCGAGCACCGGTCTGATCCGCTGAGGGATCGAAATGCTCTTCAGGAGAATACTCCACGATTGGAACTCACTGTGAGTTCATTGATTTTTGTAATATAACAGTTGTGAAAAGGAGTCGCCACTTTAATTTATTTATTTTAATTGGAAAAATTAAAGAAAACCCAACATGATTGACTCCAAAAATAATTTGATTTTATCCCAATGGAAAAGTGCACCAATCCGCGAGTGACCAAGAAGGGCTCGAGGATCAAGTTTTGGTAATTACACAGTTAAAAAAATGTATTTTCTTTAGTTTAGCTAAAAATACAAAATAACTCTTGAAAAATGAATTTTTATGTATGCATGAATGAGAATATAATGATGAATGAACAGTTATATAATATGATGGAATGACAATAATAAATAAATAGGCAAAATAAATCTTACTTAATTATTACAATATCAAAATAAATGAAATAAAGGGGATCTTTCCTCTAGCCCTTATGGGTACTAGGAAAAGCACACATTCCCCAAAATAAATTGAAAATAATCACAAGCAAAAGATTAATATGAATAAATCAAAATGAAAGGAAAACAACATTGATAAAAGATTTTGGAGTTGATGCCCTTCAAAATGGCAGCCTGCGTATCCTATCGAATAAGAATCAAACCCCACGCAGTTCTCCCTTCTTGCAAAGGAGGGGTTTTAAAAATGTGTTGGTTTGCTTATTAACTTAATTCTGATTCTTAAATTAATAAGTTTTAGATCTTTTCAGTTTTAGACCTAAAGAGAATTCTAGATCTGAATTTAGAATTTTAAAATAGGAAAGGGATTATACCTTTGTTTTTCATGGCTTTCGAACGAATGGAACTAGTTTTGCTCCAGATCTCAACTCCACCTTGAATTCAAAGGAAGCTTGGAATCTGGATCTAGAGCAGCAAATGTGTGAGTATAAGAACGAAAGAAATATGCTTGAATTGCTTTGAAATGCTCTAGAATGCTTTAGAAGTCATTGGGAATCATGCCAAATGAGGCTGAAAGAAGCTCCTATTTATAGAGCTGCCAGAGGAGGTGTCGGAGGCACGGACGGTGGCATTGGCGAGACGCCGGCGGCAGGGGCTGCACGGCTGACGCGCCTGCCATATAGGCGGCACGCCATACGTGCCGCCAGACCTGGCAATATGCCTTTGATGCCACACCGGTGGCACGGCCATATTCCGGAGGCACGAGATGCGTGTTGCCTCCTGGGCGGCATGAAAATCGTGCCTCCCAGCGCCACTTGCACGGTTCAATTCATTTCTGTCTGTTTCGGGCTCGTTTCAGCTCCAATTCAAGCTCTGTTTGATTTTGTGGATTCGTAACTAAAAGACGGTCCACTGGAGGTGCATTTTTGAGGGTTTACAGCTGCCCCCCTTATCTGATTTGGCCGGACGGAGGCCGAATTTAATAAGTGTGAACTGGAGGGCTTAGGATGCCATTTTGAGAATTCTGAACGTCCCTTTCAATATTGGGATTTATGGAGGAGCTTCATGTCTAATTTCTGGCTATTCTGATTTGGTTTGGACTATTTTCCAATTTCCAAGCTATTTTTGAATTTTTAGCTTTTCTACAATTTCAGGAGATTCTGAATTCTGATCGAGACCCCGTCTGTTTTGGGAGATAGATAAAAATCCCACGGATTCACTACTTCAGATGGCACTGAATTCTGATTTAAAATGAGCTTGTTATGGCAAAACCACGTGAATTGGACCTGCGAATAAAAAAAAAGTGAAAAAGATGTTATGATGGGGGCTCACCTCCACTTCTATATAAAGCCTAACTTCCTTCACTCTTTCTCATAACTTCATTTTCTCTCTCTCTCTCTTCTTTTCTCTCTCTCTCTCTCTAGCTTTTACTTTCTTCTCTCAAATTTTACTCTCTCTCTTTTACTTTCTCCTTATGGATATCTTCAATCAGCCAGCAGCGGGTGCTGAAAATTCAGAGATATTGCTAAAGGAGCCGAAGCAGCACATCAGCTTCAGTGGAACTCTTTAGGTATGCTTTCCTTTTCCTGCACAGTCAGTAAAAATTTTGATAATAATATATAATAATTTTTTTATTTTTATTTTTATTTTTATTTTTATTTTTTATAAAAATTACAGAGGACAAATTTAAGGCCCCGGGGTGGCCGTAGTGTCATGGAGCTAGTCTGCATTTATTTGACTAATCAGGAGGCTGTCTGTCTGTGTCTTGAGCCATCTGGACTGCTCGGGTGGCTGGAGCTAGATGTCAAGCAGCTAATTAATACCATTATACTCAAAGCATTAGTAGAGCATTGGTGGGATACTATAAACACATTCCACCTTGGTTGTGGTGAGATGACAGTCACTCCCTTCGAGTGGAGCATGGTTACTGGTATGCATTTCAGATCTCATCCTCTCAAGTTTTATTCTTCATAGATCGAGCGCTCTTCTGTAGAGATGACCACTCTGATTGGGGCTAATCCCCTTGTGGGAGCCTAAATGTCCTACGTTCTTAGCTTCATCAGACTTTGATGACTATGGGTCAGGCTCCTAGTCAGTATAGTGTCGATCAAGGTGCTAGACTTTGCGCCTTGATTATCTTGAGCTATACTTTTCTGCATAACAACAAGGATTGCATAAATCTGAATATCCTACGATCCTTAGAGAATCTGTATGAGATTGGGGAGTTCGATTGGGGAGGTGCTGGCCTTTGTGCTATGTATCATGAGCTGTGCTGCATCTCCTGTGGCACACTTTGCGGTCATGGTGGCACCTCCATTGTGCTTGAGGTGAGTATTACACTCTGGTATTTTATTGTATGATCTCTGCCTAGTGACTGACAACATTTTGTTCCCTGCAGTACTAGATTTATGAGCATTTTTCGATGCTGGCTCCATCACTAACAGAGCCTAATGCTATTGATCCCCCTTACAGACACATTTAGAGGGCGTCCAACAGACCTGACTTCATGACGAGGCAATTTGATCAGTGTAGACAGTTCTTTGCTACTGTGACTGCAGACTAGGTATTTCTCCATTGATCTTAACTTGAATCTTACTGTTTTATCTTCTACTGCTGTATTTTACAATCTGTTTGCAAGTGAGATGATCACCATTTATCAGGTTCATGGAGTGGATCCCTGACCGGATCAGGCCTAGCATGGCCTTGGCCTCTTGCCGACTCTTACTCCACTGTGAGTCCCTAAGGATGTTCTATTTGGGAGAGAGGGTAAGGGCACAGGTTACAAGAGAGAGAGTTGTGCCACTGCCCCCTCCGACAGATATGAGATTTGGGCTAGCTATCCTAGGAGAGGATGAATGGGTTGCTGGAGTTTCCTGTCTGGATTTTTTATTGTCGGATAAGGATTATGATGAGTTCTGTGAGACATCCTTGATGTGGGGGACACCTCCCTTGGATAGATTGCGAGCACCATCACATAGGAGATCTAGTTCAGCATCTTCTCGAGGTCCTCCCTCCAGAGTTAGGAGCTTCTCACGGGCTGGCGGTACTATTCCAATTAGCAGCATGGGTCCTAGGGTTGGACCTTCAGGTGTCATGGCTAGCCATTTAGGTTTTGCAGCTGATCCTCATGGGGTTGGCCCTTTAGGGGCTAGCGGCTCTACCCTAGCTCCAGCTCCAGATGTTTTAGTGGGAGGTCTAACTGATTCAGTTCCCTTGCCTACTGGTCTTATCCGCTTGCCAGCTTATCTGGATTATTTCTCTGGTGACGACCGATTACGTCGTTACCATCTTCCTAATGAGCGTCCAGCCTTCTTTCCTACTATCCCTGAGACTATGACAGAGGTAATGACTTTGCTCAACTAGAACTTTTAACCTTTTGATAGTTTTGCCTTGTATTGATTCTGATATGTCTTTCTTCCTCAGGTTCCCATGGATTTTGTTCGCTATCACTACGACCTCTTGGGCCGATATGCATTTGCTTTGACAACCTTTCTGCATGAGAGGGATTTGTCGGAGGATAGTCATGAACAGGATGTGCCCATGCGAGGACGTCGCAGACCCAGGCGTGGTTGTTAGAGACCTGTTTTGTCAGTTTTTTGCTTTTTCATGTATACATGTACTGAGGATGATGGATGTATGCATGATATTTTGAATGTATGCACTTTTATTCTTTTGTGACATTTTGGAAATGTATGACATGTTATGACTTTATGTATGTTTTGAATGACATGGATGCATGATTTGAATGTGAATGTTTGGCTAAAATAAGAATTCCATTGCGCTATGACTTACGTTTTTCTCTCGTTTTCTACTTGATTTTGAGAAAAATGAACAATTTTAAATATGAAATCATGTAAAAACTTATTTTGAGGGAAGGAGGCATAAAGAGGCAGGGGATGGTTTGGGCGGCACAGTAGGCATGCTGCCAGTACAGGCGGCACGGCCGGCGTGCCACCGTACAGGGTGGCACGCTTACTGTGCCACCGACAGCAATTAATACAGGTCAGAACTTGTTTATTTAAATAGCTTTTTTTGCCCATTGTCAGTCCGTACTCTCGATTTCTATACCTCAAAAAGTCATTTTCAATCATTTTTTTGCTCTCCATTAAAATTTCATTTTTTTATTTCTCACAATGGAGCCTTATTTCAGCCATGCGATGTTCTTATGGTGCAAGAACCTCACAAAAGTGGAGAGAATTAATTTAGGAAAGTATGGGGTAAGCGTTATGCCCACCCTAAGAGGAATAAAGGTGGATTGGGAATTTTTGCGTGCCTACTTGCGCTTTTGGGATCCAACTACCCATGTTTTCAGGTTTGGGGCATCTATGGAAGAGATGTGTCCTACATTTGAGGAATTTTCTGTGCTGCTTGGATCTGATCCAGAGGCTATGCTGGCTACTCCTGTAGAAAAGGTAGGATATTTCAACTCCTTCAAAGGACTTTTTGATTTGAGCACTGAGGTTGCTAGTCCCATGGTGGTGGATGACTGGGTAGATCTGAATGCTATGATAGCAGAATTCCATGACTCTAAAGATTTTGAGGATGATGGGTGGTTCCATTTGAGGATGCGGGGTTTATCCTTCTGTCTGACTGCCGGATACATTTTTGTGAGCCCTATTAGCTGGGGCGATGCTAGAGTTACTGAGTTGATTCTACAAATGGAATAAGGGAGATCTATTGCAGCCATAGTGTTGGCTGAGACCATTATGAGTTTGGACAGATCTTGCACTTCCGGTGGGCTGTGGTCAATTAGCCCTATTATTCTTTAGGTTAGTTGAATTATGACTCCTGTATTTCAGTTCAACTACTTTTTGTGTTTATACTTATCTCTTCTGCACTTTTCAGATTTGGCTGAGAGATCATCTCTGAATAGTTGGACCTTCTACCAAGGTGGATTATTATGCTTCTTGGTATAGAACTCGAACCATTGTGATAAAACAAAATTTTGAGAAAGAATGGACAAAATGGTTGATGGAGCTGGACTCTGACGATCTGCTATGGAGATGTGAATGGTACAAAATCAGAAGATTCATGACCATGAGTTTTGGCTACAAAATAGTTTATTTGCTGGGGTTGAGGATGGTGACCTTCTACCAGGCTACTAGAGTTATGCGTCAAATGGGACACAGTCAGGGTGTGCCCCCAGATGGCACTCTATTTGAGTCTGTTTTAATTACCGAGACTGTTGCCCGAGCTGTAAGAAATGGATGGGTAAGGGGTTTTCATGTTGTCCGCCCTGCTGACCAAGGTGGTAAATCCATGCAGTATATTGATTGGTGGATAGCCAACTCCTGGAAATCAAAGAAGGCTAAAAGAGCTGCTATTCTTGAGGAGATAGAAGAAGAGACATGATTATTGTTTTAGTTTTGGGATAAAATTTTTGACCATGTCTGTATTTTCTTTCAAATGTTCCAAAGTTTAAATGAGATAAAATAAGACATCATTAGTTCATTTTTTTATCTCTTTTGTTGCTCTAATTTTTGCCTAAGCCGCCCTTTCGGGTTTTCAACTTAACGAGCTTTTTATTTTTCATTTCATTTTTCAGTGACACAATTAAGAGCCGAATGATTGTGAAAAATGAAAATGTTATTGATGAGTTGGACTAAACCCGCATGGGCTGCCTACATATCTCCTTACAATGATTTATGATTTTTTATTTCTTTTTTCCTCTTTATGGAGAATCAGGTCCACGTAGTTCTGACTTTGAGGAAAAGAATGTGAATGCCGATCATGGTTTTACAATGTTTGCAAATGCTATACATGAGTTACAAGGATGCTTTATGCAAAGTATCTCTTGAGTTGATCCAGGTTGCATGGGCTAGCAAATTCTATGCCATCCAAGTCTGTCAAGATTGTAGCTCCTCCAGATAAGATCTTCTTGATTAGAAATGGACCACTCCAGTTTGGTCTAAATTTTCCTCTTGGATCATGAATAGGTGTCCTTATTTCTTTTAAAACAAGGTGACCCTCTCGCAATCCTCTGTCCCTGACTCTCTTATCAAAATGCCAAGCCAGGTTCTGTTGATAACCTTGCATATGATCTAAGGCATCTATTCTTTTTTCGTCGATGGCCAGAAGTTGGTTATGGTAACCTTTTGCCCATTCCATTTCGTCCAACTGGCTCTCCCTTAGAATGCGAGCTGACTTGATTTCTATCTCGATTGGTAGGATGGCTTCCATCCCATACACCAACGAGTAAGGTGTAGCACCGATTGGAGTACGTACTATTGTTCTGTATCCCCATAAGGCATATGGCAAATGCATGTGCCAATCCTTATGATTGTCAGCCATCTTTTGCAGTATACTTTTCAGAGTCTTGTTTGCAGCTTCAACTTTGCCGTTTGTCTGAGGTCTGTATGGAGAAGACTTGTGGTGTTGAATTTTCTCCTTCTGTAATAACAGAGCAATCTCTTTCTGGAAGTGAGATCCATTATCAGTAATGATCTCAAAAGGGACCCCGTACCTACAGAGGATATTGGTACGAATAAATTGGGCTACTCGTTTGGAGTCCAATACCTGGTAAGGTGCAACTTCAACCCATTTAGAGAAATAGTCAATAGCTACCAGAATGAACTCATGTTTACCAGAAGACTTTGGGCTTATCTTGCCGATGACGTCTAGGCCCCAAGTTGCAAATGGCCAAGGCGTGGTGATAGGAGATAGAGGTACAAGAGGTTTCATCTGAAGTTTTGCATAAATCTGGCACTTATGGCACCTCTGAACATATCTTGCGCAATCTTGATTCATGGTAAGCCAGAAGTAACCCTGATTCATGATCTTGTGGGCTAGAGCAATTCCGTTCATGTGTGGACCTTCGCTGCCACCATGCATCTGTTCCATGATCTGTTGGGCTTCTGCTTAAGTGACACATCTCAGATGGATGTTATCCTAGGTCCACTTGTAGAGTACTTCCCCATTTGGAATGAAACTCTTGGATAACTGTCTTAAAGTCCTCTTTTCTGTCTTAGAGGCTCCTTAAGGATAGAGTTCATTCTTGATGTAGTTGAAAATATCCCAAAACCATGGTTTGCTATCAGCCGCTTGGACATTTAGACAATGAGCTACACAGCCTGACTCATGCTTAACTTCAATTGTAACTGGTCTGATTATGAACCCGTCACTTATATCAAGCATAGAGGCGAGCATTGCCAAAGCATCAGCAAATCTGTTCTTCGTCCTTGGAAGATAATGAAAAGACAGTTCATGAAAACTAGCTGCTAGTTCATTTAGGCGTTTATGGTAAGGAACCAAACGCTCTTCTCTGATCTTCCACTTTCCCAAGGCTTGGGAGACTATCAGATTCGAATCCCCATAAATCTCAAGGCATTTGATTCTGAGCTTTATTGCTGCCTCAAGACCACAGATACATGCCTCATACTCTGCTTCATTATTTGTCACCTCGAAGTTCAGTTTAATGGCAATGGGTAAGTTTTTCCCGCTTGGTGTAATGAATACAATACTGGCACCATATCCTTTGTTGTTAGATGCCCCATCAAAGTAGAGCTTCCATACTTCAGCTTCAATTGTCAGGATGTCTTCACCGGGAAATTCAGGTTCAACCCAATGATCATCTATTGGAGCTGCAGCTAATTGATCAGTCACTATGCTACCCTTTACTGCTTTTCGCTACACATATTTCAGATCATATGCAGCTAATACAGCCATCCACCTTGCCATCTTACTGTCAAGAACTGGCTTCTCCATAAGGAATTTTAAAGGGCTCTTATCGGCAAGAACATGAGTTGTAAAGGAACAAAGGTAGTGTTGCAGCTTGTGGCAGACCCATACCAAAGCAAGGTGCAGCTTTTCTGTAAAACTGTACTTGAGCTCATGAGATAGCATCCTCTTGCTCAAGTAGTAGATTGCATTCTCCTTGCTAGAGTCTGGAGCATTTTGGGCAAGCATTGCCCCCATTGCTTCATCGGTTACTGATAGATAAAGCAACAAGGGCTTTCCAAACCTTGGCGATTGTAGCACTGGTGGGTTCAGTAAGTACTGCTTGATCTGGTCAAAAGCTCTTTGACAGTCATCATTCCATTACTTGGAGGCTCCTTTTCTGAGTAGTTTGAAGATAGGACCACATACATCAGCCAACTGATTGATGAATCGACTAATGTATTGCAACCGTCCAAGGAAACCTCTGATCTCCTTTTCTATTTTTGGAGGTGGCATTTCCAGAATTGCCTTCGACTTAGCAGGGTCCACTTCTATACCCTTCTTGCTGACCATATGACCTAGGAACACTCCATATGAGGCTCCAAAGACACATTTGGCAGGATTGAGTTTGAGATTGTATTGGCGAAGTCTAAGGAAGAATTGCCTTAATGCCTCTGAATGGTTTTCAACAGTGGTGCCTTTGATTTCCATGTCATCCACATAAACTTCAATTTCTTTATGCATCATGTCATGGAAAATGGTAGCTGCCATCCTCTGGTAGGTTGCTCCAGCATTTTTAAGCCCAAATGGCATGACCCGGTAGCAATAGGTGCCCCATTCAGTAATGAATGTCGTCTTCTCTTTGTCCAGAGGATGAACCATTATCTGATTATACCCCACAGCCAGATCGGTTAAGGAAACCAATTCAGATCTTGCCATGCGGTCTACCAACAAATCAATGTGAGGTAAGGGAAAATCATCCTTGGGACAGGCTTTATTCAGATCCCTGTAATCCACACACATTCTGACTTTGCCATCTTTCTTGGGAACTGGCACAATGTTAGCCAGCCAGGATGGATAATTTATGGGCTCAATAAAATTGTGATCTAGTAACTTGGCAATTTCTTCTTTGATTGGAATAGACCATTCTGTCTTGAGTCTTCTCAACTTCTACTTGACAGGCTTAGCACCTGGATAAACTGGGATTTTATGAACTGTGATGCTTGGATCCAACCCTGTCATGTCTTTTGGTTGCCATGCAAAACAGTCTTGGAATTCTTTGATCATCCTTTCAATGTGATCCCTGTCTATGCATGCAGATGCAATGTATGTAATTTTTTATGTCATGAGTGCCAACATTGATGGGCTCTTTAATTGTGTGATCTTTTATTTCATTTATTTCATTTTTACTTGATGTCTCATTTAAGTCAGATTTAAAAGTTGGAACATCAAAGAAAAATGGAGACACAGAGACATAAGAGAAAAGAGTTTGACTTTATTGATTTCTAGTGGGGATATGTCCTAATTTACATCAAAACAAAAGGGGAGACCCTTAAGGTCAATTACACCATCAACATAAGAAATAGAAGAGATAGACTCAGATTCAGAAGTCGAATCTATCTTAAACTAGGACTCTGACTCAGCTATGGATTCTGGTTCAGACTCTGGTTCAGATGGATAGAAGGGGCTCTCTTCAAAGGACCAATTTTGCAGCTCGGTCTCGGTAGGTTGGATTAAGGTGGAAGGGTCAGTTTTCTCCTCCTCAACAGTGAGCATGGATACTTCATCAAAGAGACTAGCCTCCATGTTCTCTTCCCAATCTTGACTAAGCATGTAGATTGGTTCATAATCTTCTATCTCAAGCCTGACATCAGAAAAAATTTCAAATCCGGGAATCAGTTTTTCGGTAATGGGGCAGACCCAAGGCTCAGGAAAGTTACAGTAAGGAACTGTGTCACCTTCCTTTACAAAGTAGCCATTTAGAGTTTTGAAGTAAGGGCGCATGGGCCAGTCATAAACCTCACCTCTCTTAAGGGCTGCTATTCTGTCTTTGGCCCGATTTTCCATCTCTTCCATATCCTCATCAGTGGGCTTGTACCCTAGCCCAAATGGTGGTGTTGCCACTGGATAATCTAGGAAAGACTTTAAGCCCTGTTGGCTTCTTCCCAAACCTAGACCAGGAAAGTAATTCATTTTACGAAGCATATTAGCATCAGCAATATTTCCAAAGGGGTCAAAATCAAAGGGAACGAATTCTTCACCCTCATCACCCTCAATGTATTGTATGAAGGAGAAACCCGAGAGTGGATAGGAGGATAGCTCAGGCTGAATCTCGAGAATAGGAATAGAACTTGAAATGTCTGGTCTTCCATGCATGTCTCCTTTTATAGTCACAACCCCATTTTTGAAAGGGAACTTGACCTTCTATTGTAGGGAAGAAGGGATAGCCTTTGCTTGGTGGATCCAGGGCCTCCCTAGTAATAGGTTAAAATAAGATGGTACATCAATCACTTGGAATGGTATGGTGAAAGATGTTGGCCCAATAGTTCCATCAATGATGGCTACTCCAAGGACCTCCCTATTGGTGTTATCATACGCCCTTACAATCTGATCTGAAGGGGTAAAATCAGTAACCTCCAATCCTAAGCAGCTTGCCACTTTCAGAGGGCACACATTCAGAGCTGAACCATTATCAATAAGAACCATTAGCATAGTCTTTCCCCGTGTAACCACTGCGATGTAGAAGGCATTGTTATGGTTAGGATCTCCTTCTGGAATGTCAGTTTCTCCAAAAGTGATAGATACCCCTTTAGCAGCAGAGGTAATAGAAGCCACAAGGTTTTCTGGTGTGATGTCAATTAGAGCTTGGCATTGATTCAGCGCCTTGCAAAGAGCTTAGCGGTGAGGATATGAAGATTGGATCAAACTCCAAATTGAGATGTTGGCTTGTGTCTTTTTGAGTTGTTTAAAAATGGGATCTTCGTCTGGTTCAAGAATCCCTTTCAATTTATCGGTTGGTGCAGAAATGGGTTGGGTAGGTTGTGTATTTGGGGTTGGTTGGTTCTGGATAATTCTGCCACTTCTGGTGATGGCATCAATCTCCTCAACCAGGTTAGAGAGGTCCACGACACAGCAATAGCTGGGATTTGACTCTATCAAGGAGACGGGGTCAACTCCCTCATGATTGTTTATGGCATTAACTGTGTGGTTAGGCAAGGGGTTGGTGTTGATGTTGGGTTGGGCTTTTGGGGGAATCAGGTCATTGGAGTCAATGAGGTCCTGAATTCTATGTCTAAGGGCCTTGCACGCATCTGTTTTGTGCCCAGGTCCTTAATGATAATCGCACCTCTCGTGTGGGTTGTAGTTTTTGGGAAGTGAATTGGGGACTGGTTTTGGTTCCAGAAGTTTTAACATGTTTCCCTCAAGTAGCTTCTTCAAGATGATACTCATGGGCACACCCCCAAGGTCGAAAAACTCCCTCCTTTCAATTCAGAAAGGCTTCTTGATTGTCATAGTATTAACTTCCCCCCCTTTCTGATTTGTTGAGGAAGTGACATTACCCTGATGAGTAGGTCTCTTATAACTTGGGCCCGATGCAGTGTCTTCTTTGATCTGACCACTCTGGATCAAATCTTTGATTTTTGAAGCAATGGCAATTAGGGCTTTGAAGGAAGGCAAGTATTGAGTCTATAGCCTTTCTTGGTAAACTAGCAAGAGATTCTTGACAATTATGTCAATTTGCTCGTTTTCAGGAGGTCGGTTTACCATTTGAGAAGCCTTCTTCCTCCACCTCGTAAGGAACGAGGAGAAGGATTCCTTAGCATTTTGTTTGGTGGTCTCGAGGTCTCTTCTGGTTACATCGACCTCGATATTTTAGTGATACTGCTGAACAAAAATATTGCAGATGTCCTCCCAGGTCCGTTTCTTGGTGACATCCAAATCCACAAACCACTTCGCAGCTGTTCCAGTCAGTGATTGTTGGAATAATTGGGCTAGAAGTTGATTATCCACACCTAATGGCTGCATAGCTCCCACATAGACTTTGAGGTAGGTCTTGGGGCAAGTAGTCCCATCAAATTTGTCAAATTCAAGCATCCTGAATCTGGGAGGAACCCTTGCATCAGGGAACAAGCTTAAGGAATCTGTATCAATCAAATCCTCCTTCTTCTTCATCCCTAACAGCATCTTCTCCATGCGTTCCATCTTGTCCATGCAGGCTTTTATCTCAGGGTTAACCTCCTTCCTTTGGAAAGGATTCGCGGGTTGGGAGGTGGAGGCAGAAGTGATGTTTGTTGATGGTGAGTTATTCTTGAGGAACTCTGGTGATGAGATTGGTAGTGGTGGGATGGTATCAGTGTTTGCAGTTTCTTTGTCTTTGGATTCAACTCTGGAAGTGGATCTATAGACAGGATAATAGGTGGGTTTCGGGTCAAGTTTGAATGATTTTGGCTCAGTGGGGTTTTGAGTCAAAGAGGTCTGTTCCAGCATGGTACGGACATCCTCCATGATAGCCCTCCTTTGGGCCCTCAACATGTCTTGAAAAAGGGCTTCCTGCCTTTTCATGATGGTCTCTTGATGTTCAGAGAGTTTGGAAAGTAGGTCATCAAAGATCTCATCAGCCTTGGTGGTATTAGTCTCTTCTCTGGCTATAGACATCTTTTCAACCTTTAGGATAGAGAAATAAAGCTGGGTCAGTTTCTAGCTTAGGTATGGAATAAAGATCATGGAATATATCAGTATTTGGGAACATAGGTTGACATGGGTTTTTGGGACTAGCAGTGTTTGAGTGGAATTAAGACTCTCCAATTTTGTAAGGTTTTATGCATGCATGTATGCATGAATGAAAAAGGTTTCATGATAATGTCATACCAAATTTCAATATTACGGTACATAAAACCCTAAAGGAAGGTTCTATGAGTTATTACATGAAAGGGTTAGGGTGGTTTAAAGGGAACCCATCACACTAGAGATGCAATATACCTAACCACATGTGAGACAAGGAGCCTCACGTGGGTCCAATAGTACGTGCATACTCGTTACACCTCTAAAAGGATTAGAGGATACGTCGTGGGCTGGATGATTTCACTATCGGCAAGCAGACCTAAGGAAGGTTGCCCACTCAATGTTACTTTCTATCCTTTGTTTTCCTAGAAAACTAGGGTTTTTTGGACAAGGAGTCCGATGTAGTGATGCATGAAAGAGTTATTTTGCTTTTAAAGCCAAACTTGGTATTATACCAAAAGTAATCCACTTTATCTTTTATTTGAAAAAGATTTTTTTGATTCTCTAGTGGAGTCGCCAACTGTGAGGCCTCGCCCGAGCACCGGTCTGATCCGCCGAGGGATCAAAATGTTCTTCGGGAGAATACTCCACGATTGGAACTCGCTGTGAGTTCGAAAAATTGATTTTTGTAATATGAAAGTTGTGAAAGGGAGTCGCCACTTTAATTTATTTATTTTAATTGGAAAAATTAAAGAAAACCCAACATGATTGACTCCAAAAATAATTTGATTTTATTCCAACGGAAAAGAGAACCAATCCACGAGTGACCAAGGAGGGCTCGGGGATCAGGTTTTGGTAATTACACAGTTAAGAAAATATATTTTCTTTAGTTTAGCTAAAAATTCAAAATAACTCTTGAAAAATGAATTTTTATGTATGCATGAACGAGAATATAATGATGAATGAACAGATATATAATATGATGGAATGACAATAATAAATAAATAGGCAAAATAAATCCTACTTAATTATTACAATATCAAAATAAATGAAATAAAGGGGATCTTTCCTCCAGCCCTTATGGGTACTAGGAAAAGCACACATTCCCTAAAATAAACTGAAAATAATCACAAGCAAAAGATTAATATGAATAAATCAAAATGAAAGGAAAACAACATTGATAAAAGATTTTGGAGTTGATGCCCTTTAGAATGACAGCCTACGTATCCTATCGAATAGGAATCAAACCCTACGTAGTTCTCCCTTCTTGCGAAGGAGGGGTTTTAAAAATGTGTTGGTTTGCTTATTAACTTAATTCTGATTCTTAAATTAATAAGTTTTAGATCTTTTCAGTTTTAGACCTAAAGAGAATTCTATATCTGAATTTAGAATTTTAAAATAGGAAAGGGATTATACCTTTGTTTTTCGTGGCTTTCGAACGAATGGAACTAGTTTTGCTCCGAATCTCAACTCCACCTTGAATTCAAAGGAAGCTTGGAATCTGGATCTAGAAGCAGCAAATGTGTGAGTATAATAACGAAAGAAATATGTTTGAATTGCTTTGAAATGCTCTAGAATGCTTTGGAAGTCATTGGGAATCATGCCAAATGAGGCTGAAGGAAGCTCCTATTTATAGAGCTGCCAGAGGAGGTGTCGGCGGTACGGACGGTGGTGTCGGCGCGGCGCCGGCGGCAGGGGCGGCACGGCCGACGCTCCGGCCATCTGGGCAGCACCCCATATGTGCCGCCAGACCTGGCGGTATGCCTTTGATGCTGCACTGGCAGCACAGCCATATTTCGGCGGCACGAGATGCATGCCGCCTCCGGGGAGGCACGAAAATCATGCCTCCCAGCGCCACTCGCACGGCTCAATTCGTTTCTGTCCGTTTCGGGTTCGTTTCAGCTCCGATTCAAGCTCTGTTTGATTCTGTGGATTCGTAACTGAAAGACGATCCACTGGAGGTGCATTTTTTAGGGTTCACACTATTATGCACCAACCTTTTTTCACTCTGGATGAATTTATTATTATTTAAGTCTCAGTTTCCAGTTCCTTCCAAATCATACCCAATTTCTTTTTGATACAAGAAGAAGCAATGTCAAAGTACAAAAGCAATATCTTTTGCATCTCATCTTTAAATTTCTCTATTAATTACAAGTATTTTGTTCTCTTTTTAAAATATTATTTTGATTTGATTTATGGAAAATTTGAGAAAAGTTAGATTTTAAAATTGATAATTTTTTCCTCAATTTTATTTTATTATGAACTGTTCCTAAAACTACTGTCATTTTGATTCTCATGAATTGATGAACTTTTTAATTTTTATTTTACCTTTTATGCTATATATTTCAAAAGTTATTTTGAGTTCATACAAGCAAATATATTGGAAGATTTGATGATGCTTTATCTTGAGAGAACTACACAACACTTTACTTGATCTTAACAAATCTGTAGGTGTCGAGCTTGGCATTTTGTTACCCAAATAGTCGGGGTTGGTTGGTACAAAAATGGTAAAACTCACCTAGATTGACTTGCAAATAGCCCTTATTATGGTAAATAATAGAATTTGGACAATTTATGCATTAGTCAAATTATTCTTTTATTATTATTATTATTATTATTATTATTATTATTATTATTATTATTATTATTATTATTATTATTATTTAAGTTGGACTTAAACAATAAAATGGATCCCACAAACAGAGAAAGAAGAAAAAAGAAATTGTTAACTGTTGGTGTGCAATGATCCAAGTATATAACATCAATGTCATTTTTGAACTTTCAAAGCCATAAATTGATAATATGTTATATAGGGTAAACTTATGGTTATATTTGTACCTTTTCCATTTTTGCTACTAATGGGATAATGCCCAATTTAGGGCCTAACTATTCCCAAATGCTCGATTGAAAGCTTAATATTTTTTTTAACCAATTTTCCCTACATTCAATTTCTTCACAATTTGAAGGCTTAATGAGGCATGTGCTTTTAACGTGATGTTAACAACCGTTTGGTGGGATCCACAAAACCAAATGTAGATTCATTTAAAATTGTTCTAATGGCTAAGAGGAAGGAAATTTCCCCAATTTTTCACAATGAATCCTACAATTATTGATTTGGCCAAAAAAAACAAAACAAAACAAAACCTACAATTATTGTGTGTTCCAAATTATAGAGAGAAGAGAGTTTAATCTAGAAGCAAAAACTCAATTGTTGATGGCAACTTCATCTTTTTCTACTTCGAGTTCGAGATATAGTGTTCTTCCATTTGTATATGAAGCAGATATCCACTATAGCAAGTGTGGGTTAAAATAACCATTACGCACATCATGGACAAATGAAAATCCAAGCAGAAGATTTTATGAGTATCCCAAGTTCCAGTTAAAGGGAAATGCTTCATAAAAAGTTCCATTACACATAATTTTTATGTAATTAGCTTAACAATAGATTTTGTGGATTTGTGTAGAATGGGCGTAAGTGCAAATTTTTGTCAATCCTAAGATGTCAGAAAGGGCAATCCATGTTATCAACGAACTCATAAAGTAGAAGGATCGATTGACTAATGAGATTGAAAATTTGAAGTTTTATTATAGATGTGCAATATGCAATGGAATGGATAGTTGTCGAGAAATAGAGAGTGGAAATTTAGTTAATGAAATAGCTCATCAGAGTGAGGAGGTTGAATTGTTAAAGATGGAAAAATTGCATGAAGATCAGAATTTGGTGAATTTGAAGAAAAAATCATTAGTTTTCCCGAAACCATTGATTTTATCTTGGGTTTTTTTGGGTTTTGTTTATATGTAATAAAATAGATTGTTCATGAATTTGCCTCCTGGGAATTTTCGTAAAAAATCCATGAAAGTGCGATGCTTTATCTAAGAATATAAGTATTAGTTAAACAAATTTATAAGTAAAGGCAAAGAAACCATATTACCCATGTATTATATATATATATATATATATATATATATATATATATATATATATATATATATATATATAACATTTGACTTTTTCTTATTATGTTTCAAATAATTCTTTTAATAAAAACTAGTCATGTTGTTAATTTATTTTCACGTGATTAAGTTTTTTAAAAAAAATAGAGTGTACTTATTCAATATCATAATTAATAAATTTTAAATTTTTATCTTACATTTTAATAATATAAATAAATTTTATTTATAATTGCAACTATTATTATATAAACTTATAAATAAAAAATAAATAGAAAAGTCAAATTATATATACACACAAATATTTTCATGAGTAAACATAAAATATAAGTTTAAAAAAGGCAAAGATATAGGAGACAAAAAAAATTAAAAAAAAATAGAAAAGTGTAAAGAACAAGTGGAGAGAGAGAGAGAGAGAGATAACGGACTTAATAGAGAAAATGAGCGCATTGTCCTGTTTTTGTAATGTCAGGGATATATTTGCTCCTTAAAAAATATAAAGTGTCAATCTGTTATTTTTGCCAAACCCTAAATGTATATTTGAACATTATCCCTATTCATAAAAAAAAACTTCAAAATAATACATATCAATAAACATTAAATAGGACTAATAGCATCATTGTCATTCATTTTCCTTTTGTTGCCTATCATATGCTGCCTCTGCTCCTCTAGTTATCTTGCTATGACTAAAGGTTGTCTTGCCCATTATAAGGCTAGTTGGCTTAAATTCCAAACAGTTGATCTTATGTTTCTATGTTCAGGTGTCTTAAAATTAATCCGTCTCCTAACATTTGAACCTGTATTGATTTTGTTGTTTAAAATGTCAAGTGGAGTGGACACATATAGGCTGCCTGAACTTGTTTTTCCACTCCCCTTATTGCTACTAGGTCAAGGTGCATGACTCTTCTTTTGTCTATAATGGAATATTGGGGTTCCAAAACTCAACATACTGAATTTGTAAGTGAACTTACCCTTTCATCATATTGGCATGGCTACAATCATAAATCATACAAGATTTCTATTTTAAGTACTTATGTATTTAAAGGACATATTAATTAATTAAATCTTTGTTGTAAACTCACATTGTATGTTGTTCTACCACAATGTTCTTCAATGTAAACTCCATATCTCAAAACTTATTTATTCCTTTAAGCTTTCTTGCATATCCTACCTAAATCTATTGCACTTGGTTGGTGTCTATTATTGGATGTGGAAGTATATCTTCTAACTGTTGATGTTGACACCTAAGCTTCATTAGCTTGTCATTGCTCCTACTATTGCGATGAGTGAGGATGCATTACATGTACATTAGGATGAACTTGAGATAATGGTACTGTCCTTTCATTAGTTGCAGCAGCTGCATCTTCATTAACTATTGGAATATAATCATTTCTTGGATTGGAAGTGGCAATTGTTGTCCTCTTTATTGCAGAACTACTAACACTTGCATTTGGATTGGTTCTCTTCCTTGTATTTGAAGGTCTGGCAGCATTTGAAGGTCTAGCTATTAGAATGTGGCCTAATATTAGGCTACCCATAAAGCCCAAATAATAATTAAATGGTTAATTAATCCTAACTGCTCATTTGGTTATCATTTGGTTATGTGATGGACGTACCAAATTAAGTTGTAACAATTATAAATTGGCTCTCTCTCTACCCATTAGGGTTTACACATGCACCAACATAAGGGTTAATCTATCAATCAAGCGCCATAAACAAAAGGGTCAAGGGAGAGAAATCAATTTATTGTTAAGATTTGTAACATGTCAATCGCATTAAATTTTTCAGGTATGAGTTTTAATTTCAATTGTGAGAATTATATGTTCAAAATCCTTAATTAATTAATTATTGGAATCAATTAATTATTTTCCATAAAATTTTACATATTGTATCAGAGAAATAATTTTTGAACACATAATTTCTCTGTTCATGTTCATGAAATTTTTTCTCTCTCTCTCTTTGAGTTGTTTGGCCAAATTATTGTTAATCCTTTTTGAATTCAAATTACAACTTGCTAAGCCACGGAAAATATTTTATGGACATCAAAATCGCATTTTGTTTGGCCGTATATATATATATATATCCACGGCAACTACAATTGATTGTTGCATGTGTTTTAAATTCTATTCATCAAGCAATACATATACTAACAATAAGAATATAAATTTAGACTATCCTGTTAAATAATTTAATTAATAAATTTTATGTGAGGTGTCCAAGATACCTTATTCAAATCTTATGTTCGGAAATAAAATAATTTTGTTGCATAGTATTCTTGAATGACAAGCTTTGGGTAATACAAATTAAGATCTATTGTTTTAATCCTCCTAGTGTAGTCTTGTAAGGGATACTGACTTAGCGAATATTAAATACAATATTTTATGATTAATCTTAATCAAACCATATATTATGAACAATGACAGATTGAAGTTAAAAATGCTGTAATTTTGTAGCCATATATAATGATATATCATTGTATCCATGATAGAGTACTTTTAGGAATTTGATTGATATGCATATGTTTAAGCATATATATAAAGAATAATGAAATTTTCTAATTGCATTTATATATGAAGTTTCTACATTACTATTTTATATAAATGCATATCATTAAAATAAAGTTTTAGTTTATACATGAATTTTATGACTATTATTTGCTAGTTACCAAAGTGGCCAAACAGTAATAATAATATGCATAAATAAATAAATTACCCATAATATTTAATGAAATGTCTATGGGTAAATAAAGTTAATGATAAATTGATATTTAATATTTTATAGCCTTCTAATTCACCCAAAGGTGAGTTTAATTATTGTATGAAAGATTAAACATAATGACAGTGAATTAATATCTTTGATCAAACATATTGTACATCCAAAGATGACAAATATGTGTTTGATTTGAAATATTTATTTACTTGTAATTGATTATTATTGGTATTTTAAATTATGATAGTGTGTTATAGTATCCACCCAAAGGAGAACTATAATATACTTTTAATGCTTATTTATTTTGAATCCATAATGAATTTGTTATAATGTGAGCTTTTATGTATAATTTTGCAACTATTTCTCTTTATTCACAAGTTTCATCTGTTACCGTTTTCAATGGTTTGAATTTCTCTAAATGGAGTGAACAAGTCAATTTCCACTTAAGTGTTTTGGATCTTGACTTGACACTATTAGAGGATCAAACTCATGCTCTTGCAGATGAAAGCAGTGAGGAAGAGAAATTATACCATAAGGCATGGGAACGAACTAATATATTAAGACTTATGTTTATGCGAATGACTATTGCCAACAACATTAAGACAATTATTCCACAAATTGAAAGTGCAAGACAATAATTGAAATTTATGGAAGAATGATTTCATTCTACAGACAAGTCACTTCCTGGTACCCTTATGGCAAAGCTCACGACCATGAAGTATACTAGGTCGTGAAGTATGCAAGACCATATTATTAAAATGACTAATATTACAACAAGATTCAAGACATTAGAAACGACAATGGGCGACTCATTTATGGTATAGTTCATTTTAAACTCCCTACCTCCTGAGTATGGACCTTTTTAAATTAACTATAACACTATGAAGGAAAAGTGGGATGTTAATGAATTGTCTAGTAAGCTTACTCAAGAGGAAGCAAGATTGAAGAAACAAGGGGGTTACACTATCAACCTAATGAATCAAGAAGCTGGTAAAGGACTGAAAGTGAAAGCCAACAAGTTTAAAAAAAAGAAGTCGCCTGCTAATGCTTTACAGGTGAATCAAAAGGAATAAAAGGCAGACAAATGCAAGTTTTATAAGAAAGTCAAACACTAGCAGAAAGATTGCTAAAAACGTAAAGGTTGGTTCAAAAAGAAAGGTAAATATTACGTTTCTGTATGTTTCAAATCAAACTTATCTGAAGTTCCTTTGAATTCTTGGTGGCTTGATACTGGTGCTATAACTCATGTTTCCAACATTACATTGGGATTTCTTACGATACAAACTATAAACCCAAATAACAATTTTCTCTTTATGGGAAACCGTATGAAGGCTCCAATTGAAGGGATAGGGACTTATCACTTAATTTTGAGTTTTGGTTGTCAACTAGACCTTTTGGAAACTCTCTATGTACCTTTAATTTTTAGGAACCTAGTTTCTATTTCAAAACTTGATGTTGTTAGGTTTAAAGGAGATTTTGGACATAGTTGTTTTAATTTATTTAAGAACACTTTATGTATTGGTTCTACTATTCTTATTGATGGTTTATATAAATTGAAAATTAATGATAAATTTGATGAATCCTTACTTGTTGTTCATAGTAATGTTGGAATCAAGCGTAGTGCTATGAATGAAAATTCTGCTTACATGTGGCATAAACGTTTGGATCATATATCCAAAGAAATGTTAGAAAGATTAGTAAAAAATGATATTCTTCCAGGTCTAGATTTTACTGATCTAAGTGTATGTGTGGATTGCATAAAGGGAAAGTAAACCAGACATAATAAGAAATAAGCCACAAGAAGCACTCAGCTTCTTGAAATCATACACACTGATATTTGTGGACCTTTTGAAGCTCCATCTTTTAGTGGAGAAAAGAATTTCATAACATTTATTGATGATTTTTCACGTTATAGTTATATTTATTTGCTTAAAGAAAAATATCAAGTATTAGATACCATTGATGCATACATAACTAAGGTTGAAAGGCAATTAAACAAAAAGGTGAAAATCATAAAATATGATAGAGGTAGTGAATACTATGGGAAATATAATGAGTCAGGATAATGTCCAGGTCCATTTGCAAAATTCCTCGAAAAACATGGCATATATGCACAGTATACTATGCCAAGCACACCTCAAAAAAACGTTGTGGCAGAAAGGTGAAATAGGACATTAATGGATATGGTTAGGAGTATGATGAGTAAGTCCTCACTACCTAAATCTTTGTGGATTTATGCCCTTAAAACTACAATGTATTTGTCGAACAGGATCCCTAGTAAGGCAATTCCAAAAACTCCTTTTGAACATATACTGGAAAGAGACCTAGCTTAAGACATTTACATGTTTGGGGTTGCCCAGTAGAGATAAGAATCTATAATCCACATGAAAAAAAAATTAGATTCTTAAATGATTAGTTGTTACTTTATTGGCCCAGAGAAATCTAAAAGATTTAGGTTTTACTGTCTAAGCCATAGTCCTAAAATTGTGGAAACTAGAAATGTTAGATTCATTAAAAATGGTGAAGTTAATGGGAGTGATGAACAACAAAATATGGATATTGAGGAAGTAAGGTTAAATGTTCCTTTAACCATAAAGACTTCTTCATCTATAAATTTTCCAAATATTATTCCAGTAACTAATGAGAATCGAAATAATACTAAATAATATTTGAATGAAGGAACAAACACTGATCCAAATATTATTCCAATAATTAATGAAAATACTGAACAACATTTGAATAAACAAACTCACTCGAAAGAAAATAACTCACAACCGACTGTTGCATATGAATCACAAGAAATGCCTTTGAGGAGATCTCAAAGAGAAAGAAAGTCAGCCATTTCGGATGATTATATGGTTTATTTGCAAGAGTTAGATGTTGATATTGAAATTAATAAAGATCTAGTTTCTTACTCATAAGCCATAAAATGTGTTGAGTCTCAAAAATGGATTGATGCCATGAAAGAACAGTTGAAATCCATGGAAGACAACAAACTTTGGGATCTCATCGAATTGCCAGAAGGTTCTAAATGAGTTAAGTGTAAATGGGTTTTTAAAAGCAAATACAACTCAAATGGCAATATCGAACGATATAAAGTCAGACTTGTTACCAAAGATGATACTTATAAAGGAGGCATCGATTATAAGGAAACTTTTTCACCTATCTCAAAGAAAGACTTATTAAGAATTAAAATGGCATTGGTGGCTCAATATGATTTAGAGTTATACCAAATGGATGTGAAAACAACCTTTCTTAATAGAGATCTTGAAGAGGAAGTGTTTATAGACCAACCTAAAGATTTCTCTACAAAAGGTCAATTGGTGTGTAAACTTAATAAGTCAATATATGGGCTTAAACAAGCTTACTGACAATGGTATCTTAAGTTTAATGATACCATAACATCTTTTGGTTTTGAAGAAAACATTATTGATCGATGTATATACTGAAAGATCAATGGGAGTAAGTCTATTTTCTTAGTCCTATATGTTGATGATATTTTACTTGTTGCTAATGATTTGGGTATACTGTATGACACTAATGATTTTCTCTCTAAGAATTTTGAAATGAAAGATATGGGAGAGGCATTTTATGTGATAGGAATTGAAATTTTCTATGATAGATTACAAGGATTGTTAGGACTGTCTTAGAAAGCTTATATCGAAAAAATTTTAGAGAGATTTAACATGAACAAATGTTCACCAGGAATTGTTCCTATCCAAAAAAGGGACAAATTTAGTCTCATGCAATGTCCAAAGAATGATGTAGAATGAAAGGAGATGGAGTTAATTCCTTATGCTTCAGTTGTAGGCAGTATAATGTATTTGCAAACCTGTACAAGACCATATATCAGTTTCACAGTCAGAATGTTAGGTAGATATCAAAGCAATCCAGTAATTACTCATTGGAAAGCTGCAAAGAAAATTTTGAGGTACCTGCAAGGAATAAAGAATTATATGCTCATGTATACAAGGTCTGATCATTTAAAGGTGATTGGATACTCAGATTCATATTTTGCTGGATGTCTTAATAGCAAAAAATCCACATTTGTTTATCTGTTTCTTTTGGCAAATGGAGCAATATCATGGAAAAGTGTTAAACATTTTGTCATTGCTTCATCCACTATAGAAGCAGAGTTTGTGGCATGTTTTAAAGCCACAGTTCATGCTTTATGATTGTGAAATTTTATTTCAAGACTTAGGGTTGTTGACGCCATTACCAAGCTGCTGAAAATTTACTGTGATAATTCCACTGCAATTTTTTCTCCAAAAACAACAAATATTCAAAATGTGCCAAACATATAGAATTAAAGTATTTCACCATTAAGGAGGAAGTTTAAAAACAAAGAGTGTCTATTGAACATATTACTATTGATATGATAATTGCAGATCCATTAACTAAGGGTTTACAACCAAAGACATTTAAAGAACATGTACATAGAATGGGTCTTGGTTGTAATCTTGAATGATAGAAATGATGACATTAGCACTCTAAGCCCAATTATGTGTTTATGATACTACATTAAAGATTTCTTGTTACATAATGGTGTACATTTATGTCTTAATATTTGAACAAGAATGTCTTTAAGACATAATGATGGACCATGATAAAATTTATTTATATTATTGTTTATGGACTTAGTATGGTGGGTCATAAATGTTGTAATATATGGAAGGAAGTATGTTGCATAAATAATGTACAACCGCCATAACTCGCACTTATGTTGAACTTACAGGATTAATTTTTGTGTGCACTTAAAGTTATGCTATTTGATTTTATGATTATCTTATGATTAGGCCAAGTGGGAAAATATTAGAATGTGGCCCAATATTGGCTACCCGTAAAGCCCAAATAATAATTAAATGGCTAATTAATCCTAACCGTTTATTTGGTTATATAATGGACGTACTAGATTAAATTGTAACAATTATAAATTGGTCATCTCTCGACCCATTAGGGTTTACACATATACCAATATAAGGGTTAATCCATCAATCAAGCTGCCGTAAACAAAAGGGTCAACAGAGAGAAATCAATTTATTCTTAAGATTTGCATCATATTGTGAACCCTCAAATTTATACCTCCAGAAAACGGCACTCGATTACAAACCTGTAAAATCAAATTAAGCTTAAATAAGATCAGAAACGACCGAGAACAAAGTAAAAAATGTTGTACAGACCCACAGGGACTGCACAGGGCGGTCTATGACCACACAGACGTTGTGCAAAATTGCACAGAGCCTATGCAAAATCTCACAGGTCCTGTGCAGTTACCATTTGCCGCTATGCAGACGCATGCGTTCTGCGCTATCTAGAAGCCTACATATGCGGTTCCTAAAGCCTCTTATGCGGTTTCTTGCCTTGGGAAGTGAATCCCACATTAAAAGTTCACCATTTTTGCTCCCAACTCTCTCCCTATAAAAACTACACCTCCCTACCTCATTTCCACACTCAAAATTGCTTAATCAAACTAATTGATTTCAAAGCAATCAATATTTTTTAAAGTTTGGTTCAAAAGGAATAAACTTTTTAATTTAAAATTTTATTTTATTTAGAGGGTCATTTTGAGGTAGCTCTCCTCAAATCAGTCCAAGGAGGTCCTAATAATGCTGTCTGAGTCACCATTTAAAGGTTGTCATTTCGCTGAGCCGAGAAGGTGGAATTGCGATTCGATCGTCCCCTTCATCCGCCTTACGTCCCCAAGCCTCGTCATTGTAAGGTTTTTTTTTTTTATTTTCTTGTTTTCTTGTTTTGTTTTGTTTTTCTTTTGCTTTATATTATTTTGTTTGTTAGTTTTGTTATTTTTTCTTAAGATTGCTTAGATTGTTTTGTTCGTTTATTATTTCTTTGCTTTGCATGTTTTATCATTTTCTTTCATTATTTGAGGCATGTTGATTAGAATTTGATTTAATTAACTTGGTAAGCGACTTGAATTAATGCATCTATTTGTTAATTAAAACCTCACCTAATTAACGACTTGGTAATCAATCAATCTAATTTAATCAATCATCCACCTTTCTATCAATGAACTGAAACATGATAAAATGGCTATGCTAAACTAACCCCTTTGCAAGAAGGGCAAACTACTTGAATTTTGATTCCCATTCAAAGGGATACGTAGGCTTCCTTGTTTAAAGTAACAAATCTAATTTAAATAAGAAATAATCCTTCTCTTGTATATTCTTTTATTTTTATGCATGAGTATCTTTTTAGTTTATTTTCTTTATTATGATGTTAGTTTTATTTTTCTTTATCTTTGCTTTGGAATTATTTTGGGGAATGTGCGACTTCCCTAGAACCCATAAGGGCTAGAGGTAGTATCCCCTATTTTGGTTTTGAATTGTAAGTTAATTCTTTTACTTTATCGCTTTACTTTTCCACTTAGAATGAATGTTTATCTATTTGTTTATTCATGTATTATATAATTGTTCATGCATTATGTAAACTATTCATGAAATTTATTTTAAGTCATTTTATATTAAATTTTCCAAACTAATCATTTTTCTAAATAAACTGAAAACCTAGTCCCCAATCATCTTTAGTTTCAAGGGTAGTGATCTTTTAGTGATCTTTTCTTTTAGGATATTAATTTGGATTTTTCCCTTTATATTTTTCCCAAATAAAATAAAATTAAGGTGGCGACTCTTTCAACCTATCTGAACCCGAGGGTTCCATTATGAGTTTAAACCCAAATGAGCATTTTGATCCCATTTATCAGATCGGACCGGTACTCGGGCGAGGCCTCACAGCTGGAGACTCTACTGGGAACCACCTTCTTTTTAACAAAAGATATAAGAGGACTACTAATTGGTTTAAATCAAAGTTTGGCACTTTTAATATAGAAAAGACTTTCATGCATCATTTGCATTGGCTCTTTACCTTTCAACCTATATTTCTTAGGAAAACAATGGATAGAAAGTAACATCGAGTGGGTAACATTCCTTGGGTCTATTCACTGATAGTGAAATCACCCACCTAGCAATGAAACCTTTGATTCTTTCAAAGGTGTAACGAGCATGCACATACTATTGGACCCACGCGAGGCTCCTTGACTCATATGTGGTTAGGTATATCGTTAATCTAGTGTGACGGGTACCCTGTACAAGCCACCCTTTCCTTTTTCATATAATGAACCTAGATCCTGACCTTAGGTTGTATGTACTATAATCAAAACCTTTGTATCTTTGTATTCTCATGAAATGTTTTTCCATATATATCATGCATCCATACTGCATAACAAAACATGCCTTCATTTTAAATCTAGGTCATACCTTGAACTAAAGAAGGGTCACATGCTTACTTCTATCCAAACAACTTCACTTCTAAACTTTAAACACACTACCCTAAGCCCAATACCTTTGGCCCAAAACACTACACTAAGCCCAATACCTTTGGCCCAACACACTACACTAAGCCTAATATCTTCGACCCAGCACACTGCACTAAGCCTAATATCTTCGGTCCAACACACTACACTAAGCTAAATATTTTTGGCCCAACACACCACCTTGAGCCCAATACCTTTGGCCCAACACACTACCTTGAGCCCAATACCTTTGGCCCAACACACTACCCTAAGCCCAATACCTTTAGCCCAACACACTATCCTAAGTCCAGTACCTTTGGTTCAACCCGACACCTTAAGCCTGAGACCTTCACCTAGGCAACCTTAGGAAATCCTCAAAAGCCCAAAATGTGGTTAGCTCACAACATCAAAGGGAGTCTTTCTCCTCAAAGTTTATATGCCTATATTCCTGCCTTTTCACTAAACACTTACCTCAATTCTTTGATTTGGTTCGTAAGGTACCAATGGCCAACCAGGTTAACATGGACGCCCTAACCACACGTATGACTATCCTTCTTAAAAAGCATGAAGAGCATTTTCAAGCTATCCTAGCTACTCAACAGATCCAATTTGAAGAAAACATGAAGGAACAAAGGAAAGCCATCATTGAGGAAGTTCGAGCCTAGATTAACCAAGCAAACCTCAATAAAAATAATCTCAACCACAATCCAAACCAGACCTATCTTGGGAAACCTACCAATACTCAAGCCCTAAACACTACTACCCACTTTAGCTCTTCCTTTCTCATTGATCATTTTCAAGGTGGGAAAGTTTTCTCTCAACATACCAAATTGCTTATGGATAAACTTGATGCTGTGGAGAAAACCATCAAATCCCTGAAGCACCATAATGACTTTATAGATATAGATCCCTGATGCCAAGCTTCCTCCTAAATTTAGAATGCCTGAGTTGGATAGATTTGATGGAACCATATGCCCTAAAACTCATTTAAAGATGTATATAAGAGTAACAAAACTTATGGGACTTAACGATGAGCTTCTTGCTTAAATGTTTCAAGAATTGCTAACTAGAGCTGCTAGGAGATGGTTTCTTTCATTAGACAAGAGCCAAAAAAGAACATGGGATGATATTTGTCATATCTTTGTTAGACAGTATCATTATAACACTAAAGTAGATGTCACTAGGCATGATTTGGAAACCACAAAGCAACTTCCAAATGAGTCATTCTTTATGTTCCTTACAAGGTGGAGGGTTAAAGCTGCTCAAATAGTAAACAGGCCAACTGAGCAAGAACAAGTGGATATCATTGTCAAGAATCTACTCCCGACCTATTGAGCCCACTTGTTAACACAATACCTAGCCACTTTCAGAGCTTTGATTGCAACAACATCACAAGTTGAAGATGGCATCTAATGTAAATCATTTCAAGCTGAATTCCCCACCACCAACCTGAATAGTGATGAGGAATCTAAATTTGACTTAACCTCACCTTACCTTAGCCCTAGAAGGCATATCATGGAGTAATTCAAATTCAGCTAACCTGACCTGTCTGAGATTAAATTCCAAGTCTAAACCTGAGTCCAAGTCTAAATCCAAAGTCTGAATCTGAGTTTGTAGCCTTATTTTTATGTCTTCTCGTTGACCATAGTAGTTTATTTTTGTTATCTTATAATAAAGTTGCTTTTATAGTAATGCATCCTTTCTTTTCATTATTTATGCATTAATTTTCTTATCTTTCTTGTTTAGTCTGACATGGATGAGCTTTAAAAAAATGAATGAAAAAAAAAGAGAAAAGAAAAAAAAATGATGAAGGAAAAAAAAGAGGGGCAGAGATCTAATCTACCACAATTAGTATAGATCAAAATTTGTGTCCTCATTCTCTCAAATCAATAATTACTTCACTAGCTCCTAACCAAAGAAGGACCTCTCATCAAATAGTTGAAGCACAAAGAGCAACTATATGTAATTACCTATTGCACATTGTGTAATCAAATGATGCACCTTAATAAGGGGTAGCAAGTTTAGAAAAGACCTTTGTTAAATTCAAAATTCAAAAGCCAGAGCCCCTCAGAAAAGCAGCAAATCATGGTGGAATATTTTCTCCTAAATTTCATTAATCCAAGCTCGCTAAGTTGAAAACCCAAAAGGGCAACTTAGGCAAAAGTTAGGGCTAAAAAAAAAAAGGAAGAGAGAGAGAAAGCTCATCCAGTCATCTTCCTTTGTGTCCAAAGTTGTCTTCAATCAATCTGTCTATCTCATGTATTCTGAAATTATCCTTCCTCATTAGAGGTTTGTTCTCTAAAGTGATATTGTCTTCTATGCCTTTATCTTACTTTGAGGGCATATCCTTCTAGGTCATCATCATCATCTTTTGTTAATCCATCTCATCGCTCAGCTCAAAGAGCTTAGGCACAATCTCTCATATTACTAGTCTGTCAAGTTCCTATCTCTCATTGGTAGCATGATTCCCAGGTTCTCTTTTCTCGTTAGTCTTTAGCCACTCCTTAGGGCACTTTGTTTCAGCCAGTATGTTATCTACATTCAAGCCAATGGAGGGCCACCTTAAATGTCTCTTCAATCTTAAAATGACAAGATTAGCTTAGCTTATTCTTTTCCATGAATCATGCTACAAATAGCAAAATCATACAATCGCCCTAATCCTTTTAACCCACCTTTGAACCATTCCCAAACTTCAAAATTCATACCATCCTTGCAAGCTCAAGCCTCATACCATCCTTTTCTTGGTAAAGTTTCATCATCTTCTAAGGGCCAAACTTATGGGCAAAACTAAAGATCCCAAGTCTTTCAAGACTCCTCATCCTTCAAGCTAACTTTCTCTAGCACAATAAAAATCAAGTCATATCTTGCAAAGCTTAAGAAGGGCTCGATCCACACAAGTCATTCCATGTCTCATTGGAAAAATCTCATCATCCTTGAAAAGACCAAGCCTCTTTAACAAATTACGTCACCCATAAAGTCCAATTGAGTCAAGGTTTGCCAACCATATGATAGGCAAGAAAATCTTATGCAACCATGACAAAGGCAAGTCTTTATCCATGAGCTTAGAGTATCCTTATGACCAAAACTTAGAGCACCATACCTTAGATAAAACTAACCATCTTCCAAAGAGGTCCAAAGCACCCTTATGGAAAAGCCTAAGCTGATAAATTATCTTCAAAGCCTGAAAGCCTTTTAACTAAAAACCTTCAAGCCTTTACCATAAAGCCTTCACTATGAAGCCCACTCCCAAAAAGTCTTAAAGTCCACTCATAAAAAACCTTCACAATGAAGCCCAAACTGAGAAGCCTTTACCATAAAGCCCAAATGAAAAAATAAAAAAATAAAAAAATAAAAAACCCTTCACAATGAAGCCTAAATCTAAAGGCCTAAAACCAAAAATCTTCATCAAGAAGCCCAAAACCAAAAGTTTTCACCATGAAGCCCACTCCCAAAAGGCCTCCATTTATGAAGTCCATGTTCTCCTCTAAAGCAAAATCTGACTGAGCCTTCTAAATGGATTTCCAAGCTTAACCTTTCCTCTAAGCCAAGATTAGCCTCTTAGGTGTAGCATCCCAGCCTAATCTCTCTAACACAGTCTTAAAGTAAAATCTGACCAAGCCTTCCGAATGAACTCACCAAAAGGCCATAACTAATCAAACTAATTGCCAGACCTGACCAAAGACTCTTATATGAACTTCTTTGGAGACAAGCCCGATAAACTAAACTTCCCCAAAACTAGACTTGACCTAACCTTATCGTCTCCAATGACTTGACCCCTCTGATCAAGCTTTCCAATTCATCCTCAAACCAGACCTTCTCCCAAGCCGAACCCACCTAAGCCCAACTAGACCTCTTCCAGCTATACCTGGCTTAACCTCCCAAAGTGACTTCTTCCTAAACTGAACAACCAAAGACCAAATAACCAAGCTACCTTCCAAAGTGGGGGCATCTTTCTCCCAAAAGCTCAGCACTCTCCTACTAAACTGACCCTTTGTAGGTTCAAGGTATCCAATCATTGTATAGTCAGATGCATTTCATAATAGAATAAGTTATAAGTCAGACTTCTGAATCAAAATGGATCATCTTTTTGTCGATTCCTATTAAACAGGGTTATCATCATTCCTGCCAGACAATATCATCTCTCCATCGATTCCTACCAAATATGGTCATCATCATTCCTACCTGAAATGTCTCAAAACTGACCGGACATCAAGCTGGACTTTCCAAAATAGACTAGAACCATTACTTTTACTAGATTTCACCAGATCTTGTTTATCCTCCAACATTAAGGCCAAACAGATAGCCTTAATTTAAATTCTCCAATATTAAGGCCAAACAGATAGCTTTGATTGAGATTTTCCTATATCGTCTCTATTCTCCAACATTAAGGCTAGACAGATAGCCTTGATTGAGATTTTACCCAAATCATCTTTATTTTTGACATTAAGACAGAATAGATAACCTTGATTAGATTTACCCAAATCATATTTACTTCTGACATTAAGGCCAAATAGATAGCCTTAATTAAGATTTTTTCAAAATCATCTTTACCTCTAATATTAAGGCCAGACAGATAGTCTTGATTTAAATTCTCTAACATTAAGGCCGGACAGATAGCCTTGATTGAGTTTTCCCTAGATCTTCTCTATTCTCCAACATTAAGGCTAAACAGATAGCCTTGATTGAGATTTTTCCCAAATCACCTTTACTTCTGACTTTAAGGCCGAACAAATAACCTTGATTAGATTTACCCAAATCATCTTACCTCTAACATTAAGGCCAGCCAGATAGCCTTGATTTAAATTCTCCAACATTAGGGCTGAATAGATAGCCTTGATTGGGATTTTCTTATATCTTTTTTATACTTTAATATTAAAGCCTGATAGATAGCCTTGATTGAGATTTTTCCCAAATCATCTTTACTTCTAACATTAAGACTGAACAGATAGCCTTATTTCAGAGTTACCCAAATCAACTCTACCTTCAGCATTAGGGCCAAACAGATAGTCTTAATTGAAATTCACCAAGACCATTCTTACATCCAACGTCAAGGGTGGACTGATAGCCATTGACAATACCTCATTTATCCTGGGGGGTCTCCTCCCAAAGGATTTGACAAGAACACATAAGCCTAGAATCTGACATAGCACCTCTTCCCCAGGTTCACTATCATCAGAATTGCCTTCCTAACAAGCCAATTTTGATGAGGGAGCAGCTATGAACCCTCAAATTTGCACCCCAAGATAATTGGCACTCAATTACAAACTCGTAGAATCTAATAAGGCTTAAATCATATCAAAAACGATCGAGAATGGAGTAAAAAATGGCGTACAGACCCATAGGGACTGCACAGGGCATGTGACTGCACAGACCCTATGTGAAACTCCACAAATCCTATGCAAAATCACAAAGGCTCTATGCAAAACCACACAGGTGCTATGCGGTTACCATTTGCCACTATGTGGTCTCATGCATTCCGCGTGATCCAAAAGCCTATATCTATAGTTCCAAAAGCCTCCAATGCGATTTCCTGCCTTGGGAAGTGAATCCCACATCGAAAGTTCACCTTTTTTGCTCCCAACTCTCTCCCTATAAAAGCTACACCTCCCTACCTCATTTCCACACTTAGAATTGTTTAATCAAACTAATTGATTTCAAAGCAATCAATCTTTTTTAAAGTTTGGTCTGAAAGGAATGAACTTTTTAGTTTAAAATTTTATTTTATTTTATTTTATTTTATTTGGGTGGTCATTTCGATGTAGCTCTCCTCAAATCAGTCTAAGGAGGTCTCAATAATGCTATCCGAGTCACTGTTTGAAGGTTCTCATTCCGCAGAGCAGAGAAGGTGGAATTGCAATCCAATCGTCCACTTCATCCGCCCTACGTCCCTAAGCCTCGTCTTAGTAAGGTATTTATTTTTCTTTTTTTTTATTTTATTATTTTCTTATTTTCTTATTTTGTTTTGTTTTTCTTTTGCTTTATATATTTTGTTTGTTAGTTTTGTTATTTTTCCTTAGGATTGCTTAGATTGTTCTCTTCATTTATTATTTCTTTGCTTTGCATGTTTTATCATTTTTTTTCATTATTTGAGGCATGTTGATTAGAATTTGATTTAATTAACTTAGTAAGCGATTTGAATTAATGCATCTATTTATTAATTAAAATCTGACCTAATTAAAAACTCGATAATCAATCAATCCACCTTTCAATCAATGAACTAAAACATGATAAAATAGCTAGGCTAAACTAACCCTTTTGCAAGAATGGCGAACTACGTGGATTTTGATTCCCATTCAAAAGGATACGTAGGCTTGCTTGTTTAAAGCATCAAATCCAATTTAAATAAGAAATAATCCTTTTCTTATATATTCTTTTATTTTTATGCATGAGTATGTTTTTAGTTTGTTTTCTTTATTATGATGTTGGTTTTATTTCTCTTTTTCTTTGCTTTGGAATTATTTTATGGAATGTGCGACTTCCTTAGAACCCATAAGGGCTAGAGGTAGTATCTCCTATTTTTGTTTTGAATTGTAAGTTAATTTCTTTACTTTATTGCTTTACTTTTCTGCTTAGAATGAATGTTTATCTATTTGTTTATTCATGTATTATATAATTATTCATGCATTATGTAAACTATTCATGAAATTTATTATAAGTTATTTTACATTAAATTTGCCAAACTAATAATTTTTCTAAATAAACTGAAAATCTAGTCCTCAAATCATTTTTGGTTTTGAGACTAGTGATCTTTTCTTTTAGGATATTAATTAGAGTCAGTTTGGGTTTTTCCCTTAATCTTTTTCCCAAATAAAATAAAATTAAGATGGTGACTCTTTCAATCTATTTGAACCCGAGGATTCCATCGTGAGTTCAAGCCCAAATGAGCATTTCGATCCTATTTAGCGGATCGAACTGGTACTCAAGCGAGACCTCTTATATGTTAATCGCATTAAATTTTTCAGGTATATGTTTTAATTTTAATTGTGAGAATTATATATTCAAAATCCTTAATTAATTAATTATTATGATCAATTAATTATTTAATCAATTAATTATTTCCCATAAAGTTTTACACTAGCATCATGAGTTGTTGACTTTTTCTTAACCCTCTATCTTATTCCTATCAAATAATTATTAATATTAATAGCCTTAATAAAAGTAAACACTAAATAATATGTGAAAATATGAATAATTAAATAAATTTTAACTATAAAATAATATCCCAACCTCAAATTTATTTCATTGCTTGAGACAACCTTTTTGTTGTGTCCTGGTTTTTTTGCATATGCTGCAGGTCATGATTATCCCCTTTTTAAATAGTCTACCAGTTTTCTTTTTAGCCAAATCTTCAACAACTTCCTTTTATCTATCCTTTTTTTTTTCCTTCCTTTTACTTTAACTATTAGTGGATGTCTAACTGGTTTATATGTATTGAATTTCCAAAACTTTCTCCCCTTCACAAGTTGTATATGGTGACTGCATGTACCAATATAGGTATCCTTATGATACCAATCTAAAATTTAATCTTCAGGATTTAACTTCTGTTGTAACATAGCACAAATAGCATATGCACATGCGATTCTAGTTCAATCCTATGAGCTACAAGTGTAAACTATTTTATTAAGAAATAAGTAATGCATATCTTCACCTTGCCCAATCTCAAACATAATGCATATCTTCACCTTGCCCAATCTCAAACGTAATGCATATCTTCACCTTACCCAATCTCAAGCCTATGACGACCATTAAATATTACTCTACAAGTTGTTGACAGAATGACATTTTGCTCAAATCTCTCCATGCAGGAAGGTGAGCAAATTGACCCCAATTTATTCATCAGCTCCCTATATTTCCATAACCTATCTATTGCTTTACTACTAATTAATTCTAACATGGATATTATATGTTTCTCCCTTGCCTCAAGTATCCAACCATTAAATGATTTAGTGAAGCTGTTATTGACCATGTCATATTTGATTATGGTTTCCATATAAGCTCTACACCATTTATGATGTGGCTAGTGAATTGAATCTTGAACAGCCCTCATACCATGCTCAGTTGCTAATAATTGGATATTATCCTTGATTTCCTCTTCATATGATGAGCTCTAAGCACACCTTCAAAATTTCCTCTTCATATGAGCTCTGAGCACACCTTCAAAATTTCCTCTTCAACTCTTCCCCTCTCCATAGGTTTCTCCAATTCACAAATACATACCTAATAGACCATCTATGTTCAGCATTTAGTAAAACTTCATCCACAGCTAGAAGTGAACCCTATTAAAAAGTGAGAACATGATATATTAGTAATCAAAATTACATAAAAAGCATTGCATATAATTGTTTTTTTTAAATGTATTCAATATAAACAAATAGAAATTGACTAAATGACTTACTCTTTGCATATCATATATAATGGTATACCATATCCATCTTTCAAGTCAAGTTGGATGACAAGCCATTCTAGAATCATTTCCAATTTATTTGTTCTCCCTCTCTATAATTGCCCAAGCAACAGGATACATTTGGTCGTTTCCATCAATACCAACATCCACTAGCAGTTTCCCTTTGCATATAGTCTTAAGAAAACACCCATTAAGATTAAAAAGTGGTATACAACTAGCTTTTCAACCTCTTTTACAAACATCAAAATAGATAAAATATCTATCAAATATTCTTATTGCTTTCTCTAGTTCATTTTTCTTCAAATCTATATGGAATTCACTTCTTGGATTGGATCTCTTAATTTTAGTTGCATATGCTTCAAGCTCAGCATACTCTACTCTATAATTTCCTTCAAGTTCTGCTTTGACTACATTTATTGCCCTTTTGACCATTGGCCAAGATGCATGAAGCATAAGTTTCTTCTTAGCCCTTTTTTTTTCTTTGTGACTCCTTAACCTTCACTAAAGGTTGATCAACTATCCTCTCCCTAAAAAAGTTTGCAAGGCATTTAGAAGTTGCCATATGGTTGTAGTATACATGCGCACATATATGCTTTACATGGTATGTCTTCACAATAAGATCACTTAAATTATTATCATCTCTTGAAGCAAATAGAAGGAATGGACAATTCTTTGCACACTTCACTCTAATTTTGTTATTGTTATTCCTAACCATCCTCAAGCCAACCCTTTTTACAATTGCATACTTAGCTATTGCTTCTCTTAGTTCAGGAGTAATTGCAATAGTCATGCCTATCTCAAATGTTGGGCATTGAGCTTTGGGATCATAAGTGCTTCTACCTCTTCTATTAATGTCTTGGCTAGTTTATTCTATATCAGATGATGAATAATGCTCATTAATAGAAGAAGATAGATTTGAATGTTGTAATGGGCTACTATTTCCAATGTTAATAGATCCTTCTTCTAAAGAGTCACTTCCTTCATATCCATTCAGGCCATAACCTTTTCTCTTTGGACTAATCTAATGTGAATTATCATATTCATATTCATCACCTACGCTTTCATCATTATATTATGAATCTTCAGAATAATCTCTATCTTTAGTTGAGTTGTCATAGACACTTCAGTTTCTTCATGTATGCGAATCCCAGGCATTGGACCATTGCTCTACTTTTTACTCCTTGAAGTTGTTGTCTTCTCTTTCCTATTCTCAATAATTGGTTTTTTACCCTTTGATTTCAATGTATCTTTCTCTACCATTTCCCCCTTAAATTTTCTCATATTCATTTGAGATATATGACCTATGACCTCAACTAGTACATTGGTTTCCAACTGCTGATAATCCTCCATGTTTACATCATAATCACATTGTACTTCATAAAATGCATATGTTCCTTCAGCATTAATGTCATCTTGACCACCCAATTTCATTATTTAACCCATTATCAATTCCAATGTTACACTGAACATCACCATCTCTACCAGCTTTGTCATTAGCAACTTTAGCATTTTCAATCCCTCCTGACACATTTGGTACACAACTACTCTGAGTTGCAAACCTAGCACATGGTTCAACATTATCTCTATTGAAGTCCCCTACGATATTATCATTTCCTTTTGAATAGATTTCTACAGAAGGTGCAAGTGATGGATGAATTTATGCTTCTGAATATGATTTAGAGGATGGAGGCAGTAACATAGGACATTCTATAGGGATATCAATTTTATATACTATATAATACTCAATCACTTTGGTTGTTGCTGCGACTGTTGAAAAGAAGAATCTAATACCGTTATCTCCCTCCAACCTAAACAAACCTATTCTCAACGGTTCCCCAGGAACCCTAAATAAGATGCTCTTAATGTTTCTGAAACCTAGTTAATCGGTTACCAAATCACTGATATCCATCACATTTAGTCTATTTGGATCCCAGTTCTTGATTACTTCTTCAGCACTATTCACAAACTGCATATCACCAGTTTTAGTAACACTAAAATTACCACCAACATTAAATATTAAATCCACTGCGGATTATCCATGCTTTCCACATGCAAAAAAAAAAAAAGAGAGAGAGAGAGATTTTAATTAATAAATTAAAATGATATATAATAACAACAAAAACAAAAATCATAGGTCACCAATTAATAAACAAATACCCTCACTTATGGTTAAAAAAAATTAAAAACCATGTGTCAACCCACAATCAGGATTTAATTATTACTTTTATTCAAACCTAGACAATGGTGGTCCTATTGTGTCGCATTCAAGCAATGCAAAGGACATCAAAGTCATCAACCAACTACCAACTTAACAATCATATCCTGCATATTAATGAATAAACATTGCTAATTAAAGGTAATAAAGCAAAAATTACATAAAATGGCATAGTAACTTATTTGTAATAGCAGTACCTAACGCCACAAAGACAAGATGCGAAATCCGTGAGATTAGTGAAGATTTTCCAAGGAAACCCACATGAACCTTGTGTTTATATAAACCCTAAAATAATGAAGTATAGTTTTTGTGAAAATTTTTCTTCTGATATAAGTAGAAACAGAAGAGGAAAAAGAGTTGAGTTTAATTAATCTAAGTTAGTTTTTATCTTAAAATTGGTTTATTTATACAATAAATTTTTCTCTCTCTCTCTCTCTCTCTTACAGTTATTTGCAGTAAAAATCCCGCCTTAAATGCTACCCTTTAGTACTTGATTAGAAAATAGGTCCCATTTAACAGCTAGTAATAGTGCCACAAACGGCTCCGTTTCCGTAAGCCCTCAAATTCCAAAGAAATTGAGTGTAAGGAAAATTGGTACAAAAAATATTTGGCCCTCAATCAAATATTTGAGAATAGTTTAGACTCTAAATTAGACATTATCCCGCTACTAACAAAACTTTGTACTGTGATGGGGAGTTTAGATAGGCATGTTGTATTCTTACTCAAGATTGGGTTGGGATTTTGATATTGTTGAGATTCAAGTTAAATATGAACTAGATTTTGTATATCTATCTTATTGCCTCCTCAATTTTTCTCCATGGTGTTGATAGATTTGCATAGATTTGCATGTCTTTATTTGATCTTTAGTGATTTTTGTGTTTGGATTATAGAATTTTGTGCTAGTAATTGGAACAAAGAAGATTTGGGTTGCTGAGAAAAAAGATGCAGAAGAGTGGCAGCAGAAAAGTCAAAAAAAAGGAACAAATTACTATTTAGTCCCTCAAATTTAATCTAATTAACTAACTTGTCCCTGATTTTTTGGTTCCATCATACCTTTTTTAGTCCATTTGTCTAATTTCTTTACTTTTTCTATTAAACTTATGAAAAATAAATAAAATATTCTCGTATATATTATAAATATAAATATAATTTTATTATTTAAAAATAAAAAATCAAATTAATAAAATTAATAATAATTATATAATTATATAATAATAAATAATTTTATGATTTTATGATATTAAATATAATTATTATATAAATATTATTTATATTTAATAATTTGAATTTTTATTTTTTATTTTTAAGGAATAAAAATAAAAATTATATTTATTAGAAATTAAATTAGACACATTAAAACATAAAATATCACACAATTTTTTTAATAAAATTCAGTTGTTAAAATATGCATTGGCCCAATAATTTTCGATGATGTAAGATGTTTTTGCTGTTCAAGTCAAATGCACGAGGTAAAAGTTCATTGGATAGAGATGAAGACCAACCTTATCGGCCAATTACGCTCAAAGAATCCTTTCCGTAATACACGTAGTCGGAGAAAGATCACAAGCCTTAGGACTTGTTAGGTTGGTTAAATAGAATGGAGAAGAAATAAAATACTCATTCTATATAATAGAATAATTATTTTTTGCTCCCTATAAAATTATACTTTATAAATTTGAAAGATATTTACTATTTATAATAAACTATTATACTTTTGAAATTTTAATCAAAATTTATGATCATAAATTTGTTATTCTGTAAAGTAAATATTTCACATTCAAATTTTAACCAAAGCTCAAAATAATTATTTCACTATAATTATTTTATTTCAACCTTTTTTTTATAAGAATAAAATTTAACTAATAGTTTAAACAAGAGATACTACCAACTCGTTGCTAGTTGATAACCTATAAAAAAGAGAAGGAGATTATGAGCTCCTCAAGATTATCCTGATGATGAGACTCTGACGCCGAAATTAAAGTAGAGATGATAGAAAGAGTTCGTAATCTATATGAATAAATATAAAAGTCAGCATCATATCCACTTTTATGCAAAGAAGAATGAAAACTCCTTGCAAACTCGTCCTAAAATCCAAGCAGGTCATTTTTTTATCCATATCACTTGTTGCTCTATAAACCGAACCAGGCTCTTTTTTTTTTTTTTTTTTTTTTAATTTTTATGATGAAACAACTAAGCCAAAAACATGAAACATCAAAAAGTTGAGCCATGCATGTAATTGGCATTCTTTTAGCACTCTATAAATAGGTCTTTGGAAAAACATCATACACATTTTACTATAAATTATCTTTTATAGTTACTAAATTTTACACAATTTTTATTGTGATCATTAAATTTCTATTTTTTAATATTTGATCATTCAACTTTGAACTTATTGTGATTATAATATTATTACATAGCAAACATTCCTGTATAAAAATCTCAGAATATTTAAAAATAACGTAAGGATAAAAAAAATTGAAAAAAACCTCTTCCAAACGATTTTTCTTTTCCGCTGAAACCAAGTGATAATGTCATGGTTACAGCAAAAACACAAAAAGTGCATTTGATTGTAATTAAATATAATATAATATAATCAAATAAATTTATAATATAAAATTATACTAATAATTAATTTAATTATATTACATCTCATTATAATCTATTAAACACACTCAATATTCACAAGTTCATCACCACAATGCAATCCAATACAAAATTCAATGAATTGTCTTTTTTTTTTTTTTTTTTTTTTTTTTAAATGCAACTATAAACAATTTATGGAAAATCTCCTCCGTCTTCGTTCAATATATTTCCTGCTGCTTTTTGTGCATTTACAAGCGCCGCTAAATTGTTGGTTTTGCAATCATGCAATAAGCGACAACTTGCATGTTAAAGCTTACTCCAACTCCACTAATTGGTAGATCTACTAACTTGCCATAAGACGCCATTATCGAGCTTAACTCATATCAACCTGTGTGCCCTTATTGGATACATTACGATTTAATATTTTAATTAACAATTACATAAATTAGATAAACTGTGAGTTGTTTGACAATTTCATAAATTCGATATAATGAAAGGGAAACACACCTAATGCATGCATTTTATTTGATGGTCACCTTCTGCAAGAGCATGAGACACTCAAAACCTTGCATGAACTTCTAATGCCAGAAGCCGGTTTGTCCACTATGATTAAATAGTGGAATATTCATATTTCACTAGTAGTCGAGCAACTATGAAATCTTACTCTACTCGTACTCTACCAACCAAAAATGGAAAGAACAAAACAGAAGCCCACTCTTCCAGTTATTGCTGGATATTATTTGCACCTTTTCATGCTCCTCCATCAAAGTAGTTCATTGCAACAACTTAAAACAAAAACCAGAATTAGCACCATGCCTATTATGAATTTGCAAAATCACAGCAGCATACACTATGACCATATATATTTACATGAACTGACTATAACAATAATTGTTAAATAAGATTTCACCTCGAGACAGATTCTAAAAACCAACCTCTTTGTACCGAGTCTACTGATTCTTCTTTAGTGTAGAAGTTGATGATCTAGGATCTCGGTTGGAAGTTCTAATAATGAAAAGCAATGTTTCTACAAGCATTCCACAAACTAACCCAAGAATCCCTCCAGCGGCACCCTGGATTTAAATGAAAAGATCGACATCAATATCAGTTCAACTAGGAAATAGAAGAGAAAAGTTGGAAGCAATAAACTCATGTGGGTGACAAGGGAAAAAGAGTCATCAATATGACACTCAGTTTGCATTGACAAAGAAGAAATATGTATAGAAGATGGCATCTTACCATTCCAGGATTGTAGCCAAACAATGCCCTAAATGCTGCATATCCCACCAGGTAGCCAGTAAACATTGTTAGAGCAACATGTAAACCTGTGGAAGTTTACAACGCAATAACTTTAGATCATATTTGATGCTTACAGAAGCATGAAAGAAATTGAATATATATATATATATATATATATATATATATATATAGTGGGGTTGAGAAAGATGCACAAAGCAGTACATAAAAACGGAAATATAAATGAAATAGCATGTGCAAATGAAAAGCTATGATGATAAAGGAAGAAGCATTGACAACACAAAATGATAAGTTGCTTCCAGGGGAGGGAGGGGAGCCATGTAAATAAATAGCATAAATTTGGTTCTTAGGAAATAATAGTTATAGGGGAATTAAAAACAGTAACCAGCCAATTAAGTTGCAAAATATTTGGCAAATATACGCACAATTTCTTTTGCCAGTCAATGCATAGTTTAAAAAATATGAGAAGCATGTCTTTTTTTTATTCAGAGGATGAGAGAGCAGATTATGAGTGAAATTTTTCACTGAAATTAAGCATGCAACTCATATTTTCTGCCATCTTACCCAGTAGACCTCAATCCCATGCAATTTAAGTATTATTCTTTAGCTAATAAGCATTATTCTTAAATATTGGAAATGTCAAGCCACCTAATCATAAAAAATGAGCTGTAATTTTCGGATCCATGTTTCCTAGTTTTGGATAACTTCTAACTTTTGATTTGGAGAAAAAAATATGAAGAGGAAAAAGAAGAATATGAACGAAGAAAAGATATATATATATATATATATATATATATATATATATATATCCCTCAAAGGCACGCCCAAGGGGAGAAAGTCTTAACAAATGAAATATGGTTAAAATTGATTCATGGGTGGGCTTCACATTTCAATTATTGAAAGATTTATAAAGACTAACATTTCACAAATTCCAAAAACATCATTCAAGGTCTTTTGATCTTAACGTCAATCTGGTTAGCTATGGCCCCATAAGGATGACAATGTGATAGTTTACAATATTGTATCTCATAAAAGAACAACTCAATCACTAAAAAATATTAGAACAACCTAGGTTATTGGATATTAATTTTCAATACTAAGCAAAATCCATACCAATTCCCAATCCCATATTAATACTTTTGGACTAGGTAGCATGGAAACAGGAAACCGGAAATGCAGAAACGAGAAACGGAAAACAGGAAAACGATATTTTTAAAAAATGTAAAACAAAATGTGATGAAAATGCGTAAATATAAAAAATAAGTGTGTGTGTGTGTGTGTGTGTGTGTGTGTGTGTGTGTGTGTGTATATATATGTTATTAATATTATTATACATAAGGAAAAATTAAGTCGAGAGTGAATATTTTTGTTTAGGGATTGACCTGAGCAAGCTGATTTTTTTTTTTTTTTTTAGTTTGGAAACAAGTTTTTGTTTATGGAAATGAGTTTCCAATTTTTTCAAATTATAGAAATGTACCCGAAACGTTTCAATCAAGTTTCCGTAAGTGTCCAGAAAAAATGTTTCCAAAACTTGGAAACGTAACCTCCCAAGAGTTTTCGTGCAACATAGCTTCTAGATGAAAAATAGTGTAATAGATTATCACGCAACACAAGATTCTAGATTTTCACAACTAGATAAATGTTTTTATTATGATCTAGTCATTATTTCTTAGAAAAACTAATCTTAATCTAAATAATCCTTTCCTGAACTCTATTTGGTCATGCTCCCATACCCTTCAAATGCCATCTCAATCCCCAGTTATCATGTATCATGCAATGATCCAACTAAAGAATAATGATCATCTTTGATAAATGAACACTAATCCTTCTAATTCATTTATAAAGGATAAAACAAGATTGATATCATCAGAATTATAATTTTGCAAATTCAATCCCCCTATCTCCCATAGTTGTTAAAGGTGGGCCTCTGAGACACAAGACGCATGCCTCTGAACGTTAGACAGCCAAAGGCAGGCGGCCTCACAAAGGCGAGCACCGTGGTGCGCCTTGAGCCGCAAGCAAGTCACCCTAAAGGCGCACCTTTGTGAGAAAAGCCCTTTAATGCGAATTTTTTTAATTATTTTTAAAATAAAATGGCTTAATAATCTCAGCCATTCATCTTAGATTTAAAATAACCTATCTTACACCTAACTACACCCAATAATTTCAATTAAAGGACAAAAAATAAAAGCAAATTAAAATTATAAGAATTAGGGCAAGAAAGAGAACCAATCGATCAAAAAGGAAAAGAAAGAAAAAGAAGTCTATCCAAACAGAAAAAAGAAGCCGATCAAAAAAGAAGTCTATCCAAGAAAAGAAAAAGAAGTCATGAAGAAGAGAAGAAGAAATCAATCAAAGCACACAGAAAAAGTAGAGAAGAGGTCCAAAACTGATGGAGAATAGGAAGACAAGAAACTTCAAATTCAAAGATTCAAGCTTAGAATTATGTGTTAGATTTAATATGGGATTTATTGGAGAAATTATAAAGTAATTTCAGCTTTTTAGAGTTATAATAAATATATTTATATAATGCAGCTGCTGGTTCATTACTTTAAGTATTAAGTGCAGTTCTGTAATTTCCAGCATTGCTGGAAATCGTTGTTCAATTTTTATTTTAGTAGTTTTTTATTATTCAGTCTGATTTACGAATCCTAATAGGATTAGTGTTTCCTAGTTAGTTTATATTTGTCCTAGTCATAGTTTAGGATTCCAAATCCAAGTGTGATTAGGATTAGTTTTAAGTCTATAAATACCTCCTTGTATCAATTGAGATTGAGTTCAGTTTCAGATTCAATAAAATAAGTCCTACATTATTACTAAGAATTGTATGATTCAATTCAACCCTATGTGTAACTCCTAGAAATTTTAAGTGTAACTGTTAGAAGTTTTTTCCCCTTTTCCTTTCCTTAATCCCTGTCCAGATCTGGGCCTGTATTTTCAATTTTAACCATTTAATTTCTGAAAAAATCAAAGTAGATCAATCTGTCCCATATCAATTTTGGCATCAGAGCTTCAAGATCCTTTAAGTTATTGATTAAAACTCCGCAAAAATGGTAACTAATGCTGAGCTGAATTCAAGGTTTGAGACAACAACTGCAGAATTGCAAGCTGAATTATGTCAGCTGACTAATGGAATGAACACAACAAATAACAGGCTTGATGCATTGGAAGCTAGGATAAAAGAATTGGCAAGAATGTTTCAAGCTCAACAAAATGCTGCACAAGTTATTCCCCAAAGACATACTACAATAATTAACCAGCCACTATCAGCTCCTCATAGGAAAGGTGGAGAACAATGTCAAGCTAATCAAAACCTACAAAATCAAGGACAAGATACAGCTGGAGATGTCACCAAGAAAGTCAAGGTAGATGTCCCGGATTTTGAAAGCAATGTGAATCCCACAATATTTTCAGATTGGTTGCGTAGTATCGAGTCATACTTTGATTGGTATGATATGGACGATAATCCAAGGGTGAGGTTTGCCAAGATGAAACTAACGGGGATTGGCAAAATTATGGTGGTATGGTGTTGAGAATGAATGGCAAAGAACGGGACAACCACTAATGATAACATGGGATGACATGAAAGCAAAATTAAAAGAAAAATATATGCATTTTAACTATCTTTCAAAGTTGAGGGAACAGGTGAATACTTTACAAAATGGCAGCATGTCAATGGTATTGCGACCTCTCCAAAAGCAGGCACAAAAGCAAGAACTTTCCCTAAGAATTTCAGGGCAACAAGGCATACAAGTTGTACAGCATTCACATATGCTCCATGAGTCTACAATAGAGGCTGAACTGTTAAGCCAACAACAAGAAAAGCCTCAGCTGAAAATTGTTCAACCAGAAAGGGAAGTGAAAAAGCCACAACTACCATCTCAAAGGCTTAAACCGCATAATCTACAACTGGAAACTCAAAATCATGAAGCAATAAAACCAAGACAGCGCATAGATGAGCCTATTCCGCAGATTGATCAGCCAGAAAATAAAGTTGAAAAGCTAGAATTGTCTTCTCAAAGCCTTAAAAGACCAAATATGCTCCTAGATTTGAATCCACAAGAACAAGCACCAAAAGCAACAATGTGCACTGAAAAGTCAATTCAGCAGGCCAATATTACTATGAATACAAATGTAGTGTTTGGAAAGGTAAAGATGAATACAAATGTAGTGTTTGGAAAGGTAAAGATGAATCTTGAAGAAGAGGAATCTTTAGACAGGGGTATGGATAGAGAAAGGGTAGAACATGCTGAAGTAAAAAGACATGGGAAAATTAGAAGGGACAAAAGAGTTTAACATTATTGTTGAAGATAACAAAGATGTTGGAATGCAAGAAATGGACTTTGTTATTCCAAGTAAATTAATAAGCAAGTGCAGTATAAGATTTCAAATGCTTCTACTTTTATTGAATACCAAGGAAACAAAATGGTCATTTAAGGAATTGTTTTGTTTGTTTCTTAGGCACTTGAAAACTCAAGGTCGAGTTTTTTCCAACAAGGATTCAAGCTTAGAATTGTGTTAGATTTAATATGGGATTTATGGAGAAATTATGAAGTAATTTTAGCTTTTTTAGAGCTATAATAGGTATATTTATATAATGCAGCTGCTGGTTCATTACTTTAGGTATTAAGGGCAGTTTTGTAATTTCCAGCACTGCTGGAAATCGTTGTTCAATTTTTATTTTAGTATTTTTTTTATTATTCAGTCTGATTTAGGAGTCCTAATAGGTTAGTATTTCCTAGTTAGTTTATATTTGTCCTAGTCCTAGTCCTAGTTTAGGATTCCTAATCCAAGTGTGATTAGGATTAGTTTCAAGTCTATAAATACCTCCTTGCATCAATTGAGATTGAGTTCAGTTTCAGATTCAATAAAATAAGTCTTACATTATTGTTAAGAATTGTGTCTGTCCAGATCTGAGTTCTTGTAAAATCAGCCCTGGATTTTCAATTTCAATCCTTTAATTTCTGAAAAAATCAAAGTAGAACAAATTATCTAAATCTGTCCTACATCAAAAACCAACCAGCTATGTAATATGTTTTCTTCCTCTTGAATGTTCTCAAAAGAGGGCTAGTACTCCTTTAATACTTAGAGATGAGGAAGAGGTTGATTTTGAAGATGTTGAGGAAGAGAAACATGAAGTAGAAGAGGAGGATTCTGATGATGAAAAAGATAACTATGTTGAGCTTAATGAAGATGATGATGATTGATGAGTGGTGACTTACTATAATAATAATTAGTAAGTGACTAGGAGTGTGGAACTGTAATTATAGTTATGGACTTACAGTTATAGAAGATGCTTTAGGAATTATAGTTGTTTTTAGTTTTATCTCATGATTTCTTCTTTGGCACCTCACTTCTGAAAGGTACACCTGCACCTTGAGCCTAGGCTCCAAAGCCCCTTTGTACCTTGGTAAGCCTTTTGCCTTTAAAAACTATGCTATCTCCTAAACACAACCCCAAAACTCAACTGTGGAAAACAGATTTAAAGAGTAAGGTATTTAAGAAGCACAAACTACAATCTAAATAAATTATCAGTCAACAAACTCAAGTGTTAAATGTACACATGAATAGCAAAGAAAAAGGATGATTAGTAAAAAAGAAAAACCCTCAAATCGCTGGTATCAAACAGCTTTATATAATGGAAAGAATCATAGACAATAACGTAATCCCTATTGAGATTTAAGACATACAGTAACTCAAGGAACATCAAGTTTAAATACCTAAGAAACTTAGATGTGTGATTTAGATTTTGTGTTGGGCTTATTTGAAACCTTATTGAGTACATTCTAGCCTTTATAGAGTCCTACCGATACATTATTTCCACAAATTAGTTGATGTTCCAATATATTATGATTTTGAGAAGGAGCATATGCATTTTTGTAATTTAAAGCTTTCTCTAGAATGGGCGATCAGGTGTATATAGGAGACTTTATTTTTATTTTTAAAGTCTTAGTTTGAGTCCTTATTAGTGTAGGATAACACCATTCCTTTTGATTTTCTCTGATAGTCCAGCACCTTAAAGGATTAAGACTAGCTTTTGGAGTCTAATATTTTGAGAGGGTATTAAATGCTTATAAATTGGTATTTGTCATTATCATTGAATAATCCTGGGTATGAAGTCTAAGGTTATCTCAAATGTGACATCAGTGGGCTTCTAGATGCAATGTTTAGAATCTTTCATATTTTACTTCCCACCGCAACTAGACATGAAAATCAACAAAATAACTGCAGATTTCATGCAAGACCTGTTTGCCATTATCGTTGGAATGATTAAATAAAGCACCATCTTATTCTAACTAGATACCATTAAAAATATTTTTCATAAATAAATAATGAAATATTTCAAAACAATTTAACAAAAGTTTCAAGCTAAAATTCCATCGAATCTAAAAGGATGTTTTTTGAATAAAGAAATTTTCAACCTCAGTTCCAATTTCAACTCTCAAATCCAAACACAAAGTCAGTGTCAAATTTTTTAAAAAGAATATTTATACATAAACCCCAATTCCTTATGTAAAATTCCAATTTCCCAATTCGAGTACAATTCATGCAAGTTATCCCCCTATCAAATATGTAAATGGAAGCCACCATAAAATTATTTGAAGATCTTAGAAAAACTAATCCTAATCTGAACAATCCTTTTCCCAAACTCTGCTTAGTCATGCTCCCATACCCTTGAAATTGCATCCCAGTCCCCAGCAATTTTGTGCCATGCAATGATCCAAATAAAGAACAGTGATTATCTTATTCTATATTACCCAACATAAGAAGCTAACTGAGACAAGATTAATAAACATGGTGTCCAAAATACCAAAATAAATCAAAATTCCGAAAACAATGGGAAATGAGTATCTGTCAATTTTTCTAATAAAAAAGGCTGCCCCAATGAACGAGAAATTCAATTCGAGCAGAGAGAAATTTTAACATCATATTTGTAGCAGAAAGCTTAGCCTTAAGTTTGCTAATATAAAGATAATTACCAAAACCAAGCTGATCCTTGTAAGAGG